>CAUJNA010003533.1:251088-363588 GCA_963377175.1 Effrenium voratum | reverse complement strand
TGAGTGAGTGAGTGAGTGAGTGAGTGAGTGAGTGACTGCGTGAGTGAGCGAGCGAGCGAGCGAGGGAGGGAGGGAGGGAGTGAGTGAGTGAGTGAGTGAGTGAGTGAGTGTGTCTGTGTGTGTGTGTCTGCGTTTGTGTTTGCGTTCGTGTTTGTGTTGGTGTTTTTTCATGTGGGTGTGGCGCAAAATTAAAGAGCTAGGGTTACGCAGGCTTTAGTCGTTGGTTCCATTTACCAAGGTGCCATTATGCTCGTGACATGCCAGTGTTTGCGTTTGTGCTCGCGTTTGTTGTTGAGCTTGTGTGCAGTTGTCGTACTTGTGCTGTGTGTGTGTGTGTGTTGCTTTTGTGCTCCACGGGAGGTTGACATAGCTCGCCTGGAGTTTCCTCCAGACTGGGACGTTTGCCGCGCGTCGGCTGTGACACTTGGACACTTTTGCCGCGCGCATAGAATTCATATGTTTTGCTTCACTTCGCCACTTTCTCAGTGGCAAAAAGCAGCGGCTCAGGTTGAGCGATTCTTTTGGGAAATGGCATCAAGGATATGGCCAGTCCAATGGCAAATGCTTTGCGCTGCCCGCCTCGGCCAGGAACTATTTGATTTTGAGGCCTTTTGATCTCCGTTCTTACTCGGCCAGACTTGGGGAAGCTGGGCAGCTGGCAAGAAACGACGTTCATGCCTCGGCACAAGGCACTTAGGCTGGGGCTGGCCGCTGGAGACAAAGGGCAACCGGGGCTCCACAGTCATTGATTGAGTCATGAACACAGGACTGCGTGGAGGACTGCGTGGCCAGAGCTACAGCCATAGTGGGCAATGGCAACGGCGGCCGGGTTGAGGAACTTGGGTCTGGAGCATGGATTTGGGCCATGCGCCATGCTTCGTGAGGGAGCGGATCCAGTTTCTTGCGTGCGCGAGTGCTGCGTATATGTCCAACCTCTAGCACGAGCCGCAAACCGGGTGTAACGTCGCCCATAAATTTGAGTTTTCCCAGAAAAGAATTCACCAGGGCATGGGCAATTGTTGACTATTTGTGGACGTAAACCACCCAGTAAAACCATCACAATTTCCGCCCGCCCATGTGCGGCGAGGCCAGCCGGTGGACAAGGTGGAGGAGGAGCCCATGGGGCCGCCGCCAGACATGCGTGCCTTGGATGGGCATACCGTTTTTTTTCTTCTCCGGCAACATGCTGAATTTGGGCCTTGTCCGAAATTTATGGCTGTGAGTTGCACGACACTTAGTGCCGATGGACATAAACTCCGTGTGAATGCTGTCCACCAACGGGTCCCGATTAAAGGTCACATAGCAGGGCTAGCCTTGCTAGCAGTCAAAGGTCCCCAGATGGGTGTGTTGGCCCCTCTTTTGGGGGCTACCATTGGGGGGCAAGCTTGGATAGCTTGGAAAGAACGAGTGCACGTCGATATTGTTGATGGACACCATCCTGCACCAGTTGGCAGGTAGTTTATCTCCATATTTGCAGGGTTTTGCCCCAGGGTCTGTTCCATCAACCGTACCAGGAATTGAGAAGTGCAAGGGCTTGCAACGCCCAGCCCATGCCCTTAGAATTGGAATATGGGGGAGGAGGGCCATTTGTGATTTTGTTTTGGTAGGCTCGGGTTTGACAGAAACCCTGTGTTTCGCAGACATTCTGTGTCGTGTGCTTGTTTCAAACTGCATGGTCCGGCCACATGCCGCCACCTGTTGGGCTTTTGCGCATATTATGTAATTGAGTATTTTAAGGTTCATAAATATGGACCAGAATCAAGCATGTTACTTTGATTTGGGGGCAAATGCAGGGGTAGAAGCCAATTGCAACGGGAACTCATTTAAGTGACAACCTGGTTGATAGATAGTGGGGTTGGTTCTTTTTTGGGGCAAACCTCCTTTAGTGCTCTGCCGGGTTTCCATCCGGGATCAACCTTATTTATGGTTGCCGGTTTGCTCTACCTCAGCTCGCATTGGCTTTTGGATCGCTTGTGGTGGGTTCCTTGGTGAACATATTTTTTGAGGGGGCGCTTTGTGAGTGGCCAGGGGAATCCTCTTGTTGAAACACATGGGGGCTTGGGCTCCCAAGGCGGCGATGCCCGCCACGGCCTGAGGAATGTGCACGGGGGTGTGGACACCGTACCACACATACCAGGAAAGGTCCAATTCAAAAAGGGATCAGTTGGGTTCAGATGGAACCCCCAAAAAGGGGGCCATTCTCTCGTGAAAGGGTTCTGGGCTGCAGGGGTGCATGTTTTGTTTTGAGGGTACCTATTCGAAGGGAATGCAACCATTTTCAAACGAAACCTGCCAAGTGTGGAGATGTCGAGGGTCACTGGTGCAGCGAGCAGATTCAGGCGACGCAAGTGAAATCTGACAATCAAATGCATCCCTGATGAGCTTGTTGCTGCCGAGCAAGCACGTCTCTGCCAAGTTTGGGCAAGCTCTGGGACAACAATGCTCATGTTCGAGCCAGGGGATGCCCCCCCAAAAACGAGAAAGCTCCCCGGATAATCCTAAAGATGTCAATGGTATTATCAACTCACTTTGCTCCAGGTTCGATGTGCTTTAGATGTCTGCACAGTGCGGCTGCGGGTCTTTGATCCGGGTGTGGTGAAGTGCTTGTGCACCGAGGCGTGTTTTCATCTTCTTACATGATGCACACAAGTGGCGCTTTTGTCCTTTTTGGAAAGTACCTGCAAGGGCTGTGGCAACGTCTGCTACACGAGGTTTGTAGGTGTAGTTGGCAGTTGGCTTTTTCTTACGAGAGGTACGCAGCACAGGCTCTGCAAATGTGCGTCTTTGTTGCATGTTTGTGGCCTTTGGGCTACTGACGTAGTGATGCGGAACCTCCTGCTTGTGTCACGGGACCGAGTTTTCCCATGCCCTCTTTGGGCTCACATGGATTGAGGCATGCCCTCAGGCTGGCCAGGCAGGGCAGGCGACGTGTTCCCCCAAAAGGGCTGCTGATTGCTCTCTTTGTCCCCTGCGCCAATGGGTTTGGGCTTGGCTTGTTCTGGATTGGGTTGCGTTGAGCTGAGTTGGGGTGAGCTGGGTTGAGTTATTTGGAAAAGCCAGCTGCAGGGGAGCGAAGCTGAAGATGTGAGAGGTTGCCCACGATAGGGTCCCAAAAAGGGTCGTCATTTTGTCTCCTCCACATAGCGCATGACAGAATGCCTAGCTACTCATGGTCAACGGTGTTGGCCCATGACCCCTAAAATTTAGCCAACAATCAGGATTTCCAGCAAGGGAACAACTATGGCTGGGATCTCGTGTTGAAACGATTCGGGCCTTTGAGGTTCACCAATCATGGACCAGAATCAAGCAGCGCAGACACACAGGAGTTTTGACCAAGTGGAACATGAGCCAAGCCCCGGCCTGATCCAATCCATGAGCTGCGAGCTGATTTATAATATATGTATATGCACGGAGGATCGGCGATTGATCTTGGATGGCAGTAATATGAACCTATCCCATTTGGAGGAGGTTATCATATGGTTGGACTTTCAATGGCGCCCAAAGCCTCGAACTCCCAACCGCTGCAATGAAGGCTTTCCGCTCCAGGTGTTTTGGGGCATGTGCACATGGGATCTTGTTGAAATGAGGCATGCCCAAATGGCCAGATGGAGTGGCTGCCTGCCTCTCCTTTAGGGTACCCTAGGTTCGAAAGGGAACCAGAGCGGGCTCGAAGCCAAACGTGAAGAGTGAACTGAGTAAGGAATCATAGAAGCCCCTTAATCTAAACAACAAGAAGGACTCAGAAGAGGGAAGGCAAGGCGCCCCTAAACACCAAGGGTCCCTTGACCTCCCCTTGGGCTCACGGGGGATCGGAGCAGCCCCAGCATCGAAGCAAAACCATGGACGCATGCGGGAATCAAGGCAGCCCCAAATCCAGACAACACCATGTGCTCAGGAGAGGACAGGTCCTGCGCCAATTGTAAACAACAAAAAGGATTCAAGACGGAAGGCAAGATATCCCTGAATCCTTCGGAACGGCCCCAAAATCAGCAGCCCCAATTAAACAGCAAAACGGGTTCAAAATAAGAGCATTTTGGGCTAAAGCGTTAACCGGAGGTGGTCGCTTGTCTTGACTCTTAATAAGTATCCACTTGGGCCACCATTTTGGCTCAAGTGGACCTTTTGATCTTTGGTCTTGTGATTTGAAATCTTTCTTTCCCCTCTCTCAAAGCCATGTACGCCCCCGCCTACGCTGGTGCCGCGGTAGCAGAGGCTAAGGCTAAGGCAAAGGCCTCCATGGCAAAGTACCTGGCGAGCCTCGTGAAGAGGGAGGAAGAAGGATGGACCGTTTTGGCTGCCGAGGTCCCTCAGGCACCTGACGAGCGTTTCTTCTCCAGCGCTGATGAGCTGGAGCAGACCCCCCTTATCCCGGCCAAGCGCAAGGCAGAGGATGAACCGATGGAAGATGCAGCCCCTGGGGTGGCGCAGGTGCCGAAGGCCCTGACACGCCCCCCAGGGGCGTTCCTGGAGCTCCTGAACCCGCCGGAGGAGGACGTGCCCATGGAGGAGCCCCGGGCGCAGGACGAGAAGGAGCTGCCGATGCCCAGGTCCCCCTCGGCTGCAGCCCGATTGGAGGAGACCCGCCTGGATGCCCGGGCAGACGCCAAGTGGCAGAGGCGCCGGGAGCTGATGGCGAAGGTCAAGGAGCAGGCGTCCTCGGAGGAGGATGAGAACCCCGCAGCCCCCCCGCCGGGGGGGAGCGTGTTCACCAAGGCCCTCAAGGTCTCGGAGGGCCTCTACCAGTTCAGCGACGACCAGATGGCGGGCGACTTCCCCTGCTTCGATGCGACCACGGCCACTCGGCTCCGCCAACTGCAGGCCAAGGACGTCCAGCGGCTCCTGCGAGGCTTTGAGGGCCCCAAACTCAAGCAGGGGGGCCTGGAGCGCGTTGTGGAGGCCTTCTACATCGCCAAGATGAAGTACGAGCATGAGGCCCGGCTCAGCACCCCGGGACAGCAGGTTGGAAAGCGCGCTGGCTTGGGGTACGGGGGCCTGGAGAACCGCCCCCTGGGCAAGGTGCCCACATCCTGGATCTGCCCCTGCTGCACCATGCCCTGGGTGAAGAAGGGCGCCACGAAGTGCATGGGGTGCGGAAAGAAGACGGAGCCCATTGACATGGCTACCAACTCGGCCACCCTGGAGATGGAGGGCACGCACTGGCAGTTGACGGTGGATGACCAGGGCAATGCGGTCTGGACGGCGGCCCGGTCCGCAGGTGCCGAAGGCCCTGACACGGACCGGGCCCGCGACCTCAAGCTCAGTGCCTCGGTGGACGTCAGCGAGCTGGCCACCGACCCGATGGCCTGCGAGAACCCGGACCAGGCCAGCTTCTCGGACTTCGTCCCCTCCTCGGTCCGGGCGGTGATCAGGAACTGCCCCATGGAGCTGGACGAGGAGTTTCTGACGGCCCCACCGGGGGAGAGGCCCCCATTGCCAGGCGACAAGGAAGAGGGCCAGGAATGCAGAGCCTTCCACCCGTCTGCGGTGAAAGCCTTCAAGATTCAGACCCGGCTCAACGCCACCACCATCGCCCAGGAGGAGGCCAAGAAGGCGGACCAGGTGGAAGCGGTGGACCGCTCCGCGGCGGTCCTCCACGAACTTCAAGGGGGGGCCATTGACGGAGGAGGTGATGGAGGCCAGCTCCTGAAGAACCTGGACTTGGACCTCTTCCGTGAGAAGCTACTGGACAAGCTGGGTGCGGACTGGGGGAGACCCACACCGGAGCTCCTCCAGGCCCAGACCACTGCGGAGGAGGCGAAAGCGAAACACCAAGCCAGACAGGCGAAGGGCTCCCTCGAAACCAGGATGCTCGCGCCCATCGCGCCTCCCTTCAGTGCGTGGCCTAGTGAGGTCCGGGTCGCCATTGAGACTGGGGTCTTCGAGCCGACAACGGCATGGAGGGACTTCAGTATGGACGACCTCACATCCCTCACGGACTCCTACCTTGAGGCCAAGGCGGTCATCTCGCTGGGTAGGAATCCCTTCCCAGCAGCCCTCCTGGCAGATCTGCCGGACCTGGAAGGGATCCCCATGCCAAAGGGGCTCTGGTGCGGCGCGCCCAGGTGCCGAGGGCCCTGACAGGCCGCCCACCATCTCCTCAGCCTCGGGCTCTGGCGGGACGAGCTCAGGTGCCGAGGGCCCTGACAAGCCGTCCGCCACCCCGGTGGGCCTGGACACCCAGGACCCGGAGGTGCAGCTCGCGGTCCTGCGCTGGATGATGAGCAAACGGGTCGGAGAGGTCCGTATCTTTGCGGGCCGCTGGGTCCGACGACCCGGCCCGGTACACGGCGGAAAACCTCACCAAGGTGAATCCGGAGGCGTTGGAGAAGGGTACGCATCCCAGGAACCACCAGGTGGGTGGACTCCCCTGGGCCAGGTACTCCGTGGAGGAGTTGAACCAGCAGGCGAAGGCGGGGGACCGACCCTACCCTGGGGACCTGCGATCCATCTTTTGGGCTGCCCCCCACGATCCGGATGAGGACTTCGACTGGATTCGCCAGATCTCGTCCTGGACACTCCCAGGCCTACTGGGGATGTTCGGGCACAGCTACACCCTGCGCCAGCTCTGGGAGTCTGGGAGCAGGGCCCTAGGCAGCGGGGCCCGAAAAACAAGGCCCGGAATCAGACCCGCCTGGAGGGCTGGGAGACCCTGAAGGAGGACGCGCGGTGTTTCCTGAAGGAGGAGGGCCTTCCGTTTCCGCAGACAGGACCGGAGTGGCGATTGGTCTACCGGGCCATGGGCAAGGTCCTCGCGGCCCGGGCCTTCCTCACGGACACCCCGGCGGAGGTGATGCAGCTCCCGGTCCAGGACGTGGCGGACTCCAAGGAGCAGATGATCCTGCGGGCGGTAAGCGCATCTCGGTCCCGGTGGAGAGCCTCCAGCAGTTCCCAGAGGTGTACAAGGCCCTCATGGACCGCATTGGAGGCCCGGGGGCCCTGGCGGAGGTGAAGGTCAACTGGCGCTGCAACACGAAGCAGTGGTGGGTCGGCGCAGTTCCCGACTCAGTGGCCCCCTCCATCTACCGCAAGCTCGGCTACACCAACGACATGATCAAGTTGATGGGCCTGCACCCCTCCGCCCCTGGGTGCCGGACAGGTGCCGATGGCCCTGACATCCGCCCCAGGGGAGGCGAGGGCGATGAGGGGATCGTTTACCCCCCCATCACGGCGGACAACGTCCACGGCGTGGTGGGTAAGGTCTACCGGAAGAAGAACTATCCGGTGGAGATGAAGCATGTCTTCTGGGCGCACATGGAGTGTGGCCTGGTCCTGAGCTCCGTCACCCCGTGGGAACTCATCCCGAAGACAAAAGGGGAGACCCGGGGGCTACATGTGCAAGTATTGTAAAGGGTACTGGCGCGCCGGGGGAGGGGGCACCCGCCTCCTCCAGATCCGGGCCGGCAAGGCCATATTGCAGCTGGTGTTGGACGAGCCGCCGGAGGGCCTCTACAACCGCTGGGTGAAGGAGCGGCTGGAGTACTACTGCTGGGTGGAGCCCTCGGCCCCGTTGCGGGACGTCTCCATCGTGGACCAGAAGGTGCCCAGGTTCAGATTCAGCCAGACCACCCAGACAGGCCACGTCTCCAATGCCATCTGGGAGCTGATTCTGCGGAATCCGGAGGCGGCTGCGCTCAAGCGCATCGATGACATCGCGAAGGGGGCCGCGTGATGATGCGGGACAACGCCATCTTCCGGCACATCATCCAGGACCGTGGCCATCCGGAACGGATGCGCAGCGCACCCCGGGGGTGGGACAGCTGCCGAAGGCGCTGATATCCCCCCCCAGGGAACAGCGCAGGCCCAGACTCGCACCAGGAGAGAAAAATTGGCGCGGCTTGGGCTGATCCGGGGTGCGCCTTGGTTCCCCTCTCTTGTTTGGTTTTCCCTTTTCGGGGCGGCTCCCTGGGTCCCCCCTTTTTCCCCCCGTTCCCTCCGTTTCGGGGTTGATTTTCCGGGGTTTTGGGGGCCCCCTGTTGTTTGATTGGGGTTTGCACCTAGGGACTAAGCCCCCGGCTCGAGTGGATCATGATGATGTGGAGGCCCCGCCTCCCTTCCCCGTTTGGGACGACCTTCCTAGGGGCGCCAACCGCGCTCCAGTTGATTTTGCATGACCTGGGATTTGCACCAGTGCAGTCGGACGGGGAAATCCTCGTGGCGTGCTGCCTGGAATGGGTCAAGAAGGACAAGGTCGCCAACCCGGATGCGGTGGTCTTTGACCCGCGGCCGTGGACACGGATCGTGGGGCTGGCACCTGACGGCAACCACGTCCTGGTGGCCTCGGACACCTACAACTTGATCCTCGCGAGGATGCTCGGCTCCCAACCACAACCGCTGGAGGAGGCGGATTTGGAGCTCGCTACTAAGACCCTGCAACAACTTCTGTTTCGTGCGGCAGGCGCCAGGCAATCGCACACCTATTCTCCACTGGAAATGGAACAGGCCATCCGGGACCGCGAAGAGTGGATCCTTTCCGGATCGATTGAGGCCCCGGATGTCCTGGCAGTGGCCAACAAGTGGCGGCATTGGAAACCAGGGAAGATCAAAACCCAATTGCCGACATCTCAGAGAGCGTTGGAACAACACTTGAGGGCCAGGTGGTTGGAACGCCTCCTGGGATACTTCATCCCCTTCCGGCACCAGATCCCCTACATGCACCAGGTGATGGGGGCCAGGGAGCTGGAGGAGTTTGGCCACCTCTTTGGTGATGCCCGGTTCCGTACCATCCGGGCACACTGCTTGGCCTATGAGGGCATGCGCAAGATCGGCTTCCAGAACCTCCCCTGGACGGCCGGCGACGTCCGGCACCTCATGAACCAGGCGGTCACGTTGGAGGTCACCCCGGCGAAGCTCCAGAAGTGGTGGGGCACTTTAAAGTGGCTCTCCATTAAACTCGGCATGCTCAACGTTGACGAACACAAACAACTCCTGGAGAAGCGGAAAGCCATCCAGGAGACGCTGGTGGACACCCAGGTCAAGCCACAACGCAAGGCGGTGGTTCCGACCCGGGCAATTGTCTGGGCCCTGGAACAAGGGGCAGAAGGGGCCCCGCCGGAGAACCGGGTCCCGGAGCTGACCAAAGCAGTGGACAGGTACATCATGGCGATGGCCAGGTTCAACCTGGCCTGCAGTGCGCGCTTCAACGACGTGCAGCACACCTCGCCGCAGACGGTCAAGGCCACGAGCAACACCCTGGAGCTGCTGGCCTGGCAAACGAAGACCACGTCGGCAGTGGCCATCAAACGGAACCCGGTCCCGCTCATCGCCCCATTGTTCTCCTTCTCGGGGGCCAGATGGTGGATCCCCTTGGAGCGGTGGTGGAAGAGATTCAGGGCCTCGGAGGAGTTCCGCGAGATGGACTACCTGATCCCCACGATCAACAAGGACAGGACGGGCTTCATCCCCCGCCCAGGAACCCCAGACAGGTCCCTGAGGTGGCTTAAAGACGCCTTGGGGAAGCAGGGCGCGCCAGCCAAGGACGTGGCTGAACTCTCATGGTACTCCTTCCGGGTCTTCATGCCGGATTTGGCATTCCAGGCGCACATACCGAGGGACCAGCGCCAGTACCTGGGAAACTTACACCCGGGAGAAGCGACACGTGGTGTGCTCCATCTGGGACCAGGTCCTCCAGAAGCTCCCGTCCATGCAACTCGAGGCAGGGAGGGCGGTCCGAGTCGACCTCGGACATGTGGGAGGACAAGGTGGAGTGCCCGGCCTCACCGAAGGCCTTGTTCAAGGAAGTCCCGGACACACCGCCCTCGAATGCCAGCTGGGATGTGATCCCTGCCGACAAGCCGGCCATCACCAAGACGGCGGCGGATGAGGTGCCCCCGCCTCGGGGTCCACTGACGGTGGTAGCCACCACGGCCCGAAAGGGTCCCACCAAAGCTTACAGCATGCACCTACTGGACACAGATGGAGTCACAGTGGGGTGCGGCTGGAGGCCGGGACCGCTCAAGATTTCGGAGCTGGCGGAGCAGGACTTCCATGCTGAGCCGGAGGTGTACCTGGGATGCACCAGATGTTTCCGGCATTTCACCTTCCCGAACACGTGGATGGCCGTGGAGCCCTACGCAGCACAGGACTCCGAGGCCTCCATCTCCCTCTCCTCGGACACCGACGAGAGCGTGGACACTCAGTCGGACAAGGAGGCGGTCGTCCTCCCGGAAATTGAGTGAGGGGTGGATAGCGCAGGTGCCGAGGGCCCTGATACGCTTCCCCCCATGCCTCAAGGCAAGGAGGCAGGGGGAGAGGCGCAGGTGCCGAGGGCCCTGATACGCCCTCCCCGCCACCCCCCCAAGGGGCCCAGCCCCGCGGCCAGCGGGGAGCGCAGGTGCTGAAGGCCCTGACACGCAACCCCGAAGGGGCCTGGAGGGGGGAGACACAGGTGCCGAGGGCCCTGAGATGTTCTCACCCCTATTCCGGGCCAGTGCCCCGGGGAACCAGGGGACACAGGTGCCGAGGGCCCTGAGATGTCCCCGGGCATCCCAGGCGGCGGATTGACGGGGTCCGCACCGGGTGGACCGCAGCCGGACCGCTGAACGCACAGATGCCGAGGGCCCTGGAATGCGACAACGGGACCACACGGCATACGTGGAGGGAGGACCTCCCCAACGACCAGCTCGTCCGTTGGTATTGGCAGCTGATGCGATCCGTCCGTTGGGGATGGCATCAATTCTACTCCCATCAGCTGCTGAGGGGAGCTGCCCAGTGGAGCTGGGCAATCCTCCCATTTTGGCACTAATCCTTATGCGGCGTAAAGGATGCACCGTTTCGCGATTAAGGTACCAGTAGCACCAATGTGGTGCTTTGAAGAGTCTGGGCTAAAGCGTTAACCGTAGGTGGTCGCTTGTCTTGACTCTTAATAAGTATCCACTTGGGCCACCATTTTGGCTCAAGTGGACCTTTTGATCTTTGGTCTTGTGATTTGAAATCCCGCCCACCCACACCATGGCGGCGACACCAGATGAGTTGGTGGCACCACCACAGGAAGTTCCTGGAGTGTACACGGACGCAGTGGCTAAGCTCCACAAGACCGCCAGGAACCTCATGGTCCTCAAGGGCATCCCGTGGTTCATCCAAGCGACACTGTCGGATGAGGGCTTTGTCTCGATGGAGGACCTCGCGACCCGGTGGGACTCGCCCGACCGTGCAAGGGAGACGGCGCCGGGGGAGTTGGGCTTCGCCCCCAACAACCACCACTACACGGATGTGACCTCCCGGCTGGTCGCGGCCCGCATGTTCCAGGTGGTTCACGCGGCTCAACGATCCATGGGAGTTGGGGCGCATGCAACAGCGGGACCCGGGCCACACACGCCCGGGGACACCGCCCCGAATCTCACGGTCTCGTGCGAACGGGGACAGCTGGAGAGGGTTTGGGAGGAGAAGACCAAGCTCACCAAACCCAAGCTGGCCCTTCAAGGAAGCGACCAGCTGGTGAAGCGCCAGTTCAAGCTCTGCGCAGGAGGCGAGATCGGTTTCATCCCCATGAAATACCTGGTAAGCGCACTCCCGGAGCCAGGAGAACGGCCATGGAAGACCACTAAGAAGAGCACGGTTGATGGCTGGGACCGGGAGGATGAGGTGGAAGAGCGGGGCGAGCCCAAAACTCGCCACCAGCTCGAGAGGATGCACGCGGTGTTCCGCAACACCCTCCTCATGTGCGTCCTCTCGTTCCCGCAGTTCGGCCAGTTCGACATCACCCGGGAGGACTTGGAGAGCTGGTACGAGTGGTTCTATGGTGAGGACATCGGGGGCCGTTTTCCCCCGCCAGAGGACCACGTCCTGGCAATTGCCGAACGCAACGCATGGCGAAAGATTCACGAGAAGATGCATGAGGGCAACACCCTCAAGGCGGCCATGCTGTCGGTCAGGCAGGACACATTGTTCTGGACACGTGAGGTCTACGAGAAGATCAAGCCCTTTTCCAGGGGCCGCCCATCAACCAGGACATCCATGGACTACGCACCACCTCAGAAGGGCAAGAACAAGTCCAAGGGCAAGGGGAAGCCCAAGGGCAAGCCTGGGAACAAAGGGAAGGGTAAGCCCCCCCACCTGAACAATCAGGCGTCCCGGGGCGGTAGCAAGCCAGCCACCGACCCGAAAGGGAACCAGTTCTGTAACAACTGGATGCGCGGGCGCTGCCCGGGCAACTGCGGCCGCACCCACAAGTGCAACCTCATCCTGGCAATGGGCCGCATCTGCCTGGGGGACCACCTCCCGCAGGACTGCCCGGGTTGACTAGGGGCGCTGACCCCTACCCCCCGGGAGGCCTCAGGTGCCGAGGGCCCTGATAAGGCCCGGGGGGGCGAGAAGGGGCGCAAACGCCCCAAGCAGGCACAGAAGCCCCCTCCTGCAGGTGCCGAGGGCCCTGACACAGGGGGGGGACAGGCCAGGTGGCGGCCATCCTCGGCGGAACAAGGATGGGGACGGCAGAACCAGCGTGCACAACGCCCTCGCCGTGATCAGAACAGCCACACAACCGGCACAACGGCGGCGCCTCAGTCCCGAGCCACAGGTGCCGAGGGCCCTGATAGGGCGGGGACGGGACGGTTCCCCGCAGGTGCCGAGGGCCCTGACGGGGGGCCGCACCCAGAAGGCCCGAGTGCCGGATGTCTGGCAGCACACCGCAACGCCAAGGGACACTCCCAGGAGGCAGCCGATCCCACTTCCGGCGCCCAACATCATCAAGCAGGACCCGGTGGTTTTCCACAAGAGCTCGGTGGGGCTGAATGAAGGGGGCCAACGCCTTTCAGCTACCCCCCTGACAAGTCCAACGGAGCCGTCACCGGGATTGGACATCTTCCCGTGGATGGAGAACATCCCTGAGCGTCTGGTACAGCGGTTGAGATGGACACAGGGCACATCGCCCAAAGTTCCATCCAGTGGGCCCATCATTGTCCTGCTCTATGCAGGCAAGGAGGACCCTACTTCCTTGGACAGCTGTCTTCATGCCAACTACCCACACCTTTCCAGCATGGTGGTGGCGGTAGACATCCTACGGTCTGGACCCAAGGGGGACCACGACATGCTCCAACCCGAGCTGTATGGAGCTCTTTGCACGGCAGCAAAGCAGGGCCGAGTGGTCTTCATTGGAGGAGGACCCAACTGCAGGACATGGTCCATCCTGCGCCACATACCAAAACCGGGGGCTCCCACCCCGGTGCGAGGGCACACTCCAGAGACACTCTGGGGCCTTCCACACCTGGACCAGGCCGCCCAGACTCAACTTGATGATGACAGCATCCTCATTCTGAGACAGATGTACATCACCAGCCTGGCAAGGGCCTCACGAGCGGCGGTCTCTCTGCCAGGGCCCAGGTCCTTCCTGGAACACCCGGAGGACCCAGTGGTGAGCAGCTCGCTGCCCAAAGCCAAGGAATGCTCATCCTTCTGGATCACAGAGGAGGGGCAGCTTTTGATGGAGGAGAATTCCTTGACAGCAATCTCCTTCGACCAGTGCCGCCTGGGCCAGCTGGTCAAGAAGGCCACTACGCTGGCCACGGATCTCCCGATCCAGGACTGGGATCAAATGCGGTGCACGCATCAGTCACATGTGGGCACCAACGAGTCCTCGACTCTTAGCAGATACCCTTGGGATATGATGGCAGGCCTGGCCAAAGCCATCGCTGTGTCACTCGCAGCGCCGGGGCACATCCGGATCCCCTCACAATTTCCGGGAAACCAAGGGACCACCTAAGGGGCGGGGGTCGGACCCCCCGGAAGGCCATTCCCCCCGGGGAAAACGGGGGCCCAGTCAAGGAGGCGGTCCCTCCTCATCACACCAGGGCTCAAAGCCCGGAGGCAAGAACGCCCCGAAGCCCCGCCTGCACGGGCAGTTCCACCCTGAGGCAGACACCGTAAGCCCTCGTGGAACAATGAACCCAGACTTCCCATCTCCCATGCCCCCGATGGCCGGAGATGCGGAACAACTGGGGAAGGAGGGACAGGGGGACCAGGTCCTGGACCGCCCCGAATGCCTGCCCGCTTTCAGGGTCCCACACCTCACTGACCGGGTGGCGATCGTCCAATTGGGTTTCCGCTCACGCCCCCTGAGGGATGGGGGGGGGGAAAACCTTCCCCAGAAAGGCTCAACCCCCCTTTTCGGAGAATTTCCCCATTGGCTACTTTGGGCGCCCTGATCATGACCCTTACCCGTCCCTGGATTGACAAGGTCCGAATGTCCCTGGCATCAGGTGCCACCACACACCCCTTCCAGGAAGCCGACCTCGAGGAGCTGCGGGCTATCCTAGGACCGAGGCACCTCCATGAACGATGCCCAGGACAACCCTTCCTCCTGGACTTAGTGTCGCACTTGGCATCCCTTTCAGGTGACCCTGATTGGGAATTCCCCCTTACACTGAAAGAGGGGGTCCCCTTGGGAGTCTCGGACCCTACCTTGACCTCCCCGGGAGTTTGGCCCACTAAGGAGGAGCTTAAGGGAGAAGCCTGGCTGGGGGAAGATCCCCCCCCGCCAGTGGCTCATGGTAACTACCCAACGGCTGAACTCTTTGCCAAGGAAATCGAATCAACCTTTTACGAGGAACGAGCCTTGGACATGGTGGACGGGCCCTTCACTCGCTCCGAGGCGGCAGAGAGGTGCCGCTGCAAACCGGAGGAACTTTGCCCGGGCCCCCTTGCAGGGATTGATGAGTCGGACAAGATCAGGACGATCTATGATGGCTCAAAAGGGGGAGCAAACGCACACATCCAGGCTCACACGGAGGAGAAGACCACCGCACCGATGGTTGGAGACTGCCTCCATGCCATCCACTGGCTCAGGACAGCGGCGGACCATCCTCATCTACTCCGAGCCCCATCCTCGGGCACTGATGAGGAACCTCGGGATGTTCGCCAGCCGGTGCAGGGGCAGTCCCCAGGTGCCGAAAGCACAGCACCAGCCTGCCCCCAGATGCCGAGGGCCCTGATAGGGGCAGGCGGATGATGGAGACCTCAGACGCCCTCAGGAAGGGGCCACTCCCAGGTGCCGAGGGCCCTGATCGGAGGGCCCCATTCCCCCCAACCCCCCCAGGCACGGAACGCCCTGGGGGGAGCAGGGGGGAACCCCTGACGTGGCAGCCGCCGACACAGGGGGACGGATGTCACCAAGGCCCACAGGCGCATAAAAGTGCTCCAGAAAGACTGGAAATACCAGGTGGCCTGCATCCAGAACCGGTGGTGGGTCAATAGAGTGGGCACGTACGGCATGGCCTCGGCACAACTGTACTGGGGAAGAAAGGCATCCTTGGTGCTCAGACTCTTGTACTACATCTTCCCTCAGGTAGACTGGCACTTAGTTTTTGTGGACGACTACTGCTGGGTCCTCAGATGCAGCAGGGCGGACTGGGACGCCACAGCCATCCTGGCCACTCTTCTGGCGCTGGGAGTCCCGCTTTCTTGGAAGAAGACGGCGCTCTCCCCGGTCAATACCTGGTTGGGATTCGTGGTGGACCCAATCACGCCCTGTGTGCTGCTGGCTCCAGTCAAGCACGTCATAATCCTGGCCACTCTCAAACGGCTGGCCCAGGGGGACATCTTTACCAGCAAGGAGGTGGAACAAGCTGGGCCGGATTCAATGGGCTACTTCGGCGTGTCCATTGACGAAACCTTTCCTCCAGCCCTTTTGGAGCTGGAAGAAGGCCTGCACCACTTCGGGCAGGCCACCGAAGCTGGTTCGTGCTCTGGCCATCCTTCTGGGGAAGCTCTTCAACCAGAGGTTCCCACTGGCATCTCCATTTGCTCCCACACTTCCATGGACGGGGGCATCTGATGCGGGAGCTGGCAAACAGGCGGACCATGCATGGGTTGGTGGTTGGTGCTCGGACGTGCCCAACCCCGACAAGTCCCGAGTGAAGTGGTTCCAACACAGAATCACACCGGAGGGCGAGCCGTGGGCCTTCACTACTGGGGACCCGCAGCGGGCGATAGCGGCCTTGGAGCTCTTCGGCCTCCTCCTTTTGGTGAGGGCTGTTCTGCTTTGTGCAGCCGGCTCGGCTTCTCACACTAGGATTCTGGTTGCTAGTGATAACCAGGGAAACGTTTTCTCCCTGCTTAACGATTCCACTCGCAGGATGCCCAATGCGGCCATCCTCATGGAAATTGTGTTAACACTGCATGACCACCAGGTCATGTTAGGACCGTCGCATGTGAAGCGCGACTTTAACACATGGGCGGATGAACTTACTCATCCGGACCCGCAATTTCCGACTGAGAACCGGGTCTTCCCCTCAGTCGAAAGCGAATTGATCAAGCTGATCTTCGCTACTTTCCTTCCTCACCCATGATGCCGGGAGGGCATCCGGTGAGGTGGGAGGATTCCTCCCTCGCTGTGGGAGTGGCATCAATTCTACTCCATCAGCTGCTGAGGGGAGCTGCCCAGTGGAGCTGGGCAATCCTCCCATTTTGGCACAAATCCTTATGCGGCGTAAAGGATGCACCGTTCGCGATTAAGGTACCAGTAGCACCAATGTGGTGCTTTGAAGAGTCCAAAGCAACTTATGGGATTGCGACAAGATCAGCGGGCTCAGCATGTGGCCAACAATGTGGCACCAGGCAACAGTTCGGCAGTTGTTCTCGTGCAGGGCGTCCTCACAGACGACCTTCACCAAGAGTAGGGGCCATCTGATTGGGCAGCTGTCGAACCGACTCCTTGGAGTTTTCCGGTGCTTTGCAGGCGGCTTTCGGAGCCCCTTGCCGGGCCAGCCGCTCTTGCCGCCACACATGGAGGACGGGATCGGATCGGAGATGGTGACCCTCCCCCCCATTAAAAGGAGAAGTGACGAAGTCCCTCAAAGGTGGGAGGTTTGTGAGGAATCAACCAGCTGGTTTTTTGTTCAGCCTGGTTGGTGATTGACATTCGCTGGGCGACAAGTAGCCCATCATGCTCATACAAAAGGACCCCAAAAGAAGAACTATTGTAATCATTCTTACAGCCTCCCATTTTTCGGACCCCAGCATTCAAGCCTCAAGCGCATCGCCTGTTCCCCACAAACCAGGAGATAGCGACTTCGCTACTTGGGTCTGGGGATGCGCTACAATCATGACTATTACCATCTATGAAACATGAAGGGGTTCGAGGTCCAAGGCGCCAAAGTTTGAAGCGTTGGGCCGGTAAATTCGGGCCTTGGCCCCGGTTGCTCCCGTTGGCTCCCCATTCAAAAATCCACGACGCATCTCCGAAGAGGGAGGTCCTTTGTTCCCATGGCTACTGGTCGCCTGTGGCCTGGCCGAGCACGCTTCAAGATGGATTTGATGATTGAATAGGAACCTACGCCATTCGTGAAGGTTCGCTCCTAGTTCCCTAGGAGAGGTCCACTTATGAAGGAGCCCCTCATTTGACGATTTTGGTGAGTGTGAATCAGAAAGTCCCACAGGTGGCGATGACAATGAAGCCGGGTAACCCGACGAACTTGAGCACCAGGATGTTTCCGGACCGCGTACTTACCAAGCAGAAGTTGATCGAACGCTGTGAGGGGGGGGGTCTTTTGGACCGACATCGGGTGCCATTTCGTTAAACCTCCACATCAAGGTCCCTTGCTTGGGAATCCCGTATTTCCGCTTGGGGATCTTTTGGCCGGAACAATGGCTGCTGAGATGACTTTACATCTTACGTGCCAATTGGACCCAGAGGCAACCACACGAAGTTCAGCTGGGGTTGCACAAGCGGAGACAGATAGGATGATAGGATGGACTTCTTTTCCTGTCGGGGTTCGGGCCCGGTTCGGGGGTCCCATTCCCGCGGCGTTCCGGAGCCTTCCAGGCGCGAGGACCTCGCGGCATGCCAGGCCATGGGCGTGGGAGTTGAGGGGGTACGTCAGGGTGGTTAAACCTGGTCACTGGACTCACCTACTTGCCAAGTACCCTGCCCCTGCCTGAATGAGCCAAACAGGAGGGGGGTTCGAGTGTGAGACACAACAAAAACCGCTTCGAGTAGATTCAGGTTGCTGTCAATTTGGTGACCTGGTGCAGTGATGCAGCAATGCGATGGCGATATGCGCAAGAGACGGCACCCAGTTTCAAGACCCAGTTTTTGACCTTCACTTCTGAGGCCAACCGTGAGGGCATTTTGCTCGGCATGTGGCCGTGCTGTCTTTGAAGACAAATCAGGTTCAACGCAAATCTTGCCTCCACCGGCTCAAACTCAAAATGCGCAGGTCCAATCACGAGGCTCATTCGTAGCGTTCTGCTTTCCAAAGACCGAGCAGCCTGAGGGCAGATTTTCGGACTGCTCCTGGCTGTCACGGTGTCCAGCAATGGTAAGTCCTATTGGGACTGATGCTGACGCGCTCAGAACGAACCTTTCAAGCTGTTGAACTTTGAGTTGTTGTCTTCGTCTAGTGGTGGATGAGGGAGCTCAAATAGGAGCTTAGACTTTGGCAATCCCCGGCAAGCGATGCCTTCAACAGGGTAAAGATCACTATTTTCCTCAAGGGGACCTTCTGGCCTCCATAGTCGGGCAGGTCTTGTGGTTGCAAGCAACCCAAGACATCGGGAGGGTGGCCACGATTTGTATAATATATATATATATCACATCATTGGTCAAGCCCAGCCACCAGCGTTGGCCCATTTGTGGACTTCGTTTCACCATTAATCCGTGATCCACCACACAATTCGTAGTGGTGATCCAAACCATCACCTACTTGCAGTGCTCGGGGGCATGGTAAACCCAGCTGGAAAGTACGGCAGCTCCAATAGTGGGGGAACAACGGCCCCCGGAAAAGATGTTTGGGCACAAATCCCAACGGAAATGATGTGTACCAAGGAAATCCAATTGGAAGTCATTCCCTATCTATAACAGCAGATCTCACGGCAGATGCGCAGAGCATCGAACTCCCTGCGAGCTTGCCGCAAATATCTAATAACCCCATGCCATTAGTGTGGGCCGGTGAAATGGTATTGCGATGGTATGATTCACCCAGACAAAACTTGCAGGACATATCACCACATTTGCATAAATGCCCTTTATCAAGGGACAACTTTCCATTTTGATGGAGACCACAGGGGGTCGTCCTATTTTTTCCCCAGCGCTCCTGGGCGCGACCCCGGAGGCCCGCCGCAGGACCTGGAAGGCCAAGAAGAATTGGGGGCGGATTGGGGCGGCTTTGGGGTCTGGTTGCGGTGAATGGTTTGGATTTCCCAATGAAGCAGGTGAGAAGGGCAGCTGACTCTCAAAGCGGTGATTTTGGGGCTCTGTGCTAATCTGAGTAAGCACGGGGGATGGCTTCTCTTCGCTAATGGCCTCATGAATTCTGGGACAGAAGCACGTCTGTGGTCTGGCTGTTTTTTGCATCCACAGCAAAGAGTTCCAGGGAATACTTTACCACTGCCTTTGCTGCCCTTGGAATGGTTATGTTACAACCTTTTTTTTGGGTTAGGAACGCCTGACCGGCATGCCATGAGCTATTTGCGCATTTGCGATTTTTGGAGATCACCAAAATGCCACCGGCATGAGCAACTTGATGAAGTCCCCTCTGGCTTATTTTTCGGTGTAGGAGTTGGGGTAATTTGGAATGTCATGGACTTTGACCCCACAGTTGGCAAGAAATTGTGCTTGCAGGAGAATAACGGTCTGTTAGTGGGCAGGTTCAACATTTTTGTACGTTCATGTATGCCGGTATGGCAGGGGGCGAAGGAATATTGCCTTCTGGATGCCAAGAAGTTATATATGTCGCACCCTGAGTAAGCCCATCAATTGGCTTGCGGCCCCTGGTTACATTTGTTTGGGTGTCCTGAGAAGCAGTTACATGACCACCCTCTAAATACTACAGCAAGCACCCATGTGCAGAACGGGGAAAGCAGTTGGAGTCGACCCATGGCTTTCTGCCGACTTGGTTTGGCCGGAAAGCCGCTCTTTCCGCCCACGGGAAAAACACAGAAACCACCAAACCAGTTTTGGTCTTCTTCTTTTTTTCCCAAGTGTGTGTGTGTGTGTGTGTGTGTGTGTGTGTGTGTGTGTGTGTGTGTGTGTGTGTGTGTGTGTGTGTGTGTGTGTGTGTGTGTGTGTGTGTGGGAGTCTAAGAGTGTGTGTGTGTGTGTGTCTGTTTGGGGGGATCTCCGGAGGCATTTGTTGGGTTTCTTTGTTAGGAACCACCCCTCCACAGCTCGCGCCGGCTTTGGCCAGAGCAAGTGGACTTTGGTTGAAATGATTTTGCAGGTATGGGGCTGGCCGGTCAGATTCCAGGCGCGGCGCCTTCGAGGGTGGGAGGATGAGTGGATCTATTTGGGATGCCAAACTGAGTGCTATGAATCTAATTGGTCGATTTTCCCGCTTTCCAGCAATTGAGGTCATCTTTTGGATTTCCAAGGACTTCAAAGAGTTCAAAACGACCCTGTGCCTATGCCAGCGGCATGTGGTTTCTTTCCATGTTTTTCCCACTCGGCTCGCTATCGGAATGGCGCCTGTGCCCGGTCGCAAAAGGGAAATGGTCGTGTCTGCCAATTTGTTCGATCTTGTTTGTCTAGTTTTCAAGTGCCGCCCGGGCAGATGCAAGTAGAGACGGGCAACCTGTGGCCGGAACCCATTTGGGGGTTCCGCTGTCACCTAGTGGCCCCTTTTTAGTTGAAAAAACTTTCGCTCAACTTGGTTGTTTCGCCAGGTTGGTTGTTTGGTCGAAACGAGACTTAGCTGTGTATGTCATGGCTTCACTTTGCCGGCCATTCAAAGTCCCATGGGCCGTTTTCGCAGGATGAGAGTTCTTGATTGCGTTGCTGGCTAAGGCATGCACAGGGGCTCCAGTGTGCTCGCAACTGCGGGATGGACCTGGCTGTCGATCAGGCAAAGCTCAGTGAGGAACGCAGGCGGCGGATCTGCAATGATCAGCAATTCTTTCGGCGAGGAATTTGGCTGGCAGGCCAGAAAGCTTTCGGCGAGAAATTCGACGGGCAGGCTCAATAATTTTCGGCGAGTTCCTCCGCGAGGGGCTCTCCCAAAAGTCAGGATCTCGGCGAGCAATCTCGGCGAGTTGCGCTGAGCGGCTTGGCTGGCTGCGAAGCACGAAAATCTCTCCTTAAGGCCCAGTTCCACCAAGCCCTGCTTTCGGAGAGGCCCTCGCAGAGGGGCTCTCCTTGAGAGGGGGGTCTGGCCGACTATTGGGAGAGAAACTTGGGGCGCGATGCAGTCGCCTCTCCCAAAAGTCGGCCAGACCCCCCTCTCAAGGAGAGCCCCTCTGCGAGGGCCTCTCCAAAAGCAGGGCTTGGTGGAACTGGGCCTTAAGGAGATTTTCGTGCTTCGCAGCCAGCCAAGCCGCTCAGCGCAACTCGCCGAGATTGCTCGCCGAGATCCTGACTTTTGGGAGAGCCCCTCGCGGAGGAACTCGCCGAAAATTATTGAGCCTGCCCGTTGAATTTCTCGCCGAAAACTTTCTGGCCTGCCAGCCAAATTCCTCGCCGAAAGAATTGCTGATCATTGCAGATCCGCCGCCTGCGTTCCTCACTGAGCTTTGCCTGATCGACAGCCAGGTCCATCCCGCAGTTGCGAGCACACCTGGGCCCCTGTGCATGCCTTAGCCAGCAAACGGCCCATGGGACTTTGAATGGCCGGCAAAGTAAAGCCATGACACACACATCTAAGTCTCGTCTCGACCAAACAACCAACCTGGCGAAACAACCAAGTTGAGCGAATGTATTTTGTTGGTATTTGCAGGGAAGCCAAAGGAAAGCAACCCCCTGGTTTGAGAATCAACCACACAACCCCAGCCTTTTCCCGCTTTTTTGCTTGATGGCTTCCCCTCTCGAATTAGTCAGCCCCAAATTTGGTTCCCTCTTTCCATCAGGGTCACTCAACCGGTGGGTTACTAGAAGTGTAGAGCGCAGATTTTCGGGAAGATGGACAGATCGGAATCGGTCGGCGCGAGGCTTGATGCCGCCCACCTATGACGCTGGGTCTCGTATCCCACCACACCAGGCGGGTTGGAACAGGGTTCCGGGGACACAATTCCATGGCATGAGGGACGCACTTTGGAGAGAATGAGCTGCTTATTCCCTCGCCGTGAGCCTGGTGATTCAATCTAGGAAGTCGAGGGGCCTGTCTATTCTTTCGCAAAGGGACAATGTTGACTCCAGTTTGTTTCTTTTTTTTCGGGGCTTGATGGTTAAAACAAAGGAGGCCACGCGAACGTCAGCTTCTCGAATTAGTTTGTTAGACTCAAAGGTTTATTTGTTTTCTTGTCCTCCGTGGTCCTTCTGGCAACACGCTCTCAAATATTTAATCACCAATGAACACGGTCAATAACACATGCCGGCCCAAAGACGATGGGTCTGTTGCGAGCACTTCATTCAGGTGATCCTGCTGGAGGGATCTCTTTGCACCCTTGCACCCTCTTGAGGAAAACCCACAGCGGCAATCCACCCCCAAACCTCTCCTTGCTCAATCATACCCACTCGGATGCAATACATAAACAGAGGGCCCTATCTTGGATGATTCCATGAAAGCGGGGGCCGGGGTCCCTCGGATTGCAAAGGAGGTGCGCCGCAGAGGAAGGTCTCAGGCTGACTTGGGCAGAAGAGATCAAGTCGGTAAGTGATTTTTGAGGGTACTAGTATCCTAGTCAGGCTTGGGAAACAAAAGGGTAACCACTAAGTAAGCAAAAACCCAGTTGGTTTCTCTCAAAGATCATCCAACACAAAAAAAAATCGCATGACCGCTGGGCTTCTGAGATAGCGATCAAGCACGCAGGGAGACCCATGTCTTGGGACTTTCATATCCAGACTCAGACGTGGCATTCACAGGAAGTGATAGGTATGCCTCTGTTTGTTTTTTAGGTGTCAATGCATGTTCCCACAGATTCGCCGCTCTGGTCGCATCCCCTTACAAGGAGGCGTTTTTTCCCCCCCCCCCCCAATGTATCGCAGGACCCCAAGCGACCCACGTCACATCTCTTTGAGACTCGCCAGGACGCGGGCTCCCGGATCCCGCCGCAGATGATGTACGGCCTGGACCCCAACCTCGCGAACCCAGGCGGGGTGGGCGGGGCGGACCCTGGTGGAGGACAAAGTGGGACCCCCCCCCAAACACACGCCGGGGTCTCCCTTTAGTACCCTGTTTGGTTCGGTTTTCAACAAATTTTCGAATTTTTCAGGGAGTCAGGGCAAAATGTGCTTAAACAGCCATATTCTTGTTCTTACAAGGGGAAGCCAAAGGAGAGTGCTTAAATCATAGTGGTTTGAACATCAAACATGGCAAACGAGGGGTTGGCCCCACCCTGCAACCCGGGGGAGAAGACTCAATCGGACCAACACTGGAGTTTGGGTTGTGAGTTTGGAGGGGTTGCAAGAGCATTTTTATGAATGTCGGGGGCACCGGCGTGGTCCCCTTGCTGTGCTTGGATGGTCTGGGAAATAGGCTGCATGGTTAGTAGCCCCCTCCGGAAACGAGATTTGCTTTTTGATCCCATTTCTTCAAGTGCGGTCTACACAGTTGGGGTGTTTGCAATTTCCGCAACAGGCGTCACGAGTCAAACTCGGATCCTCCCCCTCCCCGCTTTTCGATCGTTTTTCTGCCAGGTATGGATTGGCGTGGGCTGCAGTGCCCTGGGCACATGAACGCGGTCGAACGGATTTGGATCGGCGATGGGTCCCAAAGATGCCAGGTTTCCTGTTGGATTCCCTTCCAAGTTGAAAGGGTGCCTTCCAGCAAAACACAAAGAGACACGTGTGTGTGTGTGTATTTGCAGTTTAGGCATTCCAGCTAACCATACGGGTAGAGCCACAAAAGGGTCAGACGATCAGAGGGTTCGGTGCTTATCCCGGATGGACATCGCCCAAACATTGTGGACTTTGTATCATCACAAACTTGCCCAAAGAGTTCGGTTTTACTTGCCGTCAACTGGGAACAGTTCACTTCGGAGCCTTGCAAGGGTGGACAGAATGATGGTTTTGGAATGCAGCACAAGGAAAATGACAAGGTTCTAAACAGGGGCCCAAAGTTGGACAATGAAGGTGAGGGGCGGCGTTTGAAAGAGAGCGAACCGTAGCTCGTCATGCGTTCGGAGGTAGTTGCTTGTATACGCAGCTTTCTTGTTGAATGTTAAAGCTTTAAGCCGTTCGTTCCCGGGTTTCTTTTCTATTCAGTCAAGGACCGAACAAGTCTCAGCTGTCCGTGGTCAGTCACTGTCAGACAGTGAGCGGGTCAGACATCCACACTAAACACAGCAGCATGGAGTAAGCAAAAGGCGCAAGTCTGCTGCCTCCGACTTCCGGCTGATTGTGCGTGTTGCCCAAAGCGCGCAGCGGCAGCAATCCAAGGGGCTTCTCATAGTCTCCTTCCAAACCCTTCTGTTCAAAGGCACACCTATTCACATGAGCTTGTTCAAGGAAAAGCCTGGAAGAAGCCTATACAACTCCCAAACAGCTCCTGTACAAGGGCTCTTTGAACGGTTCTGCAGGTTTTGCTTAAAATGCTGCGCTTTTCGGGGGCTTGTAGCTTTGCCCTTGGATTCAGCCCAACAAGCCCCTCCCCTGAAGAACTTCCCTGGGTGAGATGCTACGAGAAAAGTGCACGATCCCAAAAACAGCCCCTCGCCTGCAGCGAAAGACACAAGTGAAAGGTGTTTTAGCCATGGTCGGAATTGAAAAGACATGAACAACGACAAAACCAGGGATTAGGTTGCCAGGGTTCGCGACCCCACACCCGAGTCCCGCCAAAACACTTTTAAAACCTCGGCTCTAAATGGCAAAAGAAAGCCAAACTTTTTGGATTCCTTTTGAGGCTTCCCTTATCTAGAGACTTGCGTCTCGAGGTACTCGCAGCCCCCAGCGGCGAACTTCCCCGGGGGCTTGATCTCGGCCTTGGCCTCGGCTCAAAGAGATAGGCAAAAAGAAGCTGGAAAGTCTTGGGGCAAAGTCTTGGGGTGCTTGCGTGTATCCTGTTTGGAGACTCTGGCAGAGCCCCTTTGTAAAAGGTCTGCTCAATTTCACAACAATAGTCTCCCGTTAGCTGGCTGATGTTCAACGGGACCCATCCCCCTACTTTTCGTTTGTTGGTGCCCCAGCCCGCTGGGGTGATGTTGGCTTGACAAGGAATGCCGTTCCCACTCTCCCGCGACCCTGCGCAAAACATCGCAAGACAAGGCGCAACACAGCCAAGCAAAACACACGAGCATGCACGCGAACAAGCAACCTCACCACCAAGGGAGCAGACAAGAGGAGACGCACAAGCCATGTTCCATTGTTGTCTTGCGATGCCTCATGTGTTTGTCTTACTGCAAGACAAGATCGAGATCGCCCTTGAAGCGGAAAACTGGGGCCTGGACACTGGTTTATTTGCTTGGGGGCGAAATAACTAGTTCATGCCTATCTCACCTGGATAAAGGAGACCAAATGAGTTGATGTTAGCAGATTTGCAGCCTTCCACCTATATCCTCCTTAAGAGCCATTTCCACAAGGTGTTGTTCGTAAATAGGATGCCCATAGTAGCCATGGTAATTCCCTGTTGGGACCTGGACAAGAAGAAGAATAAGCATAAAGACAGCTGTTGCAGTGTGGGGTTCTGCTGCTAGGTGATTGGGAAACTGATTGGTAGCCGAGACCACCAGCCTTTTGAAGGAAACCAAACTCAACCCGGCCACCAACATCCAGTCTTCATTTAAAAAAACATGTGTCCCAAGTCTTTGTCCTTTCCACGGCCTCTTGTTAGAGTCCTGTTTGACTGGGCTGTTGAAAGCCCATCCTCAATCCTTTGGGTACGAAGGGGTTCTCCTCTGAGAGTCAACTTAGATTACGGGCCATCGGATTGGCCAAACCTCAGTTTTGGACAGCGTACGACCCCAAACAGTTTTCTAGGGGATGACCCAACTGTGGTCAACCAACCAACCACCCAACCAACCACCCAACCAACCGGCCAGCCGGCCAGCCAGCCAGCCAGCCAGCCAGCCTTGCCGAACAATGAGGAGCAGACCGTTCTCCGCCAACCAAGCCACCAACCACACCTTCGAGCCATATTTGTAGAAAATTGGGGTCTACGGCCAAATTTTGGACAAGGACAAAGCCTGTTGAGGTGGCATTGAGTTATAGGAATGCTGAAAAAGGGACCCCACTAGAGGAAAATGGTCCAAACCAGGGGGTCCTATAGGAGTCCATGTTTGCTTTTGGGCGTGTAGCTTCAACCTTTTTGGTGTGTTCCTCAAATGGGCCTGGGTCAATATTGTCACCCACCAGGCCCATGTTTCCATTTGCCCTCCCACCAATTAACATGGAACCTGCCAGGCTTGAAAAGGAAAATGCCAAACCAGGACCCCCGAACGTCAGGCTCCATGTTAGTTGTGGGGGAATTTACTTGGCTGCTCCCAGCCATCTCCTCAGCTTTTTAGTGTTTCGTGGGGGTTTTTCATTCACCCCACTGAAAGTTGAAACCTTTATCGGGGATCTGAAAACGGACAGCACAGCTTAGCAGGGTTCCATTTTGGGGTTTCCCAGTTGGTGCCCCACCAAAGTTCCCCTGTTTTGAAAGCTCCAAAGGCGGAGGCTTGAGTGGAAACCGCCGGTAATTGGTGTTGGGGTGCCAGAGTTCCATTTTGGCCCACCAAGTGATTTCCATTTTGGCCTACCAATTTGGTGGTAGGCTACCAGTTTTTGCCCCACCAACTGAGCCACCACAGCGCTTCCCGCTTCGCGGCCAGGCGGGTGGCATGCTGCTGGCGCAGGGCCTCACAGCGCTGCAGCAGCAGCAGCTTCAGCTGGCGCAGCAGCAGGCGACCGCTCATGGTGGATTCCCAGAAAACCCCCAAATGAACACGCTAGGGGACACGATTATTTCCATATATATATATATATATGTATATGTATATACAGAGTGATTGATACATACATGCATGCATGCATGCATGCATGCATGCATACAGACAGACAGACAGACAGACAGACAGACAGACAGACAGACAGACAGACAGACAGACAGACATACATACATACATACATACAGACACACACATACATACATACATACATACATACATACATACATACATACATACATACATACATACATACATACATACATACATACATACATACATACATACATACATACATACATACATACATACATACATACATACATACATACATACATACATACATACATACATACATACATACATACATACAGCATGCATACATACATACATGGCACAGTGCACACACATACAGACAGACAGACAGACAGACAGACAGACAGACAGACAGACAGACAGACAGACAGACAGACAGACAGACAGACAGACAGACAGACAGACAGACAGACAGACAGACAGACAGACAGACAGACAGACAGACAGACAGACAGACAGACAGACAGACAGACAGACAGACAGACAGACAGACAGACAGACAGACAGACAGACAGACAGACAGACAGACAGACAGACAGACATACATACATACATACATACATACATACATACATACATATATAATAGTTAATTTCATATATTGTATGTATATATTATATACTGTATACATATATATATATATATACATATATTTATTGTATTTTCGTTATGTTTGAGGATAATGATAGGGACACTCTGAGGGGATGGGTATTCTTCACTTGACGTTTTCTGGCCCCTGCACGTGGCATTCCATTGCAATTGGGTGAAAGTAGATGGTTTGGCCATTTCGCATATAGGGACGAACACTTCAGCCCCGTGAAATGTGTAGGGAGGAGCTCCACATCCATTCAAACGGCCCCATCCTTTTCCCTTAACGGGTAAATGAACATCATGTAGTTGCTCGGGGTCCTTAAAGTCTCTTGGTTCTTCATGGCAGCTGCAAGCATCATAGCCTGGTTTGTGGGACCCTGGCAAGGTCAACCCTGTTGTTGGCAGGGTTGGGCAAACTTGGTTATAACATTTGGATGTGTTTCTGTTCTGAAGTTGGTGCCAAATGACAGGCAAGCTGAAGCCCGCGTTTTTTTTTTTTTTTAAATCTCCGGGGGGTTCCTTCATTTAGAGACACACATGTCATATTGGGTTTGGTCCTGAATTTCACTAGTTTATGATACTATGGTCAATTGAGACTGTCACGAGCGACGGACTAGATTCCCCCACCCCTCCAATCCCAAAAAAGACATGGACAGGTTCGACCGTTTTGTTGGTTCTGCTCTTGCTGGCTGCTGGCTGCTGCTGGCTGCTGGCTGCTGGCTGCTGGCTGCTGGCTGCTGGCTGCTGGCTGCTGGCTGCTGGCTGCTGGCTGCTGGCTGCTGGCTGCTGGCTGCTGGCTGCTGGCTGCTGGCTGCTGGCTGCTGGCTGCTGGCTGCTGGCTGCTGGCTGCTGGCTGCTGGCTGCTGGCTGCTGGCTGCTGGCTGCTGGCTGCTGGCTGCTGGCTGTTGGCTGCTGGCTGCTGGCTGCTGGCTGCTGGCTGCTGGCTGCTGGCTGCTGGCTGCTGGCTGCTGGCTGCTGGCTGCTGGCTGCTGGCTGCTGGCTGCTGGCTGCTGGCTGCTGGCTGCTGGCTGCTGGCTGCTGGCTGCTGGCTGCTGGCTGCTGCTGGCTGCTGGCTGCTGGCTGCTGGCTGCTGGCTGCTGGCTGCTGGCTGCTGGCTGCTGGCTGCTGGCTGCTGGCTGCTGGCTGCTGGCTGCTGGCTGCTGGCTGTTGGCTGCTGGCTGCTGGCTGCTGGCTGCTGGCTGCTGGCTGCTGGCTGCTGGCTGCATCCTGCTGGCTGCTGGCTGCTGGCTGCTGGCTGCTGGCTGCTGGCTGCTGGCTGCTGGCTGCTGGCTGCTGGCTGCTGGCTGGGTGGTGCTGGTGCTGCTGCCGTCGCCGCCGCCGCCGCTGCGGCTGCCGCTGCATTTGCCGTTGCTTTTACCGTGTTGGTGGTGTTGGGTGCTGGTGGTGTTGGTGTTGCTGCTTGGTTGGTATACATTGTGAAAATAAACGTTCGGTGTGCTGTCAATCTTTGTGTCGTGTCGGTGTTTGTCTTGCGTCCATTTGTGCCATGTGTTGTTATTTCTTTTTTTCAATCCCTCTTGTTCAAGTCATGCACTGCTTGACTGGCACTTTTCTAAGTGTGTGTTTCTTCGTAGGTGCGTTTGGTTTTGTTTACTTGAATATTGCTGGCAGCTGGGGGTCAACCATAGCAGTCCGTGTGTGTGCGCGTGTGTTTGCCTGGGTGGGAGGGTGGGCCCTACACGACCCTTTTTGTTTGTGACTTGCGTGGCCAGCATATCAAGTAGCACTCCCTCTAGACTTTGCTCATGCGGATTTAACACACCAGAGGCTTTTGTTTCTTCGCCCTGGGTCTTCGAGGTTCGCGCTGTCTTGACAACGAAATTCCACGTTTACACAATTGACAAGGATCTGGCCAAAGCAAATTGCTTGTCCCGACGCGCTTGTCCGCAAGTAGCCAACATTTCACTATTCTTGGTTCGTTCTTTGGTCGAGGTGCTTGCACCTGTTCGGTTCTTGCCCCGCCTATTGAGTATTGTTTAGGTCCCTTGAACACGGAACGTATGAGCTGTGCTTTCTTTTGCGAAGTTGGCTTGAGCTGAGCTTCCTGGTATATACGGAATCATGAACGGAGGGAACAAATTGTTCCTGTTGCAATTGTCGTGGGCTGGATGCTGGGTGCGGGCCGGGTGGGGGGGGGCGTGGGGGACTGTCCAGGAGCAACTGGACCGCTTGCGACAGCAGTTGGATCCGCCTTCTGGCTCCGAAAGCGTGGGGCGGGTGGCTGACTGCGACGGCACTCTTTCTGGTTGGTTGATAAAAGGGTGATAAGGTAAACTAAGTACGGCGCACTCAACTGCCAACTCCCTAGGGTTCCGAATCAAGACTTGTTTGGTGGTCGGAATGAGGTAAACATGTTTTGGGACACATGTCTACCCTTCAAAAGAGTGCAAGGGCCAAATCGCTCGATCAAACCGCGGGGTACTTTACAGCCAAATTAAGTCATGATCACAAGAGAATCATGTGTGGACTTATCAGGCCCCTCATGTTGTGCTTTTCTGGCAAAGGGACCGCCCTGGAGCTGTTTTGAGTACGTCTTTCTGTGATGCGAAATTCGTGGCCAGTGAACAGGCGGCAGATTGGAGGGATCCAGTGCCTTGAAGATTTCGACATGAAATGACAGTGCCGAAGCAGCTGTTTGCTTGGCTCAATTATCACGCCATTGATAGGGATGCAAGATAAACACAATGATGATCCAAGCTCCTGATGACTGGAGCCAGGACCATCCTTCAACGTTTTGACCATGGTAGCCATGGGCACGCGAGGAAATCATGGAAATTGCATTTTTTCATTATTTTGGAAGGCCGGAGGGCCTGGAAAGGCCTTTTTCTGCCGTACGATAGCGGCTGTTGCGCGGTTAATGAATAAATTGAGGGTCTTTTCAGTGATGCCAACTGTTAGGCCTGCACTGGAATGGGCCTCCATGAAGCCTTCTCCATCTGATGACATCTTGATTTGGATCTTCTGAAATACCTGCTCCGCTACCAAAATTGAGTCCCAAACCGGGGGTGCTCCATCCCTAAGAAGGAGCACTAATTGTGGTTACGGCCTCGTTAAGGTCCCTGGAGCTGTTTCCAAGAGGGTACAACGATGTCCCAAGAATGGATGTAGAGACTGCTATAGACTACTGGATGCCGCAGGCAAATAGGTATGCAGTGGTTGTGCCTGTGAGCATACCGCAAGGTTCCTTTTGACGCCTTGAGATGAATGGTGTAACGCGAAGCAAAAGCTATGCAGGAAAACACGCCGCCTTCATGTGAGAGATGCTGATTCAAATCGTCCAGATTACACGTGATGATCAAGTCTGTTGCCTAGCCGTGCTGTCACGTGTTTGGCCTCGGCATTTGGGACGTGTCCGTAGGAGTTTTGTTGGACCAAGTCGAATTCAGTACTTCCCGAAGGCCTTTAGATCCACCACTTCTTTTAGCCCGGGCAGCTTTGTTGGATTGCGTCTTATGTTGGGTTGTGCCTCAATAGGTGAACCCCACCCGTGGCATGGTTTTACAGGAAAACGCAAAACAATTATTTCTTTTCGGCGGCCCGTATTTCTGCGACTTAGGCAGACTCTTCAGCAGATGCAGGCTGGCTCATGTCGCCCTTGGGTCACCTTTGGGATGGTGGAAAGCTGCGTAGGGTTTGGGAGAATAGCCTTTTCTGACAGCGTCTGACAGTTGGCTTTGAGGAAGAATTGTTTGGTTCTATTTGGCTGGGCAGGGATTACCTCTTTATATTGAATTCATGCAACTTAATCCAAATTCAGAGCATTGAGTTCTGATCCTGGCACATGGCAGGTGGTTCGTATGCCGGAAAAAGAAACATGGACCTGCCCCCCCCCCCCTGACACACAGCCGGCACCTTGTTCCAGGCCGCTGCGGGGATTCAGGCCAGACGCCCGGCTCGGCTGCTGAAGCAGCATGCACTGTCCGAGCACCAAATGACGTCTGTGATGTGCGCACATGCAGAAATGAACTTTTCCACATTGTTTCGTGCTGCAGAATGATGTAGATTGCACGTACCTGGGTAATTGTCTTTGGCTCTGAGCATTTGTTCTGCCCGTTTCGAAGTAAGCAGACAACATGGAAATGAAAGAGTGGTTGGAGTTGTTGTGGCCTGAAAGGAGTATTTTGGATCGACACAAGCATGTTTTCCCCGAAAAGCAAAAAAGAGTTTTAGTAGATTTGCTGGTTGGGAATCAGTGCCTTTTGAAAGTCTGTCAGAAAAGAATATCGTCGCGTTCATACGGGAATTGGTCAGCTAGTTCAGTCCGCTGTGCACAAATTGAGGTTGCCTTCAGTTCGTTTTGCATCCCTAGACCTTCCTCGGGCACATCTTATTGTGACCCCAGAGGGACAACACCGGCGTGTATGTGTATGTAAAGCTTATCTTCATGCACTGATTCTGGCGAGTTCGTCCGGGGTTACACGAGCTCACCCATGACGAAGGTGCAAGAAGTGCTAAGTTCAGGTCGGTGAATCCTAGCAATCAGTGCTACACATGTGCACGCTTGCACCTGCGTAGCCCCCCCAACAAACAAACTGGTCACATGAATTGGAATATCATTTATGGTGGTGTGTTGATTGTGCTGTTTTGGTCAATTTTCGCGGATAGGGCGCTTTCTTCGTTCACAGGGGGGCAGCAGAAGGGAAATAGATGGGAGCACCGAGTACCCCCACTGGATACCTTGAGCTCACGACGAGCCTCCAGCCTCGGTTGATGTTCTCAATCGTCAGTAATTACTATCATCTACGGTAGTCAAGGGGATGGCGTGGAGCCAACATACCACTAGAAACACTGGTTGACTTACCAAAGTCTCATGTCAGTTGGGGAATGAATAAGAACCGTGGCTTGGCAGATGTGCTTGACACAGCGAATTCCAAGTCTTAGCCTGACTATCAATATGAAATGGGTCCATTTCGTTTCAATTCCATTGCTGCGGACTGGCACATCATTGTTTATGTGCTAGTATGCTAATATGTTGGCTTCCTGCGCCTGCTCCACTGCTCGGTTTTCTTTCCGTTCAGTTTGGTTCAATCAGACAAGCCCGAAAAAGGGTCCCCAACAAGTTTCAACACATCGCCATTTTGCTTGGATGGTAGGACTTAAACATGGAAAAACCACTAAAAGTTAAGCTTTTAGCAGGGGAGCAGAAAGCAACTGAGCAATAGGAAACCACAAGGGGATGTCTTTGTTGGGTTCCAATCCCAGTTGTCCATCTTCGCACCTTCCTGGGCTGGATCTTTTGTCGCGCAATTGGATCGCAACACGCAGGGCGATCCGTACGCGCAGTACGGGGGGCGAAAAGCTCAGTTCGATCGAGGCAGCACATGATGTGCCGGCAGTAGAATCAGTAGAAAGATCACTGGGCCAGGGCGAATGTACATGCCGTTCTTTACTTTTGGTTCCCTCTTGGTTCCCTCTTGGTTCCCTCTTGGTTCCCTCTTGGTTCCCTCTTGGTTCCCTCTTGGTTCCCTCTTGGTTCCCTCTTGGTTCCCTCTTAGTTCCCTCTTGGTTCCCTCTTGGTTCCCTTTTGGCCCCTTTTGGTGCCTTCTGTTTTTCTTTGGCCGTTTTACTCCTTACGGGTCTTCTATCATCAAGCCTTTTGCGCAAGGGATAAAGTCAGCTCGAGCACGTGCTTCAAGAGGTCCTTGTATTCACAGTTTTGGAGCGAGCACATATTGCAGTTGTTTGGCCATTGCCATCGCCGTTGCTGAGCCGACATTGGACAATTCGTCCACAGAGGCGACGTAACCTCAAGCTTGCCATGTCCATGCTCGGTCGCTTGGTTGCTTCGTATGTGTCTTCGTTGGCTTGTTTTTGTTTCTCCTGGTGTTCCTTCTTTCTTTCTTTTTTCCTTTCTTGTTTTCTTCTTTCTTTCTTTCTTTCTTTCTTTCTTTCTTTCTTTCTTTCTTTCTTTCTTTCTTTCTTTCTATATTTCTTTCTTTATTTCTTTCTTTCTTTCTTTCTTTCTTTCTTTCTTTCTTTCTTTCTTTCTTTCTTTCTTTCTTTCTTTTGCTGTGGTGTGAATGGTGGTTTCAACCGTGGAGCTGCAGAAACTGTAGTTCTCGGGCTCCAGGGTTCTCCCTTGCCTCGGGTCAATGCCGCCCTCGGAGCTTTTTAGGCTTTATGACCCTCTCGGTAGATGATTCGTCGCAACTTGGGTGGGGGGGCAACCCCAGAAACGTTGCTCCTTTTGATTCCTCAAAACCTCGCAAAGGCCCAAGAAGTGCTACCCCCCGTCCCCAAAGAGGATACCAAACGGATTGGCGAGTCACCGAGGTGCGGCCCCGATGTCGGCAAAGGCCGTCGATCCGGATCCATGGCTAGTCTCGATGGAACCTATGAGACATGAGGTCCACCAAATTTGACCTATGGACCAGACTCAAACAGTTGAGGTGTGAACGTTTCCTAATTGGTTTATGATTTGGGGTCAACCCGCCAAGTCTCCCACAAGCACCAAAGGACTCACTATTGGGGGAACACGCCATTTCACGTTGCTCAAATGGATGAACTCCCAAGATGGGTTGTTGGCCGTTGGCTTTCCTTTAGCACCCCAAACGCCCGCTTGTGTGGACGCACATCCAAATGTGTGTCTTGTTGTTCGACGAGCCCCCAAAAAGGGTCCCCATTGGGTGTGGTCCGCCTTTTTTTGTGGGGGTGGGGGGTCTTGGGCTTTGGAGGGTTGGATGTTTGACAAGCCAAAGGAAGCCGGGGTGGTCTCACCTGTGGCATTCCTTTCGCCAGGTGCCCGCAACGTCCGGAAAGGCCATGGCAACGACCGCCCGGGCCCCGGGTCTAGTGTCAGGGTCCGGGACCATGGCTACGAGGGTTTGAAGGGCTAGGACTCAGGTTTACCAACCACTTCACTTCCAGATCTGAGGCGTTTGAGTGCGTTGGGCTGGGAGGCTCCCTGAGAGAGAGAGATGCAATTCTGATGCTTGGCCATGGGGAAGCGTGGCTCACTCGCACTGGTTCCAAGCACGCAAGGTGGGGAAACCGGCAAGTCGGGACCAGTTCGCAGCCAGTTGAGCCAGCCAGCCAGCCAGCCAGCCAGCCAGCCAGCCAGCCAGCCAGCCAGCCAGCCAGCCAGCCAGCCAGCCAGCCAGCCAGCCAGCCAGCCAGCCAGCCAATCATTCTTGTTTCTTTGTTTGATGGATTGACCGATTGCCTGAATGACTGACACTTTATGACAGTATGACTGATTGATTGGTTTGTTTGTTTGTTTGTTTGTTTGTTTGTTTGTTTGTTTGTTTGGCTGTTTGTTTGGTTGTCCACAAGCTGAGGGGACTTGGTCAAGGTTCACCCAGGGTTTCGCCTACCTGAGGTGGCAAAGGTGCCGGACGAGGCATGCCGCGGCCGTGGAGCCGTGGGGCCGCGGCGCCGTGGGGATGGTGTGAATGTAGGCTAAGCCCAACGTCGACCCCGGATTTGATGAACCTGATGAAACGATCAGGGGATGCTTCCTCCAATAGTGAAGAAGCCCATTCTGACCAGGGACACCCCCTATCAATCAGCCATTTTTGTGGGGGATTGTAATTCACCTCCCTTGCCTGGCAGACTTGTGACCTTAGATGTGAGTCCGACGAGAATTCCTCCGACTGGCCATGCAACTCAACATGGAGGAAGTCTTGTGAGAGACCCCTTTTCGGGTTCTATGTGAATTTGCAGGCGGCAAGCCTCGCTTGGTCGCTTGGTTTCCTTGGCACGACGAAGCCAGCTTCCCCTTTTGGACCCGCCACTTGTATGGGGACCGTGCTTTTGCCGCCCTAAATGGAGAAGCCGGACCCCTCGCACCGCCAGGAAAGAAGGGCCAAGAAGATGATGGCGCGACGGGCACAGTCGCGTGGGATGGCCTCAAAGGCAGAGGAACAGGGCAAGATCAATACAACGGGCTACCTCATTGGCTTAAAGTACTACCTGTAATCATGAACCAGTTGCCGTGGACCTCTTGCCGGACAAGCAACGAATGAGGATGTTAACATGCAAGTAGTTTTGCACGTGTTCAACAGGTGCTCGGCTCAACCAACCCGCGAAACTTGTTCACAACACGAGGATGAGCCGATGCCATTGCCGAATTCTCGGTTTGATTCACATTCGAGACGCAGCAAGGGCATCTCTCCGAGCAATGCACGCAGTCGAATTTGCTGGCAAAAGGCAAGATAGTTCTAGGGTCAACTGTCCCGTTCTTCTTGGGATTTTTCCCTCTTCAGGAACCACCAAACACCTCGGGGGGGGAAAAATGGGAAAAATGGATATAGAGCGATGGTAGGACCGAATGGATGGAATTGGTCTGTAGCACTTGGTCGTGGCCAGTCGTGGCCGGTGTTTGGATCCGCAGCCCCTTAGACGCTTTGGGGAAGCCAACCTCATTTTTCCAACTCAACTTACAACTCAAGGGACCCGTTCAACGCGTTCTGAACGAGTTCCAGCTTGCACCAAAGGACAATCAGGTGTGCATCCTGTGACCCATCTGCAGAAACCCATGGGGTCGCCCAAGAAGGCAATTGATGTTTGTCTTCGGGGGAAGACCCCACTCAGCATGACTCGTTCGCAGCCTGGCAACCTGAGCCACAATCAAAACGGCCATGAAGTTTAGGAGTCCCCACTAGAAACAAACAGATAATCGCTCAAGGCCAACCATTGAAAATTCTTCCATGGGTTTTGCCATTGACATTTTTGTTCGCATAGATTTGGGATGTTTTCGGTAGACTGATTCAATCCCAGGCTTTGAAGTTGACTCCGCGCATGGAACCAAAGCCGCAGCTCGGGGCTCGTGGCTCGCCAGGCCGGAGGCTCAAAGAGGTCGCAGGCCGCGTCGCGGCTCGAGGGGTCGGGGTCCATGGATTTGAGCTCCCCAGATTGTTGTGGGGGGTCTAAGGGTCCATAGCTTTGTTTGGGCAACCACCTGTTTTTACATGTACTGAATCTATAGGCTTCTTAGGAACCACTAGTTTTGTAGTCTTATGTTTTATAGCCACGAAACCCCGCAATTTGCTTTTACGACCTTGGGAAACCAAGGGCTCCGTAAGCAAGGGCCCTCAATTTGCAAGAAGTCGCAAGCTTAGTTTAACATGCAGTCCTTTGCAATGTGCCTGGCAGGCAGGTTGATAACGGTCACGTCGTGAGGAGTGAGGGCCCCTAGCAACACCATGAGGGGCGTGGCGAAAAGACCCGTAGGTTCGTAGTCCCTGTTGTACAACTACAGCAATGGCAGCAACGTTTATCATTCCCTTCCCGTCTGCGTAGCGTACGCGGCGACAGAAATGTGAGGCACTCTGCGTCGAATTGAGGGTCCTAACGGTGAGGCTCGAGTGCAGGCGCATGCAGGCGCTCAAAGGTTTCGCTGACGGCCTCATGTGCACAGCGATGTACCGCTTGGGCAAGCCAAACCGCTCTGTTTTGTAAGCGGGGGCAGCACGGCAACTTTGTGAAAAATGGCCTTGTGCATACGTTATCCTTATCCAAGCTACTTGAAGCTTAGCTTGGGGAGTTTGGGAGTGTCAGTGTGCCCTTCCCCCCCCCCTCTCCCGGCAGTGTGCTTGCGCACAGAGCTGCATAGCTAACCCAATAGCAATGGCAAGAGAGCGTCTTTTCAGCTTACATGCCAAGCTTTCATCAGTCTCTCGTGTGGCGAAAAAACGGTACATTCAAACAACTACTGGCACTGGTGATATTACACTGGATATTTGCTTCATTATTCTGCATTTCAAAGCTTCACTCAGGGCCACCCTTCAGATGTTCCGCACAAGTCCTTCAGGATTCCCTAGTACACATTCTTATCAGCCGTGCCAGACCATGTGTTTTCCTCCAAGCAACGTAGCATTTGGAGGGTCCCTGGATTCCTCTTGACTCCTTTTGCAACTTTCAAGTTGTGGGGCAGCAACCCCAAGCAAAATACGGAGACGGCGCCACCGGGCTTGCATCAGCGCAGGTTTGGACGCCGATAAGGACGTTTTTGGGTCGAGCTGAGAATTTGGGGAGGTTTGTGAGGGTGTCCATTGGGATTTACTTTTGGTATCTTAGGGATCCTTCAACAAATTCCGGCTGGTGAGAGTAAGCTGTTGGGTTGTTTTGTACATTGCCCAAAATGGGGTCGACTAGTGTGAGATGCGAGTTGCGCGTGGGTTTGAGCATCAGCTGGTGGGCCAATCTAAAGCTAGTTTCCCCGAAGGAATCAAACTTCAGCTGTCCAATTTCAGGCGAGCTTCCCTCAAGTGGCTTGATGTTTCAGTGGGAAACGAAAGGTTTCCTACGGGTTGCCTTTTGGTTCGATGATGAATTGGGAGCGGAGGTTGTCTAGGAATGTAGAAATTCTGCGAATGAGGGTGGTCCAATGCCTTCTCTTTTTTTCCAACTAACAAGGGAAGATGGCAAAATGCACCTTTTGTCTCAAGGTTGGTTGATTTGCAGCATGGTCGCTTCATTAGCTGTTCTGTTGAAGGGAGAAGCTCTAGAATCATCCATCCATATTTGCCACAGCCATGCATTGTCTGCAATCACAGCGACAAACAGACAACGCTGGCCCTGCATACAGTCCTGATGGTTTTTGTCTCTTTCAAATCCGATCATGTTTGACGTCACCAAAGGTTCCTTTTCCAAAAGCTCATGCCCACACAAGGGGAAGCCGATACATTCTGCCCGTAGCCTCAATTCAAGACCTTTTTCTCGGCCCAGAGCTCAGATCTAGGGTTTAGCCACTCTGCAAACCAGCGGGGGCAGACAACCACAACTACGCGACTACGCAAGGGCTATAAACCAACCGTGTTCTTTTGGGGCTCGTGGTTGCGAATGGTGGATTGACCGTCTTGGATCCTTTGTGTGCGAGTGTGCGAGTACTTCATTCCCAGAGCCATCTAGAGCCGCGCCATCGCTGCTTATGCGTTGATCCAGTTCCGATGATGGGAACCCCGACTTCGGCACGTGGCCCTGCAACAGCCGGATTCACTTTCCAGGTCAACATGAATAGGAATCAGCCCGAGCTGCCACTCTCCCGCAGCTTGCCGCGCAGGAGAAGAACAAGGTCCCCCTGAGCGGCGGCGGGCCCAAGCGTACGGACTACATCAAGAAGCCGGGGCCCCATGTCCCAAGGAACGCAAGGGATTCGAAGGGCGTTGTTTCATTGCCAGACGCAAACATCTTCGCCCTTCCTCCCGAGGGTACTGTCTTTCCCCCCTTTTAACGGATCCGTCTGGCCAAGATTTGGCTATGAATTTGGACGAGTGCAACCTCAAACATGATTTGTGGACATGAATCTGATCTGGGGGACAGCCTTCTTGACTGGGTTCTCGTAAAAAATGGGTCGCCAGCTTTGGCATGCTGTTGGACGGAGTTCCTGCCATGGGCTCGCCACGTTTGGATACCCGCACTGCTCCCAAGGCGTCTCAAGTCTTTGGCACATTGTTTTGTCTTGGCGTGTTGGCGGGCAGTATGTGAGCAACAAACCAGCAACCAGCTCATATGGGGTTATGGGTGCTTTCCCCCAAATTCCCTTAGAACCGGCAGTTTATCTCGCAGCTGCGGAATTCTCAGTGACTTGTCGGCGCTCACCCCCCCCCCCCCCGCCCCGTTTTGGCTGTCAGCTTTGACGTGTGGGGTGAGACACGTGAAGGGCCATGTAGTGAAGCGGCCGGGAGTTTTCCCTTTTTGGGCCCGTGACAGGTTCGGACCCTTTCGCCCTCGGCATTCGAGGTTTTCCAATGAGACGCCGGGTCCTGTTACGCAGCCCATCACGCCAGGGCCTTGAGACTCGCTCCGGAGAGGGTGACAGAAGCCCCCAGTGCCCTTTTACCTCTGGTCCAAAAATCGGCTGGTCTCCATTTGTTTGGTTTCCCCAAGAATGGGTAGCAACTCAAACAGGCACCCACTGACCCTGGATTAAACACACGTGCCGCAGATTGGGGGCGTGTTCCCCAAGACTGATCTGAGAATCTGGATCCCCGCTCTAGCCGGTTGCTCTCATTCAAGAACCAAGGGGTTGCTTCATCTGGGCTCCCATCACTCATCACTAGGTCCTCCAGTAGAGAGGATAGAATAAGGGTATCCTTTTTTCTGTAGTCTACTTTCTTAGGGCGATTCGCTCACTTGGGGTTTTGGAGGATGGTGATCGAGCTTGCATAGAGGGTTTAGCCAAGGGTTCCTACTAAGGGAGCCAACGTGACGTGGGCGCGAACCCGAGTTGTAAACTTGGTGACGTGTTCAACCTTGAAATCTGGGGTCAGGCCACGGTCTTCCAAAGCTGCCTCATTGTCTCAGCCAGGACGATGATGCTGAAGAACATCCCATGCAGAAAGAGCCAAGAGGAGGCAGGGAGCGAAATCTGTGTAAAAAATCAGGGTACCCTTGATGGGTTTGCTTAAAAGGGACACCAACAGGAAGACCATGATGGTCACATCCCAAATCCTTCGATTGATTTCGTGATTTCGTGAATCCGTTCGAGTGGAGTGCGGAACGCTTTTTCGCGGAGCAAGGGGGAGGGGTCAAAGAGGTAAGGTGTTTCGCAGGTAGCCATCGGGAATGTTTGGAGCTTAGCTGAGGCGTCTGAGGGATGCTCTGGGTTCAGGGTTTGGGGCGGCAACTGAGGGTTGGTTAGAGCTGGACATGTGAGGCGCGAACCAGTTGGTATGGCCAGGTTTGCAGCTTCTAAAGTTCCCTCAGTTGAAAGCTATGCTAAAGCTCACGCCTCACGTGGAATCTGAAAGCTATGCTCCCTTTTCCATCGAGTTCCCATTGAGCACTGAAGGGGAACCGTACCCCCACTCAGTGTGCCAGCAACAGGTTGTCAAGGATTCAGTCGTCCAGCTGACTCCTCGTTGTTTGGGCTTTCTATGGTTTCTTTTTTTTTTTTTGGGGGGGGGAACCCCCGCATTTAGTTATGGGCCTCAACAAACACATTGGTTCACTTGCTAGGCGGGGACATCAAGAGACACCGCTCCAGGGTAGGTATGGCTGTCTATATTCCGCGGTCCAAACTGGTTTTCCAGAAGCAAGCGAGTGCCATGCTCCAAACTTTGTCGGGGTCTCTTAGGATTTTAGACAACATGGCACTATGTGGGTGTCTCTTTTTGAGTGTATTCTCTCTTTGGTTGGGTTTAAAGGAGCACCAAAAGGAAGCCACTCATTTTGGGCGTCTCCTTTTAGAAATGAACGCATCCAGTGCTTTGGCTAGGGGCGCCGAGCCGCATGGCTGGGCCCAGGTGATGCTGACGATCGACGAGGAGGGTTTTAGGGGCAAGCGCGCTGGCCCGGAGCGGACGGGATATGATCAAGGTGTCCGGGGTGCAAAGTTTGGGTGCATAAATTGAGCGCACAAAATTGGGCGAAGGGGAAAGTCAAAAGGATGTTGTTTGAACAATGCGGCTTTCAAGATGTTTAAGCAAAGGGTCACCCCTGCTGATGGGACTGGGTCCTTTCTCGCAGGCAGGTTCGCGCAGATGAAAAGGAATGGGGCGCTTGACTCGCCCTTGGTGCATATTCCCTCTCAGTTTCTAGGATAGTTTTGTCATGGAACCTGCCGAACTGGTCCACGCCAGGACCCTGAGTTTGCAACGAGGGTTTCAAGGTTCCAAAGTTCCAAGGCCCGTCCCTTTCGGGCTGTGGCCCTGGAAAATCATCATGGAGCCTGAAAATGTGATCCTCTGAAGCACTGATGACGGGTCCTGCGATGCCCACTTCACCGGCCTCGCTGGCATCCCAGGTACGACTTCTTCTACCTCCCGAGGGATGTGAAGTTCCGCGCCAACCTGGGGTATGCCTTCATCAACTTCATCACACCGGAGGAGACTTGAGTTAAAGGAAAGCCAAACCGAAACCAGCCATTTTGAGGCTTTTGTTCTGTTGAGAGAAGCCCAATTAAATAGGGTTATATATCCCAGCAAGCCCGATTGAAGGGGGGTTTCTTACCCCAATAGAAAACCAACAGAGGCGGCCAAGCAGAAGTGGAGCTTCAGCTTTTTCTGGGGGTTGGGAGCTCAGTCTGGAGCTGGGTTTGTGTCAAAATCGGTCTTATGGGATCTGGGTGTGTCTTAAATCCCCTTGAACCAACCGCAAAGCCTTGTTATCCCTCTGCAGTCAAACAAATTTCGGGCACTCTCTCGAGATCTCGTCTAATAGGAAGCCAAAGAATTGGCGGATATGTTCCTTTTCAAGCTAACAGGAAAAGGCAACACTTAGAAGGACGCACCTGTTTGGAGTGCCTGTTAGGCAGATCTTGCTCCCAATCTCGGCGCATGCTCAAACCCTTCTGGAACAGCTCCGAACAGAGTTTGTCTCCAAACGGGGCACCCACACAATTGTGCCTTTGGTGTCCATTTAAAACCATCCAAAAAGGTTACCCTTGAAAAAGGACACTTCCCACTTGGATTTGGAGGAGACGGGTATGAGTGGGTCTTTTTGGGAGGGTCTCGCTCTGTCGGGTTTGGTTCGCAGGCATAAGGGCCCCCCATCAATTGTTTGGGTTTCTCCATGTTGGAGAGAGGCCCGCACGAGGTTCGGTCGACTTACCAAGTGGTCGATGGTCACTTTGCGGGGGCCAAAAACAGACGACCACATCGGAGTCCTTCGCGCCGGATGTTTTTCAGGATGCCGCTGCCTTTCAGAACAAGATGGACGGGTACCAATTCCCCAACTCGGGCTCCGCCAAGGCCGCGGGATCGGATCTGGGCTGGCGATCCCGGCAGACATATTTGGAGGGCGGGGGATTAATTAACTTAACAGCCGGGGGATGAACTTACAACACTACGTTTAAATGGTTAGCCCTAGTAAAAAGGGCTTACAGGGGGTCTGGTGGTTAACTGGGTTCCAGCCACGTGATTATTTTGGCCCACCTCAGGCTTTCCGACGGAAGGCTTTGAACTTCGCAACCTGAGGAGCCGACCTTTGCCAAGGGGCGGTGTTGTTTCGATGTGACGGGATCGGATTCGCTTGGATTGGACACATGTCGGACCTTCATTTCCGAAGTCTTTGCATCATGCCGGTTCATGGATCGACAGCCCTGGGATCCTTTGGAACAATCGGGATTTCTTGTCGCTTCTTCTGACATTTGTTTGTTGGCATGGTTGTTTCTTGACTGGTTTCCGTACCAACATCCTGAGGACATTTTGTCAGGACACCTCTTCAAGCCAGAAATGGATGTGCATGTGTTTGTGATTCAACCCTGCTCTCTCACAACAAGCAAGTCTTCCCTTTGGAACCATGTCGAAGCAAATTGAATGGTTTTGAAGGGCAACAAACAGCATCCTCGTCTTGCCAGTGGAGTAAACGCTCTTTGCAAAGCCCCACAAGTGGATTTTTAGGGCAATCAACTCAGCCCAGCCTCTCACAGATGATGAGAACCCAAGGGGAGAAATGTGGTTTACTTTGGTTTCCTTCCGCGGGTAACGTTGGATCGAATGGGAGCAACCCTGTGAGATGCTTCGCCAACTTCCCAACGGGTGCAACTTGCTTCAGGTGAGGCTCAGCCAACACGTCCAGTGCATGGTCCATTTGGGGTGGGGATTTCCCAGATGCCCTGCAATCAGGAAACGTGCCCATTTGAATCGATGTTCCAAATTCGTGGACGTGCCCATTGTGCGTAGTATTTTTTGGTCGTGGCCCCTGCATCACTCCCACTGGCCGGCTTGGAGGCGTTCCTCTGGTTTTGGCACTAACTTGGTGTCCAAAAAGAGGGAACTCGGTCCTCTTGCGTTCGCCCATAAAAGTTTCAAATACGTTGAGGGACACTTTCGGGGAATTTCTGGGCGAAACCAGACGGAATGCAAACATGTCGGGGGTCCCATGAAGGTACCACCAGAGAAGGCCGGCCCCCCACGCGTTTTGAGAGACACCCAACAAAGCTTTGCCCATTTGGACCCGGGTGGGTGGCAAACGAGTGGTCGAAACAGCCTGGTTCAATGCCACGCTACCATAAATGAGCCAGAATAAAACATCCATCCAATTGTCAAGCCTGTATGGGATTTTATAACTCTGTCCACCCGTTATGTGCTTCAGTTCACACTAGTAAGCCTCCGCAAGCCTGCAAACAAGGTTTGCTTGAACCCCCCAGACAATCTAAGTAGATGCGCGGCTGATCAAGCCACTTAATGGGTGGTTTATGAACATGGTTCTACGTGGGACTTGACAACACGGGTTGGCTAGCATTTTTTTTGTAGCCGCTTGGTTCCCAAGTAGGTGTTTGTACCTCAGTTCACCCCCTGTCAACCCCGCGTAGGGTTACTAGGCAATCGAAAGCTAATGCCCGAGTCCCTTCACACCAAAGCAACCAAGGGAACTTTTGTGAAGATTGGATCTGATTGGTGATTGCTGCTTGAACAGCACGTGGTGCTTGAATCTGTGGTTGGACCGCAAGTCCCCTGGGTCCAACAACACATGAGCCATGTTTGAATCGGCGCAAGGCTTGCATCGTGGTCCCTGCGCACGTACAGGAGTGGGCCTGGGAGGGACTTCGTCTTTTGGGTTTCACTCGTTTGGGGTCCACCAATTCACACCTCTTTGGAGACATACGGGTCAAAATCAACCCACCAGGATATGGACCGCAGGTTTTAGTCCTTGGTTCCTTTCACCAGGGTTCCATTGTGGGTACCTATTTTTGACCCGCAGCCACATGGGATCCAAAGGTATAGCAAGGTTGGATGCTCCCTGGAAGCCTGGAATTGCTACCTGGAAGCCTATTCCCACTCGGGAAGAATTCCCTTTCCATGCCGCCAACAAAAACAAAGGAGGGTGACGTGAAGTGAACGGCAGTCAATTCAGAGCAGTCCCATGGGGACGAGGCTCTTGGGCTTTTCCCGTGTTTGCTGCTGGTTTCGCATCCGCTTTGAGGGAGACAAACGTCACCTCCAGGGAGTGTGAAGAACTCAGAAGTTGAGTGACAAGGAAGTGGAATGCCGGTTGCTGGGGGTCTAAACCCTGCCTCTGTGTGTACCAAGTATTGGAAACAGGCAGAAACAGTCCAACACCGGAAAGCAAGGACCCCATACGTGAGTAGGCTTGACTGAACTCAAACGGGTCCTTTCAGAGTCAAAGCCTGCCAAATCGTCCTGGGTTGGCTCGATTTAGAGTCATGCTGCCATCAGACTAATTCTGGAGACTCTAGCAAACGAAGGGGAGCCACTCCTGATTCATGCTGGAAATGTCCTTCAAATCCAAAGTGGGCATTCTTCAATGCGGTCGCAACACTGTGGTGGCAAATAAGCTCTTTTGTGATACCGGAGTGGACCATCCCTGGCACTACCTTGTCGCTTTGCTTACGGGATTCCCTTTTCTTGCGATCACAGAAAAGGAGCCATGCTCACACAACTACTTGAATGCATACCCTGTGTAACGGCGGAGGTTGCCGATCGCCTAAAGGTTGGTATTCCAATTGGTCTTCTTTTGTGTTTGGCCTCGGCTGGGGCTTAACCCTGGTCAGGTGGCTGGTTGGTTGGTTGGGTTGGGTTGGGTTGGGTTGGGTTGCGTTGCGGTTGGTTGGTTGGTTGGTTGGTTTGTTGGTTGGTTGGTTGGGCGGGCTCATCCCCAACATCCCCGGTTACTTGCCCAATGCAATGGTTGCGATTTCTCCATTGGTTAGTTGGTCGGGGTTGTTTGGCCGCATCCGCAGCATCACAAGGATCGCTCAGATCTAGGTCTGCCTATTGGGTTCGATATGGTGGCCATTGAGTGGTTTTGGCTGCCACCAAATTGTGTGCAATCCAACTTGACAATTCATTCAAGGAAAGCCGAGAAAAGATCAGGTGCCTCTTGTCACGCCTCTCGCGCGCGCCGCCTCTGCGAAGGGCGCGCTGAACAACCTCCAAGCCTTCAAGCGCACGGAGGTGATGAGAAGCAACCGGAAACCGCGCGGGGCCCCGGGCTCTGGATCCGTCGGACTTCGGGTAGGGGTTTGGGGCCAGGGAGTGGGACCGGGGTGGGGGGGGTAGAGGGGTAGGGGGTTTTGGGGTTGGTGATGGTTTTTTGATCTTTGCTTCTCTTGTTTTTACATGTCACGCAGAAGGTCAACGTGTTGCGACTTGGTTCGAAATTACTTGGCACCGCACCAACAAACTGGGATCCCTAAACATGGTTGGGTCCCAACGGGTCGCTTGCACAACCAACGGACCGACCGTCGTGTGGGATCCGCAAGTTGGGACCTTGGGAAAATCCGCCAGGATGTTTGAGTTGGAATAGATTAGCCTTGGCTTAATTGGTGGTTTGCATCGGTGGGTGGGATTTTAAGCGGTTCCGAAGGTTTTGTAAGAAACCGCAACAGCCCGACCTTGCCTGGCAAGTGTCAAGTTGCAGCCAAGAAAGGAGAAATACAAGCAATCCAATAGTCAAATAAAGTGCTGAACTAGTCACGGAGATTCCGCATGCACCGAAAGGGGCACATTTTCACAAGCAAGTCGGCCCTCTCCTTGGTTCATGTGGCTTGCCGCAGGGACTTGATGACTGCAGTCGGCACACATTGCGCACTGTTCAAGGAAGCATAAGCCGCACTACTGATGATTTCCAGAGACTTTGAAGCACTTTCCACACGGCCACATGAAGGAATGTCTTGTTAGTATCAGGACTCAGCTCAAAATGGACGGGATGGATTCAAGTGATGCGTTGCTTTTCTGGAGCGCTCACTGGTTGTCGTTTCCCTTTCCCGTACATTCCTTTCTGGCCATTGTATATTTGTGTGGATGGTGACCAACCTCCACTTTGGGTTGATGTGAGCGGCTTGAAGTGCTGAGTGGCCGTGCTCCTCTCCTTTTAAATAGCCCACAATTCGTCTTTATGCCCCCAAAGGACAGTTGGACATGTTTTTTTGGCGCATTTCTGGAAACTGACATATGTTCTGTATTTCATGGCAGTCTTTCCTTGGACAATTCTCTTTCTTCAGCCAACATGGAAGGCACTAGGTAGCCCGTCAAAGAGGAAAAAGACTCTTCGGTCCTAAGAGACTCCAGAGGGTACCCTGCCACCTCCCGCAAATCGGGAGCGAGCTCGCAGGTACTTCTCGAATGTTGTAGCGTTGTGAGAAAGCCGCTCTCAGTCTCATCGAGTGAGGCAGTTGACATTTGCTGACACCGCGAAAAGGGACGTATCGAAGGATCCGACGACTTGAGAAAAAGGCGTTTGTTTAAAGAAAGCTCGAAGTGGTTCAGCTCAGCAGGGTTTGTGTAGGTTTCGTGTTGGAACTTTGAAAACCTTTAAGCCGGCACTTTTGATTTGACGGAGCACTCCGTGCAGCGGTGTTTTTCTCCCTCACTCGCAGTCCGGTGTCCAAAGGCGGCGCCGGTGCTTGCTGTCAGCGAGGGACTTCCCACCGGGATGGGACCGGCCGAGCCGGGCAAGCCGCCTTTTCCCTGGGGTGAAACGTCCGACCCAAGCGAGTCTCGCAGTGGGCCAGAATAGATGCGCCATGCACCTTCTTCTCGTTCCAGCTTCTTTTGCTTTGGGCCAAGTCGAAATCGGTTGGACAGCCTTTCAAATGGCTTTGTTTGGGAATCTAACATGCTCGTGAGGGTGGATCCGTACAATTGTACCCCCTATGATTTCGTTGGAGGCCAAGCCAATGTGGCTATATTCTAGTTATAATGCGGGTACAGTACTTTATATAGAGTCTTTGGCGTCACCCGCAGGGGCGGGTGACAATAATTCTTGATAGTATTGAAAAGCAGGTTCATGACTCAGGTATTGGGTTCCTTCCTTGACTACTGGCCAAGACCTCAACTCAGCACAGGGCCAGAATGGTTCTCGGAACATTCTAAGGCCCTTTCCCTTGGGTGGTGTGGTGTGTCTCTCTGTCTCTGTCTCTTTCTCTCTTTCTCTTTCTCTTTCTCTTTCTCTTTCTCTTTCTCTTTCTCTTTCTCTTTCTCTTTCTTTCTCTCTTTCTCTCTTTCTCTCTTTCTCTCTTTCTCTCTTTCTCTCTTTCTCTCTTTCTCTCTTTCTCTCTTTCTCTCTTTCTCTCTTTCTCTCTTTCTCTCTTTCTCTCTTTCTCTCTTTCTCTCTTTCTCTCTTTCTCTCTTTCTCTCTTTCTCTCTTTCTCTCTTTCTCTCTTTCTCTCTTTCTCTCTTTCTCTCTTTCTCTCTTTCTCTCTTTCTCTCTTTCTCTCTTTCTCTCTTTCTCTCTTTCTCTCTTTCTCTCTCTGTGTGGGGGGCTTTGGTGTCCTTGGAATGAGTGGGATGGGCAAGCTTTTCGCCCAACTTGCAAGCATTTGGGCGATCTGGCGTGATTCCTTTTGGTTCTCTCTTAAAACCAACGCAATGACTTTTGATTCTCCCCAACCAACAGATAAATGCCCCTGATTTGTTGAACACACACACACACACATGCCAACCTGAGCACCGCCTTCTTGCCACGTGCGTTAAAGATGTTTGCCGCGACAGAGCCTACATAATGGTGTTATACAAGGTAAGTGTTGATTTTTCTATTCATGGGTTGCGATTGTCCAACAGGTTTGTAGCCAATCCAATGAAGTGTAGTGTGAACCAAACGTAGCTTGAACTCGTGCTTTCAAGCGCCACCCTAGAACGGCTCGGCACCGTCCTAAAAGTCCTTGAGGCGCCAGATTTTCTCCGCCTAGCTTTTCCATTGGGGGGCGGCTGGACGCTCCCCCCGGCCCTGTCGCGTGCGCAAGCTCTGCCATCGGGGGGAAGGGTCCCTCCCAAAGGACCAGGCTCTGTCACTCCGCAAACCAATCTGAAGGCTTCTTTGCGGACAAGCAAAGTGACTTGGTATAGGTACAAAGTGTCAGACCTAGTGAGCCCTTGGAAGACTATTTTCAAGGGCAAAAGATCTTGCGTGAAGTTTAGCGCTCTTAGGGGACTGACCTTTATGAACTTTCTTTCCAGGTCCATCTCTTACTTCAGGTTGGTGCTTTTTGTTTTTACCGGGATCTGATTCTTTCAGGGGGGACTCGCCCCCGCTGCTGCGCGCGCAGTTTCCAGACACGGACGACGCGGGTTGCCCCCTGCAACACAAGGTCTGCGGGCTTTTCAGTCAAGGGCAATATTTGTGTCCCTGGGGACGTGCCCCCGTCTTCCTCGGAAAAGCGCGTCGACAGAATATAGGCACCATATTGTATATATATAAATATACATGCATATTGCGCATGTGTATGTCTAGATGTGGGGCACGTACTTTAGGGGCAGGTGGGTCTTCCCTCGGTTCAGTGCTGATAGCTGACTGATAGCTGACCGGGGCTTGAACAAGACAAGCCCCTCCGGAAACCAGCACCTGACTGGAGAGATTTCGGGTGGCCTTTCTCTCGAACTGATTTTCACATCGCCGAAGAGTGCCACTCCGGCTCTTTGCCGAATGAACACACAGAGGAAGCTCGGGTCCCATCCACAATGATGGATGAATTCCTGCACCAGTTCATAGCTGGTTTGTTCCGTTTTCACGGTCTGCATCTATCCCAGCTTGTGCATGTTTAGTCCATCCACAGTACCCGGAGGACTTTTAGATGTGTATATTGGGCTTGGGGATTTATGACATATCTCGCTAAGGTTTGACTTTTGATAAGGTATCAAGGAACGCCTGGTTAACTTTTTTTTTATTTTATAATGAAGGAACGCACAGTTCGAGCACTATTTGATTCATATCGTGGAAGTCTGCGATGGGTGTACTTGGCAACTTGCACGCAACTCATGAGGAAGGGCAGTGGCATTGTTGTTCTGCGCAAGAATTGAACTGTATCGGAGGTAGATCGCATCAAATGTTAGCTTGCTGACAAGGACCCCTGATTCAATCTGCTAGACAACATGTGTCGATGAGCGAACATGATCATTCTTCCATGCTCCACACCGACACGACCTGAAGCGAGCCAATGCGTAGGATACAGTAGGCTGCGGCCAGGTCTTTCATCTCAGCCCATGTGGTCACTAGGCAAATGTTTGAGAGGCAACACCCAAATGTATCTACGCAGTATGCAGTGTATTGCTTGGCCTGCTTTTCGGCGGGTTCCCTTTTCGCAATTTGGGAATTCTAGTCATTTGTTTAGACGGTTTGAATGGGAGCCCAGGGAAGCAAGCATCAGGGTCTTGTGCGTGCAAACGCGAGCCTTTGCCACGAGTGACACCGGCAGAGTACTTTCCAACTGCCAACACTGTGGGGTCAGCTGTCCGGCACCCCAGCTTGTTGTTGTTGGTGTTGTATTGGCAAGGTGAACCGCGGATAAATGCGGAGGACCATATTGCCATATTAATGTTAGGAATCCCCTTTTCTTGAATGAATTCCCCACGAAGAAGGGAATCACTGAGTAGTATGGTTCTCCGAAGTAGTCTGAAGTTCACATTAGACCTCCCAAAGCATTTCCAGAGGCAATCGATCCATGCAAGGAGGTCTACACGGGGTTGTTCTTGTTTCAAAGTCTTGGAGGGGGTTTTTCGCACGCTGGCAGCTCAACCACTCCGGTTTGCGCATGGGTGCGTCCGGTCCGGTGGGCACAACTTGTGCCGCCTAGAAGCCGCGCATTCGACGCCTCAGTTCTGAGGGTTGCCGCCACGGAATACGTTAGTCTCGCTGTCCTGCAAAAGACTCTGCCTCTCGGAGGGCGATTTCACCCATGACAGGTTCTTTGTTTGGGGATCAATTGACTCGGTGGTTTTCAGGCATCCCTTTTGGTTTTTTGGGGTTTTAGGGTTTAGTGGTAGTTTCCATGTAACCCACTAAGGCTTAGACTTTTAGCAGGGATTTGAGGACCCAGTCAAATCAGGGCTAGAGTTTGCAGAAAGCTCACGACAGACATGGGCACCCACGAATGTCCGCGTGGGGAAGGAAGCACGCAACTTGGCCGCTTGACTTTGGCGTGTAGTGGTTGCCACGATTCCACCCTGTGTTTCCTTGACACCCAAGGTATCTTTTGGACCTGAAGGCCACCCCTGGGGTCCTTGGTCTTTTTTTGGGCTGCTGTGCCGAAGGTCACGAGCCCAGCGTATACAGCGCCCTGTTTACCCGTATGGGGGAGGTGCCCGTCTTTCCGCGTGGCCTCTGAGGGTTTGGGTGGTTGCACCATATTCCCTCAAAAACGCGAGAGGCAAGGGCCCTTGCAATGGTTTCAAACGCAGATGTCTGCAGAAGACCACCCAAGCGTTGCCCTGGAGTTTTGAGGCCCACATGGTTATTTCACCCCAACAGTGTTCCGCCCGAAGCTAAGCAGTGAGGCAAGCAGGAAGCCAAGACATGGGATCCACGGCTCGTAATTTCTTCTGGCTTCCAAAGTCCGCAGTCGATGTTTCATAGAACCCAACTTCCCCCTCTTCCCCCGCAGCCTCCTGATGCGATCCAACTAAGGCCTTTACATCATTTGGCAGTTTTATTCTGGGATTGACATGATCCCCCTAATTGTGGACCTCTTTGCAAAGCGGCAGGTTTCGCCTCCTTGCGTTTGCCAGGGTTGCTCCGTTCCTAAAAGATGGTCAAACCACAACGGGCGAAAACGTGGTTTGGTTTCCTTTCATCGCCCAAAAATTCTACCCCAGTCGCAACCGGTCGCCCATCCTATGTCTTATGTTGACCTGTCGGTTTCTTGTAGAGAATTCCTTCTCGGACGCTTTGAAAGGGAACCCAACAAGAGAAGCAATCACCAGAGAATCAGCGTGGTGCTTGTGCTTGAGCCGATAGAAGCGAACACCAGAACCGGTTGCCAGATTGGCATTTCTTGCTGCAGCATCTCAAGGGTCATTCCCAAACTCGACCAAATGAGCTTAGAGGGTTGCCCTGAGCCTCAAGATGATCAACGGCATAAACTTGGTTTGGTTCCTGCGGTTTCCCGCCATAGTGAAAGAAGAGCTTTGGGTCAACCCCTTTACCAGGTGGTGATTGTGACTCGAGTCTTGAGTTTGTTGAACCAGACAAGCGGCTCTGATCGACTGTTTGAGCGAGGGCAGTACGCATCCCGGGCATATCCGGATGTAAGGGAGTGAGCCCCGAGAAAGTGGCAGCGGTTTCCGTATGGTGATTCAAGACCGTGTTTCTCTTCTTGTTTTTGCATCCCCTCGAAATCAACCGTCAAAGCCAGTGGGGCAAGCCCTTTTTTATTTGTTGTTTCTTGCAAAAACGTCAGATCTTGCCGCTGGCTCAAGTTGCAGGAGAGAGAATAACAAAGGATGCGCGGGTACTCAGGCCCCTGTTGATTAGCTTGTTTCTTTCCAGACCCCTGATGAGCGACGTGGGTTTGAGGCATGCGCTTGGCCAGGTTTTTCCACAATGTCCAATGCCCAAAGTCTAGGATCAATATATTTGTCGACTCCAGGATATGTGAGTTCAACTCCATATCCAGCCCACCTGTTTTAGCGCCCAGGTCTTGTCCATTTTGGGTGTCACGGCGCACGGCATGTTCCGCATGTCCCAATCCATCGGAACCCGCAAGTCCGGTTTAGTTTTGGACACGCGAGCCTTGATGTCGCAAGATGGCTGCAACCCCCTGAGCTGGTTGCAAGGCGCAGCTTTCAGAGAAGTTGGAAACTCGGTTCGTCGGTTCGGCAAGAATAATCCTAGTAAGTTGCAAGGCTTCTAGTATTGTTTTGGTTCTTGCTTTTTTGTTTTGGGGGGGGGGTCGGAGGGGGTGAAACTGGCAACTGGGGTTTGCAACTGGGGGGTTAGAGAACACTTGCCCGATTGCTGCGGATGGAGTCGCGGGGGAAGGGATGATGCATTTCCCCTCCGGGTGAATCTGCAGCTTGGGCGCCTCATAGAATTTACCGATGAGAGGCCCAATCTAGTTGAGCAAGTTCTTTCTGAGGGTAAAACAGGTTCACCCATGATACAGGTGCTTTGCTGGAGGATCTCAAGCTTGAGAATAGCAATTTGCCTGGATCCATTCAATTGTTTTTTTGGTTGCATCTTTTGCTGGTGGAGATGTGCATGGATTCTCATCGAATGTCCGCAAGAGACTTGTGAAATACTCCCCTACAGAATCACATGGAACTTACAAAACATCAAACCCCGAAAATCTTCATTTGTGCAGGACTGTCATGGTTTCCATGTGAATTTGCAGAAGCTCACACTCCCTGAGTTCCTGGACTTCAAATACAAAGTTCGGGCTTTAAAGTTCGGGCTTTTTTTGGCCAAACCCCTCAGGAGGTGAGGGGGAATAGCTGGCTTGTCCGCAATTTGTCCTCAAGGGGGTGTGTGCGAGATCCTCGCTGGGCAAAGGATGGGAAGTTGTGAGGCCATGTACTGTCACGAAACACGAACATGAGACCTGACAGCACATGTTCTTCCATTTGCTTGACAATATTTGTTATTTCCTCCTGTTGGTTTTAAAGATTATTTATCACTGTTGGACTATTTTTTGTTTTTTTCCAGGGACTTCAGAAATGGAGGTGTTGAGTCACACTTTCCCTAGCGAGCTAAGCCTCAGTCGAGCCATGAAACGGGTTCCTGAAAAGGTTGACTCCCTTCAGCAAGGGAACCAAGCAAAGCCATCACTTCCTATCAGAAACACCCAAACATTGCCCGTGAGCAAACGCAAAGGACGGCCTTCCTCCAACATAGCACCTGTTGGTTATCTCGGTCTCGGTCAAAGCCGCTTCAAGGGATCCTCAGCCCCAGGCACCAAAAAAAGACCCGGTGGGGAACGGGTCCATGTTAAGCCGGACCAGTATGGGGCGGGAAGTGACAATCGCCAACACGTCTTGTTTAGGGTAAGCGGCCCCACGCCTTGAGGTTGGTGATGGTTGCGTGTCAAACTGTTCGGGGTTTTCGGGAGGACTTGGTTGGTTTCATTTTAAACATGTCCGAAGTTACCACAGAGCCAACAGGCGGAGCAGTTTGCAACAAGGCAAAGCGTCTGGTGTTGGTCGGTGAGGTCGCAAACCTTTTGGTCACCCGGCCACTGTGGGTCTTCCCACAATTGGTGGGGGACTTCACAATTGGGTTTATGTGTTGGTCTTGCTTGAACTTTCATCCAGAAAGGGAGTTCCCTGTTTATGGAAAATATGGACATCAATCTCCATGAGCTCAATGCAAATGCTCCTATGCAGGAAGCCACGACCATGAGACATAGGTCGGTTTGACCACATGCGCAAATGCCATCTTTGGTAAGGATAGTCATCAATCCCTTCATACCATGGATGGAGAGATTCCGCTCCCAGCTGGTAGGTGGCTTATTCTGGTATTCATAGAGCTTCATCCATCCCAAGTTGTTCAGGATTGTGTCCATCCAATCAGGACTTTAGAGCCTTTTAAGAAGCCTCATTGAAGCGGTTTGACCGCTCCAGGATGGCGCAAGGTGGCAGAAAGGCACCAGGGGAAGCCGGACGGCAGGCGAAGGCGTCAGGTTCTGAAGATCTGAGCCGCGAGTGAATTGGGTAGCTTGCGGGCCAGGACTCGGACGTTTCTTACTGGTAACAGGCTCAAATCTGCTTGACCACATGTCACTATGTTTACTCCAAGTTAAAAGAGTAGGGTTGCCCAATTGCAATGTGGTGCCCGAGCACGATGAATGGCAACTGGAGCCCTCCTCCCCTATTCTTGTTTTCCTTACGGAAGAAGCTAGTCATGCCGTTCTTGTGAGGGATCCCTGATTTGGGCTGGTGAATTGTGATTCATCCAGAGGGAGTCACTGGCGCTAAAGCGCTTGCCTTTTGCCGCCCCAAAGCTATGTCCAGCAAAATGCTTGCGGGTTCTCCTCTTTCAGATCTACAGCCTTTTTGCCCATCGGACAAGATGTTGACGAAACCGGCTGGTAAGAGTAAAGAGACTCATAGCCAGTTGCCTCCTGGCCACCAACATGCACAGGCAGCATGCAATGGCTATGAGCTGCCTTTGGGAAGGGTATGAACAATAGCCTGGCTTTTGAGGTCATTTCCCCAAGGGGTATCCTGCGTCCAACATTTGTAACCTGGGAGTAATACGAAACGGCTTCTTTGAGATGGCAGTAGTCGGGGATGTTACAAACAATTGCGGGCTTTTCGACATGCGTCAATCAGATTACAAGAAAGCCTTGGCTGCGGGCCAAGGAGGTTGTTCAAATTGCTTCCCATTTGGAAGGGTTCAAAAGGGCACATCGCGGCACAAATGACTGTTCGGAGGCATCCCTTGGTTTTGGCGTCAAGTTGATCTTCGGACATGTTGTCAGGAGGGAATTCCTCCTTTGGGGTCGCTCCCAAGACTAAACGCTGGGCAAACCCAAAGGGCAGAAAGCTGTTGTCATTTGTTTGTTTTCCTTCAGTTTCGGCTTCCATTAGTCAGGACCCCAACCCTCTACCCGTTACCCTTGTCCCAGGTCTTTGGAGCGACCCATCACTAAGGCCTTGGACAAACAACATCATGTGTGTGTGTGTGTGCGTGTGCGTTGGAGGAGTTGGTACCCTTGTGGGGGTCGTAAAGGCAACCAAAGACATAGATGCCCACTTTAGGGGGCTCCATGTCAAAATTTGGAGGTGAACCCATGGGTTTCCTTTTGAGTGACAACCAATGACTTGAGTTGATTTCAAAGTCCCCCGCGAACCCATTCTACTCATTTAACCCACAATAGGTCTATTGCGCACCCTGCCACCCTCGCCCGGTTGCCACTGTTTCGGTGGCGAAGCCAGGCGAGAAGGGCAGCCAAGACCCTTGAGATTCCGGAGGAGGCCCAAAAGACGTCATGTTCGGAAGAATCGGGCGAGTTGAAGACGGAACACACCAATGGAGGAAGGGCTCTAGGGAAAAGAACCCAAGCAAAACGCACATTAGTGGGAGGGATCTTGAGGGAAAAAAACACCCTCGGCATTTTATTTGTCCATGTTTTGCAGTGCTTGCTTTGTTGGTTGTATTCATTTTGAGTAGTGGCTGCACGAGCTGATGTTGGGTTTGGGAAGATTCGACCATGTTCTGCTTTTATGTAGGACATTTTTGGAAAACGTTTGCTCACCCCGTGGTTCCACAATTGGCAGCAGTTCGAAAGTTCTGTCCAAAACATTGAGCCACAAAGTAGGCGGCATACAAAAAATCCATTTAAGTTTTGACCATTCATTCCTGAATGTTGTAATTGGACCAAGACCAGCCACACAACTCTGGTGATTTGCGGTGTCTCCCTAGTTTGTCACTTGCAATATTTTGGAGATCCACTGTAATTGTTTGGGGTCACTTAACATACCAAGCTCACGCTGAATTAAAGCAAGCTCCCCGATGACGAACCCCCCTTAAAAGTCTCCTTACCTAATGTTGGGTAACTTATAGAACAAATGCCCTCTGGAGCGTTGCCATGCAAGCAGAAGGTCCCTGCAGGGACGGTCTCAACCAGGACCTTTCGTTGGGTTCCATGTTGACATGTCCTCTTGTTGGGTCCCTCAAAGCGGTTGCATTTTGCGAGAGTTACGCAAATTTGCCACTCCATGCCACGTGAAGTGGCATGGGGTGGCGTGGAGTGGAATAAAGTGGCATGGACGGTGAAGTTGCATGAAATGGTACGGAGTGTCGTGGAGTGGCATGGAGGGTTTTTATGTTTGTGTTTAATCTGATTCTCGATGTTTGTGTGCTTTGAACAAGGTTAGGCCTTAGAGTAGTTTGTGTTTGGGATAATCATGGTGTGGCATAGAGTGGAATGTGAAGCGGCACGGAGTGGCAAGTTCAGAATCATCCCGGGTTGCACGTCCCCCGGCCACTTTTTGGGATCACGCGATATCCCTTCCAATCACCATTCAGCTTGGGCAAGAACTTTGTTCCAGAAACAAACAAGAGCACATTTGCCCACATGAGCCCTTGCTCCCAACGGCCCTCCTCGGGCGTTTGAACCCAACTCCATCCAGTGGCGCCGATCGAAATTGGCCAGGAGACCTTGAGCGCCTCCGCGAGCGCGGCGAGGCAGGAAACACAAGGGGTGCGGCGCAGGTCCTTGGGAACTTGGGGTGTCCTTCGGGTCTGCGTAGACGAAATATGATGCAGACAGAAGATATGACTTTCCGTGGGCTTGCTTCCAAACTGAGGGAACAAAGACTTTAACCTCCCCTTTGACCTTCCCCAAGAATGACACATGCTGATTTGCTTTGCCGCTCGAGGCGGCAATGGGGCACAGCGAGTGCGGAGCATCAATGCCACATCACAGCAGCGAGGAACTACTTGGGCCAGCCAAGCCGGCCAGCGTGCTGCACATTTTCTGGGACCGCAGTGTCCCCTGAAAGCCAAGATGTCGCGAGGCGTTTGATTCCGCGATGCGACCCTTCAGCTCCAGCTTCAAGGATGCTACGCATGGCTTTCAACAGCATCATGTGCATCTCCTCTCTCGAAAGGGACCACCGCAAGGCTAGGGGACATTTGTGGAGCCCTCGTCTCTGGTTCATTCGAGAAGGACATGGGGGATCATGGGGGCAGACATCTGCGACCACATGTGCCATGGTGAAAACACCCTTTAAATATAGGGTTGGTAGGAATGGTCATGAACCCCTCAATAGGGTTTTGGACAAGATGTTCGAACCCGCGAAAGTTTGCAGAAGGTTCAGCGAGAAGCGTAAAAACCACAACAGCAATAAGCACACACCTTGTCTGCAACCCAGCTGTGAACGTCCCTCATGGATCTATGAGCGGCTGTTGCCTCTTTTGACACGGTTCAAGTGGCGGCAGTTTCTTTCAGGAGGTCCATTTCTTTCCCTAACAGGATGTCAAAAAGACAATCCCCGCTGCTGGGACAGTGTCATTGTCAATATAGCAATGTGTAGAACCCAAACTTGGTTTGCTCATTTCGACAGCAAACCCACCACGGGACCATTGACATTTGGACCGAGTAACTTTTGGAGTGTCATTTTATACTGTCTTTACACAGTCAGTCGGGAATGCGGTTTCTGCTTCTTGTATCCCCCAGGGAGTTAGTTTGGAATATCAAAGGGGATTTGCAGTGTCTGCACGAAACGTCCGTAGCTGTACCTTCGCAGCAAAGGTGTAGTTAGCCTCTGCTTTGGAGGAATAAAACGTGACGCGTGTGTTGGATGTGCTGTCAACCAAATGGGCCCCTTGAGTTTCCCTTAGCTTTCCTTTAGACCCGAACAGCCATGTGGAAAAACACCCATACATCTGTCTCATCTGGGTGGTTCTTCCCCGTGGAACAAGCCGCCCTAAAAAACCCTCACGTTTTCTCCTCTGAGTTGGTTCTCATCGTCTTTCCAGTTGGCGTTCAAAGGGAGACCAAAAGGGAGTATTGCACCAAAAAGGATGTCTCCAATTTTTGGAAACCCTCATAAGTAACATTACCACGCATTGTGTATACGACATACAACAACTAAATCTGTTTGAAAACGTTCGACCCTTCCACATGAGTCGAAGCAGATCGACTTTGTGCTCAGTGGCGTTGACTTTTCTTTGGCTCGGTTGGTTCTGGAATATACTGAAGCGAAGGAAGACAACAGCAAGAGCGAAGAGGGAGAACAGCAACAAAACTAAGGACTGCCTTTGTCTGCCCATGCCCATGTCTGGAACCTCAAGTGGATAAACAAAACCGGACACGCTTGACATCCTTCGCCGCTGTTTGGTGATACTTGCTGTGATAAGCCTCCGTTTCGGTGGGACAATAAACCTCCCGCTTGCAACCAAAGCATTCGGCGGAGAGCTCGCGTTCGGCCGCCTGAAGCCGCAGGCAGCTGCAAAGCCTGCGCCGGGAGAAGGGCGAAGAGCCGCCGACGCCGGGGCCTTGAGGAGGTTCTGGTCTTACCTTGGGAGCGCACAGGCTCCCTGTGCAAGAGGGAAGGCAGTGTGACAAGAGGGTCAATGCACTTCCAGGTTCTGTTGGGAGTTTGAGGTTCTCTGAATTTGGACCAACATGTAAGCGTGCCATTTGTAGGGGGGGGGGGAAGGCTACTGCTCATTTTTTGTCTGTTGTCATTGGCATAGTAGGAGAGTCACCAAAACGTGAGCAGCTGCTCAGCTGCTTGAAGGACTGCAAACAGTTGGTGGAACCAGAAACCGGTTTTTGTTTGACCTCCATTTTAGCTTTTGGTTTAGGGCCCAAACCCGGGTCGGAGGTTGGTTCCTTACAGACAAAAGGAGCAACACAAATGGCCCTTTGTCCCCCACCCAGAGTAGCATCGGCCAGCGCCAGGTCGCCGAAAGCAGAGGCCAGGGGAGTTTGTTCTGTGCACAGGGGTGGTGCTTGGAGCAAAGGGTCGGAGATTCGAACTGTCTTCGAGGGAAGAGGCTGCCCTTGGTCAGCCCAACTCACCCCTTGAGCCACCCTTGGCAGCTCGTGGAATCCCTCCAAATCCCTTGGAGAAACGCGCAAATGCCGCAGATCTTCATTTTTTTCGCCCCCCAGGGCAGCAAACCGAAGTTCAACTTTCCCAAACAGCCCATGGGGCTCACCAAGCAGCTTGGTCCAGGTAGAAATGATCTTGAGACCCGCATAAACGCTGGCTTTCCAACTAAGAAACCCCCTCGCCGGAGCCTAACATGAGAGCGTCACGGATGTGTGGATCTTACTCCTGGCTAGGGCTCCTTTGGCAATAGCAGCGCCGCAGCTTTGGCAGCAACAACGTGGGCAGGCACCGCCAAAGGAGACGGAGCCCCCGGCGCCTGCGCAGAAGGCGGTTTGAGGGGCTTGGGCGGGGGAGCCTGCCTGAATGTGTGTGTGTGTGTGTGCGTGTGCGTGTGTGTGTGTGTGTGTGTGTGTGTCTGTGTCTGTGTCTGTGTCTGTGTCTGTGTCTGTGTCTGTGTCTGTGTCTGTGTCTGTGTGTGTGTGTGCGCGTGTGTCTGTGTCTGTGTCTGTGTCTGTGTCTGTGTCTGTGTCTGTGTCTGTGTCTGTGTCTGTGTCTGTGTCTGTGTCTGTGTCTGTGTCTGTGTCTGTGTCTGTGTCTGTGTCTGTGTCTGTGTCTGTGTCTGTGTCTGTGTCTGTGTCTGTGTCTGTGTCTGTGTCTGTGTCTGTGTCTGTGTCTGTGTGTCTGTGTCTGTGTCTGTGTCTGTGTCTGTGTCTGTGTCTGTGTCTGTGTCTGTGTCTGTGTCTGTGTCTGTGTCTGTGTCTGTGTCTGTGTCTGTGTCTGTGTCTGTGTCTGTGTTCTGTGTCTGTGTCTGTGTCTGTGTTCTGTGTCTGTGTCTGTGTCTGTGTCTGTGTCTGTGTCTGTGTCTGTGTCTGTGTCTGTGTCTGTGTCTGTGTCTGTGTCTGTGTCTGTGTCTGTGTCTGTGTCTGTGTCTGTGTCTGTGTCTGTGTCTGTGTCTGTGTCTGTGTCTGTGTGTGTGTCTGTGTCTGTGTCTGTGTCTGTGTCTGTGTCTGTGTCTGTGTCTGTGTCTGTGTCTGTGTCTGTGTCTGTGTCTGTGTCTGTGTCTGTGTCTGTGTCTGTGTCTGTGTCTGTGTCTGTGTCTGTGTCTGTGTCTGTGTCTGTGTCTGTGTCTGTGTCTGTGTCTGTGTCTGTGTCTGTGTCTGTGTCTGTGTCTGTGTCTGTGTCTGTGTCTGTGTCTGTGTCTGTGTCTGTTTCTGTCTGTGTCTGTGTCTGTGTCTGTGTCTGTGTCTGTGTCTGTGTCTGTGTCTGTGTCTGTGTCTGTGTCTGTGTCTGTGTCTGTGTCTGTGTCTGTGTCTGTGTCTGTGTCTGTGTCTCTGGGTGCCGTGTCTGTGTCGGTGTCTGTTGTCTGTGTTGTCTGTGTCTGTGTCTGTGTGTCTGTGTGTGTGTGTGTCTGTGGTGTGTGTGTGTGTGTGTGTCTGTGGTGTGTGTTGTGTGTCTGTGTGTCTGTGTGTCTGTGTGGTGTGTGTCTGTGTGTGTGTGTGTGTGTGTGTGTGTGTGTGTGTGTGTGTGTGTGTGTCTGTGTGCGTCTGTGTGTGTCTGTGTGTCTGTGTGTGTCTGTGTGTTGTGTCTGTGTGTGTCTGTGTGTGTCTGTGTGTGTGTCTGTGTGTCTGTGTCTGTGTGTGTCTCTGTGTCTCTGTGTCTCTGTGTCTGTGTCTGTGTCTCTGTGTCTGTGTCTGTGTCTGTGTGTGTGTGTGTGTCTGTGTGTGTGTCTGTGTGTGTGTCTGTGTGTGTGTGTGTGCGGAGTGACAGAATGCCCTGTCACCACCTTTTCCGATTTTCAGCAGGGGGCGCAGGGAGTTTCAGCGAGTCCTGCGCCAACGAAGACGCTCGCTGTTAACTCGTGATATCCAGCCTGATCAGCTGGACGTACCTGCAATTGTGATGTTTGTGAATGTCCTTTTGGTCCCCCCCCTGAACTGCCGTTGCTTCTGTGTGTCCCTGTTAAAGTAGCTACAGGGAAGCCAAGCGTTATGCGATTCGAAGCTCATCATACTCGAGACTTATCAGTTGTACTCGAGACTCATCAGTTGTACTCGAAAGATTAGCACTCTCCATTTGGAGTTTAAGTGTGCACACCCCATTCGTGGGGAATCCTCGGGTGTACCCATTGTGTGACCCCGGGCCGGCTCTGTCGGAAAATTTGACCTCAGCGTGCTGATCATAGAACGGCGGAATTTCACATTTAACCAGGAACGAGGTTTCACTAAAGGAAAGACAGCGGTCAGATCATAGCGACGTCTCACCCTACGTTCCCCTTTTTCTCGCCTTCTTCATCCGCGTGCCCGTCTTCTGGTCCTTCGCCCGCTTAGGGATGGCTTCTCCTTCCTCCCGTTCTCTTTTCGCTGCCTTTCGTGACCCGCGCGTTCGTCCCGCTCCTGTTCGCCCGCTTAGGGATGGCCTGGTTGTCCTCGCGTTGTTCACTTTTTTCCTCGTCTTCGTCTTCGCGTCTGTCTTCCTGTTCCTACTCCTCTTCTTCCTCACGTAGTTTGGCTTGACGTCTTCTTCCCCTTCCGTTGCTACTTCGGGTCCGTCCTCTTGGCCCCTGTGTGGGATTCGACGTCTTTCTCCGCGAGCCTTGGTCTTCATCCTCTGTTCCTATCTGGGCGGGATGCGTCGCCCTAAAAACGCATACTACTACTTCCCTCTTCCTCTTCCTTCTTCCTTCTTCTTCTTTTCTCCTTTTTGTCTCCCTGCCTTTTGCTTCTTGTTCCTTCTTCCCGGGCGGGATGCGGCGCCCTAAATACGCACCCTGCTCCTTTCTTTTTTCCCCCGGGCGGTTGCGACGCCCTAAATACGCTTCTGTCTCTCTCTCTCTCTCTCTTTCTCTCTCTCTTTCTGTGTCTGTCTCTCTCTCTCTCTCTTTCTTTCTCTCTTTCGTCCCTTTCTTTCTTCCCTTTCCTTTTCTTTCCCTCTCTGGGCTATTTCTTGTACTTCCTGTTCGCCCGGTTAGGGATGGCCTGCTCCTCTTCTGCCTCTTTGCCTTCGCGGCCCCTTTCGTCTACAAGGTCTAGGTCGTTTTTGCGCTGGTTGGGGTTGTTGCCCTCGGAGACCCGAAACCTGGCTTCCCCGTTGTTCTTGTTTCTTGTTTGGGGTTTTGCCCGCGGAGACCCAACTTGGGGCCTTTCTGTTTCTTTTGGGCTCCCTTGCTCCGTTTGTTTTCTGTTGGGGTCTTCGCCCGGTTTTGGGGCGCGTGGTTTTTTCTCCCCCCGAAAAAGTGGTTCTCGCCCCTCATTGAGGGGCGTGTGTGTGCGGAGTGACAGAATGCCCTGTCACCACCTTTTCCGATTTTCAGCAGGGGGCACAGGGAGTTTCAGCGAGTCCTGCGCCAACGAAGACGCTCGCTGTTAACTCGTGATATCCAGCCTGATCAGCTGGGCTGGACGTACCTGCAATTGTGATGTTTGTGAATGTCCTTTTGGTCCCCCCCCCTGAACTGCCGTTGCTTCTGTGTGTCCCTGTTAAAGTAGCTACAGGGAAGCCAAGCGTTATGCGAGTCGAAGCTCATCATACTCGAGACTTATCAGTTGTACTCGAGACTCATCAGTTGTACTCGAAAGATTAGCACTCTCCATTTGGAGTTTAAGTGTGTGTGTGTGTGTGTGTGTGTGTGTGTGTGTGTGTGTGTGTGTGTGTGTGTGTGTGTGTGTGTGTGTGTGTGTGCGTGCGCGTGTGCGCGCGTGGTTCTCATGCATATGTGTGGAAAGTTGGGTCTTAGGCTGCCACGTTTTTGTGACAAGGGCATTCCGGTGACGACGCACTTATGGGGATGGCCCGGGACGCTGATATTCCAGAACCATGCCCCACGTTTGTCCGCATTTTTCCTCGTGTTCTATGATTCTTTTGTGCCTTGCCATATTTAGAAATATGTTTTGTTTCTATTCCCGTTTCTTTCCATTTCGTGCCTTCCCATTTGTTGTTGTCATGCTGGTGATTTTGATCTTGGTTTGGGGTGGGCGAACGCCGTGTGGCACAAGGAAACTGATCACGCTGACAGAAAAGCTTGGGAGTGTTGGCACAGGGTCCAAAACTTTGGAGCCCGGATTTGGGTTTCGGCTGTCCATATGTGTAGGGCTCCCTACAGTTTCCCTTTTCTGGTTTGTTAGCATGATGTGTTGGGCGAAATGGCAAGCCTTGTGAAATCGACTGCTTTTCTTCGTAGTATGACGGGAGTCGCATTTGTAATGGTTTGCCAAGATGAAGCATTGGACCACAAAAGCCAGTAGTTGCCAAGCCCAGGTTTCATGTCATCTTAGGGGAGCAGAATCATGTGGTCCACGTGTGTCAAGGCTCAGGATCGCATCCCCCAATTGGACTGACGGGCAAAAGGGATGCTCTAGCGGGCCTTGGGGTCTAAATGCCCGCTACCGTTTTCGTTACGCTCATCCCCTGACCTCCCCCAAAAGAAAAGAACCTGGCTACCCGCCATTGGCACACCGGGCTTCATGTTTTCGCAGATTTAGGTTTTTGTTGTTTGCCGCCCCTTTCCGGTTTTGTCCCTTAGTCAAACACTTTGTTTCTTTGCTTTCTCTCTTCTGGTAAAGACCTTTTCCGGCTGACCCCCTTGTTTGATTCAATTAACCCTTTATTTCAAAGTGTTTTGTCTGTAAATACTACGCTTCAGGTTTATTTTCTCCCCCCCCCCCCGCCCTTCTTGGGCTCCCCTGAGCCCCGGAGGCGCTGTGGACGCCCCTAGAGGTGGAGACCAGCTTGAGGCGCGGTTTTCCACGGGTTTGTCATCTCAATGGGTTTGTCTCTACCCCGAAAAACGGCTTCGTATTTGCTTTCGGTTTCCCCTTAGAAACCACAAGAAAGGGCCTTGCACCGAACCTAAAGCGACACAAATTCCCTTATGAAGGTTGGGGGGGGGAGAAGCTCAGGTAGTTTGGGCTGGGTTCTGAAGGCTGAACATCCAAAGATATCTTGCCCGCGGCAGCAGCACTTTTGTCCACCATTGAAGGTCCAATGCTTGCGGCTCAACCAGGTATCCAACCAAAATCATGAGTTTGGTAGGCTACGTGATCAAAACCTGCTGCAATCTTCGACTTTGTGGATATCTTTGATATCCTCTGAGGTCATCGGGCGCTACAGAATTCGCACACAATGCCTAAAAGAAACCAACATGGGTAGTGCTTGCATTCCACTGGACTCCTTTTGGCACCCATTCATCTTATACGAGCTCCGAGCAACACAATTGAAGGGGTGTCAAAGATAGCGCCCCAATATCAGACGACGGGCAACTGACAACACTAATTACAAGGGTCTTCATTTTTGCCCATTTCCTAGCAAACGATCTCCGGCAGTATTGTCAGGTCCCTCCCCAGAAGAAAATGATCTCAAGGCTCCCTGGAAAATGCCTGGAACCTTCTAAGAGCCTGAAACCCAGGAATAATTGTCGCGGTTGGGAAAGCCTACCACACACTACGCCGGAGAAAAACACAAATGAGTCGCAGCTGAAAGCCTACTTTCGCACTGGATGTGCTTGGTTCCGAATCCATTTGCGTTTGGTTGCTTAGGTGTGTGCTGAAGACTTGTTGGTTCAACAAACAAGAGGATACAGTGGAAAATCAGAAGGTCGAGGATGAATCCTGGCAATGCCCTTTGAATTGTCCAAGAATCCTGTTGACCAAAGCAATGCTCTGGTGGTTTGCTGGAGATGATTGCTGCGCGAGCCAGGGGCAACCTATGAACTTTGCATGTGGAGGGATTTCCGGCAACAGTGCAAAGACTGAAATACTAATAGGTTTCTGGTGCAAGGAGCGCGTGTCTTGACACGCTTTGCAAAATTGGCAAGGGAATGCCAGGCGCACACGTGCTGTAAATGAAATATTCTCTTTCACTGTTTTCTTTCAAATGCCAAAGTGTTTCTGATTGCTGCAACATGTCGCAGGCAGCTCCTGGGCTACGGTGATCTTGTGTGACAAGAAATAATCCTTCTTGTTGGTCGAGAGTCTCGCAGATTTCTGGATTCTTTGTCGGAGTTACGATATCTGAGTGCGGGGCCAAATTCTGTTGGGGATTGGGGGTTTTGCTTTGGGCTCTGAAGGGCAGTTTGAGGGTCCGGACAAATGCATCTAGAAGCTAGCATAAGTGTCCAAAGTTGCCAGGCTGCACAGGGTTCCACCACACTTGACCACCCCAACCCCAAGGGACACAAACCTGGCCTTTCGCGCAGTTTGACGTTGTGTTTCCTGCGCATTATATAATCGCAGACTCACAGACCCGCCAGGCAAGGGCTGACGCTGGCACGGGCCTCCAGAAGTGTGAGGTGCCAGTTGTTAGACATGCCCCCAAGGCTTTAGGAAGCTCTGATTTCTTCCATTAACCTCCCTCTTTTTGTGACCGGCTCAGTCTGAAAACAGGCCCATGTATCGTTCTGAGTCAGGCCAGCCAAAAAGGGCTCCTCGACACGTTTTGGGATGCACCCAAATCCCTTCCACTCTTCACCTCAAAACGGCTGCTGGATCCATTGTAAGATTTGGGTCCAAAACTCGCTGCGCTGAGTAGCCTTGTGGGCCCCAGAAGTGCAGGCGAGACGAAGTGAGCTCCTCACAACCGGTTTCTCGTTTGGTGCCGAATGAGACGGCTGTCAGCGATACAAAGCCGACATGAAGCAGCCAACAGAATGAAACGGACTGCACCTGCTGGCTTGACTTGTTTTTACATTACCTTGATTTACACTTTGTTTTTATAGTCGGGGCAGCTGAAGGAGACCTGGGTTTGTTCAACTTGGGGTTCATCAACCTGCCCCATGTTTGAGGGTGGCACCAACATGACTTGGGCGGAACATGGGTTTGGTTTCCAGCCTCAGAACTTTGGCTGCATCGCTTGGGAGCCTTTGTGACTTTACCGCCTGTTGCCCCTGGATTTGTTAGCGTCAACCACGGCTATGTGTATCCCTCGGTTTCAGTCACGTGTAGTGTGTATGGCCATTATCGATGTGGAGGTGCCTTTAGTAGACAAGAAATGCAGGGTTCCAAAAAGCCTGGCTGGCAAGCTCGAGGTAGAGATTCTAGAGGGATAGGCTTGTGGGTGAGATCAAGGTACCGCTTGCATTTGTGCAGCTTGTTCCAGGGCCGAAGGAAAGGCTTGATCCGGCTTTGCCGGCGGGCGACAGCAGTATGAGTCTGTTGGCCCAGTACAACATACATGGGGAGTACTTGTATTGGTCCAGTACCTTGAGATGGGATCTGAACGCGGCAATTCAGACTAACTGACGTGCATTTGGTTCGCTTTAATGTACTAGAGACTTCTAAAGCAAACTCACAACCCTGGACTATGTTGTTGTTCCAGCAAATGCATGGTTCCCCCCCTCAAAGTGTCGATGAATCCCTCCTAGGGTGTTATGCCAATTTTTCCCATAATGTAGTTGCAAAAAGGACGCCCTGTCTATGTTTGGTCACCAAGGTGTTGATCAAGAATCTCACGCTTTTTCTCCTGCCCGGCTCCCAGTGCAGGATTGAACCAACCGAAGAACTTACAAGCTTGGCTGGTCCTTTGTGGGGCCAGCTTTCAACTGACTCCAACATTCTAAAGGTTCATCCCTCCAGTGTTGGTTTGCTGACTTCTTTTGGGGACAAATGAAGATGCCCCAGTGATTTTGGATCCATTTCTTGAAAGAAACAGACTTGTTGGGAAGTTGGAAGCACAATAGCCAGGAGTGGATGGAGGGCCAAACAATTGCGTGCATGTTTTTCCCATGATATTGACGCAATTGGCATTAGTAGTACCTTGCATTGTACTAGTAGTCATGTAGGTACTTATAGATGTTCTCATGGCGTTTCAGGTTTTAGATGCATGATGATCATAATCAAGCCCCCCCCCTCCTCGTGAAAGTGACAGCATTCACTGCCTCCGGGCTTGCATTCCACAGATATCAAGTTCTCGCGAAACAGGTTGGATGCGCCACCTTGCTTGGGATTCCACGTGTTCCCCCCTTTGTTGGTGTTATTTACTACTTGGTGAACACTCCTCCTGGTGCGTTTAAACCGTTCTTGTCCCTGATCTGAAAACTCGGCATAGGTGAACTTGCCAACAAGCTAATGTTCACCTTGTTATTGGTTAATGTGTCAACTATTTTTCATGGCCACTCCTGTTTTGCGCAGAATTTTTTCTTGGAAGATTACTTGCATCCCCCTCCCCTAGAGAAATCACAAGCCCACAAACACTAATGATCCAAAATGTTGGCTCAACTTCTTTTTGCTTCGGGGGGTCACTGCATCTCCCCTTTCTTTTCCAGTTTCAGGATTTGGGTATGGGTCAAAATTTAACCACCTGAATATGGACCACAGGTGTTACCCACCAGGGTTGCATTTTGGGTACCTATTTTTATCCCACTGCCATTTTGTGGAAGGGAAGTCATTTGGGATGGAAGTCATTTGGGATACCCACGGCTGAGGCTGTCGCCCTCTGCACTCGCTGAGTGCCAGCACGGAAGCTCAGAAAGCAGATGGGTCACGCGCTTTGTGGGGGTGTCTGTTTAGGCGACCCCCCGAAATATGTATACATATGTGTATATATATAATATACACATAGTGTCCCTTTTGTTTTTGCGTTAATTACAACTACAAAAAGCAGGGGATGCCCTCAAGAAAAGACACACTCAATTTATAGGTGACTGTCAAGGCTATTGGTCGTCCAACTGCTGTTGGTTTGGGGAGGACATGCGGGAACTTTCCTGCGAGGACCATGAGGGACTTTTGTCCATGAAGTCAAACGACCCCTTAACTTGGTGTTCATATAGCTGATGCGAACCATGGATAATTTTGACCACGAGGAGGATTCTTATTGAGGGAATCGCAACCCTGGCCTACAACAGTGGCACAGAGGACGTGCATTCAAACCCCCCTAGAAAGGGTTGATTTGGGCAGTGCTCCCAACCCAAGCCTTATGCAAAGCGGCATCTAACATTCCTCTTTTGTCGATTTTGAATGCTTCTGATTTGCGTCTGCCTGGCCCCTTTTCATAGAAATCAAGGGACCTGTCCAGGGGAGTGCTTTGTTTCTCCGACTGGTTTCTCCCAACTGGCATTTTCCTGTCTGCAAGCAAAGCATGATAGGCAGCGCCCAACCATCATAGAGTCCGATGAAGTTGTGTACCCTGTGGACGGTGCGGGCCTTAAAGGCTTAAAGGCGGCACAACACATCACCGGGGTCCAACAACGGGCCCTACGATGAAGGGTTGGAGGCGCAAGGTGCACAGCCCGGCATGCGTGTTGGCGAACGCACACGGTTCTGGGCGCCTCACAAAGGGATTTGGTCCGCGACTGTTTCCTTGTTTCAGGTGTGTTGGACCATCCCAAGCAAATTTCGCCGTTTTGGGCACGGTGTTTGGATTATTTGCTCCTGTGGTTGGCTTCTTGGATCCAAAAGAAGCTCTTGCTCCTTTGCAAGGAATAAGCTTGGAATGGTCATCTAGCCCGACTAATTAGCCTGCTCTCCTGTTCCACGCCCTTCAGGGAGCCTTCGCTTTGGAGAATCGGCAAGATCACAGTAAATTGGAAGGTTCTGGAAAGGAGGAAGGGTGCGGAGAAAGAAGGAATCAGCAAATAGAATGTAGCCGTTTTAGACCGACCATCCCCAATGGAGGGGGCTAAACCCCACCTATTTGTTGACTGATTACGGGATATGTGAATGCTGGTGCCACAAATAATGGTGTGGCAAGAATTTCTGCACCCGAAGACATCATCATGAAGTAGCTTCTCAGTGTCACGGATTCTGAACAGCATCGAGACTGCAGGGAGCATCGGCTATGCGAGCCAGTGCTCAGCATGCTGGCGCTCGCAGGGGGCCAAGGGACGGGTGCGACCGACTAACCTATCAAATTCCACGCCATATTTGCTGTCGTTTGGGGGGTTCCCCGTTGGGTCCTTTCTCAAACATATTGCCGCGTGTTGGTGTCCTGTTGGTTTCGCGCTTGGCCTAAAAGCAACACGCGCAACTGCAGGTATTTGCAACCCTCAGCTGTGTCTTGCAAGCCCGATCCTTCCTCTAAGAACCAGCATTACTTTTGCTGCGGGCCCGTAGTTAGTTTGAGAGGACACCCAAAGTCCGAGGAAAATCCGGCAGCTTGCACAATGGCTCTATGTTCTCTTGGGAACTATTGTCCATCGTCCATCTTGTTTATGAACCTAATCGGCCCTGATACCAGAAAACAATAAGCAACGGGGACCATTAAAAGCTAGGGAAAGAGTGTGTTGAATCACGTGATAAGATCCGCAGATGGGGATGGAGAAGTGGAGTCCCGGCATTCTGCATTCTGAAGAGGGCTGCATCAAGACTTCTGCCCACAAGGTGCAGGTTGGGTTTGTTGCATCATAGGGCGCGCCCCATGCGGGGATCCGACCAACGCGGGCGAGCTGAGTTTGGTGACCTCACCATGACCTCGGCGCACCTGATGTTTGGCTTCGGGGAGACCTTCTACAGGCGGGGTGGGTTGATTGGGAACCTCATTTTAAGTATGCATTTTAATAGTAATAACAATGATGCTGATTAGTATATTCATTGTTAAACATGCGTATAGTATATTTGTATGTACACGAATATTATGTATTTGTAGCAGACATATTGGGATCATTTGTTTACCCTCATTTTTTTCGGAGACCTGGAGTCAATTTGGTCCGTCTTTCAAGAGTCCCCACGAAAAGGGCCCCTCATTTTTATCCGCCGTATCAACGTTCACAGAAACGTGAAGCAGACAATAGATAAGGCAGACGTATACAAAGTATACAGATGCGTATTTAGACATATTTGTCAATATAAATGTATATATGTCTACATATTTGTGAGATGGCCTGCCTCCAGAAAAGGGCTCGCAGATGCTGCAACGAACACAGAAATCCAAGGCCGTATCCGGAGTGAGGAGTGAAATCCGTTGCTTTGCCTCAGGGATTCGCTCGCCATGACCTCATGAGTCGCCATGGTTTCGCTGCCCTGGGGCCATGTTGGCAGTGAGAGGGCGCTTATGTAATTATGAGTAAAAACTAGAGCCTTTTTCAGTCAGGGCAGTTTCGAAACAAACTTTGCGGTTCAAGTGGCTAACTTGAAACCTTTTGCTAGAAGCTTAGTGCATCATATTGGTGCAGGCAAATGGACGTTGCTTGGCAGGCAATTGACATGAAAGTTCCGCTGTTTATGGTCCTGCGAGGTGACACAGATCCATAGCCCTTCGTGTTCTCAATGGATATTTCCCCCTTTGCGTAACAGGAGTTTCCTTCAAATCGGGCCTTATAGGGGGACTTATAAGGAACCATGGGCAAAGTTGGGAATTGTGCTGCCAAGTTGCGAATGGCCGCGTGGCACGAGTTGACGAGAAATCCTCCGCGAGCTATTCACTGCCAGCTCGGAATATCATTCATTTTATGTGGCCTCCTTTGAGTACTGTCTGGGACGGCACTCTTGAATATGCGGGGTTCATGACTTCCCTATCCCAGTTTAGTTGCGGAGGGTGCATTTTTCGTCCATTGGCGGCAACAAAAAGAACCTTGGCACAGTCTTGGTTGCTCTTTGCCTGCACATTCGGCCATTGCCACGATTTCCAGTCGTAACGCGGGCACTTTTGCTTCCAGAAAACGGACTTCGTGTTTTTTGGGGAAGAAGGTCATGTTAGAGCTAGACGGGCCTGGACTTGTTTAAATCAATCCACTTAGGAAGACATTGTTCTCCACCAAGTGGCAACAAGCTTTACATTGAAAGGGTGCCCCAGAGTAGAGCAAACAGGTGAAATGAAGGGAAGCGGGTGCATCGCGATTCTCGCTCGTTGTTGGATTGGCTTGCGTCGCGTTCCATTCGTGAAGCCTGGCAAAGAATGTTATTGCGTCATGTTCCCATACTTCAGGAGTGCTTGAGTCATCTTTGGAGCCTTCTTTTCAGGATGGTTTGAAGTACCAATAGTTTGGACATACCCATTTCCAAATCATGTTTGGGTCCCACGTGTTGTGCAGCGAGGTGAGCTGCAAATGATTCAGCCACGAGACTGAGGATTCTTCACAAACGCACGAATCCAAGCTTGCTTTTGCGTGTAGGTCTTACACGGAAATGGTCACTGGCACAGAGTCATTTGGAACCAACACCGCCATGACACGGCCACCTGAGCACCAAGCAACGTGTGCGAAACTCCTTGGGCCAAGCTCCTTTTGCTGGCTGGCAAAAAAGTTTGTCAAAGATATCAGGACATGCTTTTCAGTTGGCACATCATTCGTAGGGATGTTCCATTCAACTTCCTGAAGTCATCATTGTCTTCAGCTCCTAAGTCCACCCACTTTCTCGAGCTTATGAATTGCCACACGCCGGCAAATCCAGACTGCGCCCAACTGGCCCCCTTTGCGCCGCCTCGTGTCAGGGAGGACTTCCCGCACCACCACTTTTGCTTGTTGGCAGTGCGGAGCTCGGCCCGACGGTTTCGTCCTGATGGGTTTCTGAGCTATTGGGTGCGGATTTACTCGGCATCTGGCGGAATGAGACACTCCAAACGAAACCAGCGACAGGTGAGATCAATTGAAAAAAGCGCAGTTCTATCTGGGGAACCTTGTGACAGTTCACCAGCCAAAAGTAAGGCATACCACTATGCCCTGTGTCTCAAATTCACGGAGCCCTGTTTTAGCTTGGCCCTTTGGGGGGTTGCCCCTGCCTGAGCCCAAATACCGGCCGGGAATCTTTGATTTACAAAAGGCACAAGTTGTGGTTGGTTTCCACTGGGACCTGGCGCAAATGTGTTGTGTTCTGGGTATGTACCCTGTTTGGAGTAAATGTAAAGGGAAACCAAGAGGAGCACCTCCATTTTGGGGGGTCCCCCTAATTTGACGCATGCACTCATTCGTTGGGGGAACGTTGTGCATATTGCTCGGGAAGGCAAAATCGGGGCTGGCCGGTTTGGGATGGGGCACACAACTTGTTTAGCTGTGTGCCCAGAAACCTGTGAGACATTGAAAGTTCCACATGCTATGATCGGCCACCGGCGAATATTCAATGAGCCTTTGAAGGCATGGATGAACACCAGGGTCCCCTTCCTGGAAGCCGGGCAGGCCGAAAGCTAAGAGGGCGAGGTGGCTAGGACAGCTACGCAACACACAATTACACAGCAATTCAAATGTTGGGGTCACTATCTGTGACGCTCAGTTGATGAGATCAGGCTGTTAAGCTCGCTTCCACAAGCTCGGAATACTCGTCCATGTGGCAAGGGACCTCTTCTCTTGTTGGACTGTTCATCAAATTCGAACTCACAGAGTCGAGGGATTCAACACGTGTTCGAAGGGCTAGAGTCAGGGAGGCGTTTGTCGCCAACATGTCGGATTCTGGGAGAACCCTTCTCATTTAGTGCAGTCCTGCGGATTGTATCATTCAGACTGCGTGTCACAAGCAAGACCTGTAACTCCAAACACCTACCCAAGGGCAAGTTGTAAAACCTGCAAACATCTCAAATCCCTCTTTCCCACGTTTATGCGTTTTGAAGCAGGGAGGTGCTCCCGAAGATAAATCATTCATTCGAAATCTTTTTGGCAGCTGAGTCTGGGTTGCGCTGATCCCTCAGCACAATGACAAAAGAAAAGCACAAGCATAGGAAGTCGGTATCGATTCTTCTCCTTTTTTGCCTGAGGAACCAAGTCTGGGTGCCCCCTTTTGGCTGGTTAAACCAAAAGGACACCAACTTTTGTAGGGCTCCTTCGTTTGAGGACCCCCATCTCCACCCTCGTGACGATCGGGTCGAGTGGGAGCACTGGGGTTCCGAGGTGCTTTGGACCGTCTGGAACTTGCTGTCACACCCATTCTGGCGAGACAGTGTCATCGACCTGTTCGTCGTCCGGGGCCCCGGGGGAAAAACACACACACACAAACAAAGAAGCAAAAAACAAAAACAACGGCAGTACACCTATCTTCCTATGCACTGAGTTTCGGAGTTTGTGATGTTCATTTTCGTTTTGGCCTTAAAGGGAAGTGGACATGACTGATGTTGTATTGTTGGGCGGCGTTTGAAGCAACTGGGGCATAGTCTGGCCAAGGGAGTTGCAAAGTTATTCCCGCGAGGTGCTCCAAAGCCTTGGATGGGACTCTTGGCTGGGGGTGTCGCTGTGTTCCAAGGGCTCCTTTTGTTCTTGGCGACGGGTCGAACCCTCGCCTTTCTCTGGCGTCACCTCCTCACAACCTCGCCCGGTGTGTGAATCCGGAAATTTGACACCGGAAGCCGGAAGGACACGCCCTTTTAACATAGGGCACACTGCGAAGCGCTCCACTTCCAACGACCTGCCTTCTTGGGTTAGGGCACTAGGGAGCTGAGGATGGGTTCATGTGAAGCAACTAATAAGGGATGTGGTTTGTGATCCCGCTCCTGGGGATACTGTATTTTGGGTTGGTGAGTTATAATGCGGGTGGTTGCTTATCCCACGGATAGTTGCTTGACCTTTAAAGCAAACCGACAAGAGGGAGGGTGATTTGTTGGAAGGAAGTAGCTAGTCTGATTTACCCAGAGCCATGACAATGGCCCACAGCTGGCAGAGTCTTGACCAGGACAGTTGGTCCTGGGGGAGGTGGGTTGTGTCTTCAACTCTTTGTACAACGACGCCGTCTCTCTGCAGAAGTACTTCTTCCTGGAGCTTTGTGCGATGAAGACTATCGTCAGGGCGATTTCGGGCATTGCTCTCGAGCCTGTCGACGTCCCAGTGCTAGTCATTGGCAGGAATGTAATAAAAGAGAGTCTGGCAATGCCATCAAAGTCGCATGGGACTTTGGCGGAACGGTGGACTGCCGCGCGCTCCTTTCAGCAGCGCGACGCTCACTGGCACTCTGGCAGCAGATTCATGGACAGATCGCCAGATCTCCGTGGATGCAGTGTCCAAAACAAGAAACCGAAGGGGAAATAGTTTTCTTGAACGGAGGCACATTGAATAAGCTCAGGTGATATCCCCATGCAGCCCTCGCAGAACCTCGTGGAACCCTCTTGGAACCCTCGTGGAACCCTGGTGGAACCTGCCCCGACCCCGGAGCCTATCTGGGCTGAGACCCCAAAGCTTTCAGCTGTTGGGGAAAAACACCTGAGAAGCTTTACGAGCGGGCAGTCGCAATAGGTTTATATATCCATTTTGATTTGTTTCATCATGGAATTTGGGTAGACCCCTTTAATATCATGTTTCATGATGATTCTTCTGGAATCAACATGTTTAGGGATCCCCATTTTGAGACAGGCTCTGCACTTGCATGTTTCTTCATTGGCGATCATGTTGTCGGTTTGTTACATGCTTAAATGCTTTGATTTGTTCCTTATGCTAATCAATTGATAGTCTGCCGACTGCTGCCAGCGCGTCAGTTTAGCATTTGCTTCCGAGCCCTGGGCAAATGATAGGGGATCCTGTTTTTCCGACCCCGAATCTGTTTTCCGGCTTCTATTCTACTTTTTGATGTTATGGGCAAATGGGGTCGAAACAACAGGCCTCCCAAATGATAGCGACCAAACAAAGGGGTTCCGGCGATCTCGCCCATGCTTTCGGCTTGGACTCATTCACGCCCGGCCGAAACAAAGCGCTTTGTTCGCTTTGGCAGCTTTACCCCCGTCTTTCAGCCAGACACGTTTTGCCCAGCTCAAGACAACGACCAAACCACAAGGGTGATGTACGAAAACACACACATACAAATACGCAAGGCCAAAATTCCCATTGGTTGTCCTTTGGTGGTCTTCCTGGGGTAACAAAACCGCCCAACACAGAGGCCATGGCTTCGGGGGCTCCGTTTCGCTCCGTTCAGATGTGGCCCGATGAGCTGCACGCGGTGCTCATGGTGGCATCGATTTGGGCGCCGGCGCCCAGTCCACTGGTCTCGAGCCGAAGGTTTGCTGGCGTTGAGGGCCTGAATGCCAAATGGGGTCATGGATATAGGACAATGACGTGTGTAATGATTTGAACACAACCGTTCTTGGGTTGTCCAAAATCAATCCTTTCTCCTTTTGCTAGATGGTAGTGGTGGTCCTGCGGATGGCGTCAGCGGACATGACGATGTGAGCGACGAGAGAAACCAGCGATTTGGGGGAGTCGAAGTGCCGACATCTCTGGAAATCGATCCGAAATCCCGAGGCGGTATCTGCCACCCAGATTTTCCCATCCTGGAGGCGTGGAAGGGTTTTGGGGGGTTGGAGAGTGCAGGATATCTTTTTGTTGATGCATGGCCTGAACCAACAGTCATGGAAGTGGACCTGTGTCGGGTTTTGGACGACTGCTATCCTCTCACACATTGTGCACTTGCATCGTTGTTGGAAACAGGGCAGTGCGTGTTTTCGAGGAGTTCACTTCCTTTTGGCTTCACGTTGGAAAAAGGAAGTTGGATGCGAAACCATTTGATTCCCTTTGACCTCAGGTTAGGGAAACATCATATTCTCCTCCGAAGGTGCTCTAGTTCAAGTGCGCACACATTTGCACTCTTCTTGCACAGACACTTGCGCTTGCGCTTGCACTTTCACTTCCACTTACGTGGATAGGTCTCAATTTGGCTGCCTTGCGTCTGTTTTGGAAAGGCGCAGATCACCCACAAGCCGCAACATGCTTGGCTACAGTTTCCCTTTTGGTGGGTTTGAACATCTTTTGCTGAATTGTGAGTTTCTTTTTGGTGAGATGACGATGTTGACGGATTGAAGAAAAAGTTGGAACCCTGAATAAGGATTGGTTTGGGAGCTGAAAACCCAGTTCCTTTTAATTAGGAACACGGTTACACAGAGCCTAACCCAACCTCAATGTTCTTTGCGGGTTCCTTTTGGCGGGGTGATGTTTTCTGATAATTATCAATTTTAGGTAGCAGTGAGGCGCTCGGCTAGGCAGACTCAGCCTCGTCCGCCACTCAGCCGTCGGAGACGGAGACAGAGATACTTCTCCCTTTGTTCTCTCGCTTTCCCTGCTTTCCCGTTGTTTCTCTCATTTGGTCTCCCGGTGTAAATCCCTTGGGCTCCCTCATGTTTCCTCAGTGCTGGCACAAGGTACGGAACCTGGTGTCACCCCACAGGTGCACCTTCTTTTAATTTTCCATATTTCTCGTAAGGTCTAAGCAAACCACCAGGGGCTCGCTGGCTTACGGGGCGAGCTGGCAGGCACTTGGCCTGCCTGGTGATGGGCCAGTGCTTCCTGAGCTTCGCCCTCTCTGCCGCGGAGGCAACGTGACTTCGCGCGGGTGGGACGTGTCCGACCGCCGCGGTCGGAATGTGGCCGGAGGTTTGGTGGGAGTTGTGTCGTGGCTGTGAGGGGGGGGGTGTGGTGGCGTAATTTTTTTGGGCTTTGCTTTGCGCGTTGGCTAGGTTTATCGGGCTTGCCTGGCTTGGCGTTGCTTGGTGTTCCTCTTCTTGACTTGGCTTGACTTGGCTTGGCTTTTCTTGGGTCAGATTGCTGGTTGAAGGCTTGCTTGCTTGCTTTCTCGCTGGTTCTCCCCAGCCAACAGCGGTGCCACTTGAGATGGCCAGGGTTGGGGAAAAAAGCCGGGTGCCTGTGGATCGGTGGGTCCCGGAGCTTTCGGAGTACGGGGATCTGCGTCTTGAGACAGCGATCTTGGCGGCATGTTTTCACTCCGAACCGGTAAGGCATGTCTCAAAATCAGAGGCTCTTCCATTCCAGTGAGGGCTTCCATTTGGTTTTCCTGTTTGTACCATCCCGCGAAGAGTTCCCATTTGCTTTACTGTAGCTGTTTTGGGAGGGGGGGGGGAGGGCGGGTTGACACTGTTGGACCCTGAGTGAGACAAAGCCTATAACTTTTCTTGTTGTTGTCTTTTTTTGTGTGTTTTGTTTTTGGGGGGGGGCCATGCAATGCAACGAAACGTGTACCCTGCCCCCAGATGTAAAACTGAGTGTGAATTCCCACTTTGAGACATGTGACATCCATGTTCTTTGTTAGGGTTGCAATTGTGGGCATGTCTAGAGGGAACCCACAAGGACCACCCATTTTTTGGGCATTCCAACCCATCGGAAATGTGAGCAAAGGTCACTAGTTTCGCAGTAGAGGGGCTGACATTCGGTTTGCTCACCAAATTACCACAAGGGCATAGGGCTACCAAGTTCTCATATGAGTTTGGGACATGAATCTTGAATCTTGACGTCTACAGCTTTGCGCCGGGCAACCTGAAATGCCAGGGTGCCCTTTGCATTTCCAGCCCCCCAAAAAAAGCCCTTAAACATCGCTGCAGTGTAGAAGTGACCTCCAAAATTCCCCGTTTTTCAGACACGGCCCGTCATATTTTCCCTGTGAAACCCAAGAAAAAAGCTCCAAAACAGCTCCGGACTGGGTCAGGTGTCCAGTGCCTACGTGGAATCCCTGGACTTCCCAATGGACTCTCCCACGGTGCGGTTCGACCTGGCCGCGGCCTTTGGGCTCCTGCACGCCCCGTTTTGGGGAATGCGTGGGGGGCGCGATGGCGCAGCGTGTGTTCGATTTTACCAAAAAGAGATGAGTGATGCTTGAGTTTGTAGGGCCCTGAATGGCTGGTTCCTTGCGCGTGTGCGAGCAATACACTTTCAGATGACACTTCCAATTGCAGCAAGATACTTTGTTGCCAGGAGATGTTGTGAGGAACACATCTGTCAACAGGCCTTTGTGTGGCGTTTGTCGTTATACTCAGGCTCTTCTGTACCTTGATGCAGGGGGCGATTCCGCTGTTCGGCTCCAAATCCCTATTTTCTCATGGGCCCTGCCGCTGTTTGGCTTTCAACTTGGAGAAACAACCGCCTGCAGCATGGTTTTTCCCAGGTTATTTGACACCATTTGAAGCCAAATTCGGGAAAACGGGTGAGGTCATCTTCAACATCGCGCTGCTGATCATCGGCACCACCGTGGCTCTCGGCTCCCTTGGTCCGGAGAAGGACGGGATGGTGCGCAAGGAGGATGTCAGGGGACACGGGGTTTTCCGATGGGAAACCACCTGTGGAGTTTAGAGGAGCAATGCTTTAAAGATGTTTCAACAGGGCATCCACAAGGAGTTGGTTTGAATGGTGGTTCAAGGTTCAAAGATGTTTCAAGGGGCTCAATCGCCCAACCCTGGTCCGTTCGGCTCATTTTGAGCCCCACGTCCAACTCCGCCCCTTTGGGCCAGGTTCCGAATGCCAAGGGATCCCCGTTCACAAGTGGGTTCATAAGGATGGCAATCTCACTTTTCATAGAATTGCAGTGGCTAGACATTTTGCCCGCGGTGTCTTTTGGCTTCCCGTCCGAGATTTCTATCCAAAACCGCCTAGGTCTTGGGAACAACCCTATCCAGCATATCCATTTACATATGTTAACGTGAATTATATCTGTATGAATTGAAAACCTTAGCCTCTGAATCAGATAACCACCGTATCCATGCGCAGCATGTTTTCAAGCTTGCGTGCAGCATCATTTTGGGTCGAGGCATGTCAGGAATTTCGGAATTTCCCAGCCTAGGTGCAGACTAAAGGGAAGGGTACCAGCAAACACCGTGACCGCAGATTAACACGGAATCCAACCACCTAAGATGTCCCAAATATGATTATTGGAGGAATTTCCTTCTGGGGGACCCCGTTTTCCAATTCCATGTTGATTTGAAGGGGAGCACAGCCTCTGGCGAAGAACAGTTAGGCTTGGTGCCTCTATTTAAGTGTGGCTACCACCAAGCCACCACAGCTCGCCGTAGAAACATTCCGGCTTTTCTAGTTGTCAAGTGGATATCCACGGCCAACAATTCCGAGGTCCTCTCGCGCGTGACCAAACCTCAAGGATGTGGATTTCCCTTTTCGGGAGCTATTTGTGTACTCCCTTTGCAGAGAGGGTTTTCCGAGCACTCCTGGATTCTGGGGTTACGAATTGTGAAGGACGGGAAGAGAGACACAGAAGGCCTATCCTTGGCGTGCAGGGCTCAGATCTCGGTGCTCACCTTGTTGCAGTCACGGATTCTACCCTTCCATGTTTGGCCGTTTCGTTGCCAGGCACGGGAATCCGAGCCAAGGGTTCCAACTCTGCCTTGGTGTTGGGCCTGAGGTCGGCGCTGCACTCGCAGGCCTTCGAGGCAAGCGCTTTTGAGACTGGGGACGTCCACGGGCCCCGTGTTGTTTTTATTGTTGTTTTTTTTTGGGGGTGGTTCCTTGTCCCGTCGGTGGGGGGGTGGCTCGTTGGGTTTGCCTCTTCGGTGGAAATCCCTCTTTGGGTTTCCTTGTGGGTCTGTTTTGGTGCGATTTGTTGGTGGGTGTCGTTGAAACGAAAGGGCGTGCCTTTTTTTTCCCTGGAAGCAAGCCCTCGCCCGACATGTGGTGTCCTTGGGGCTTTATTACGGTTGCATTTTCAGCATAGTCCTTTACAGCTTGGCCATCAATTCACTGGAGCTTTGATTGGCGACACCGGCTCATCTTGTTCGGATGCGAGCCATCTTTGTCGGGTGCATTCTGTGGGAACAGGTCGTGAAGGCCCAAATAGATGGAGCAGAAAACACTTGGAGACAGTACCCCAAGTAGCTAGACGAAACGCTGCTGAGTGTTAAACAGCAGCTCAGCTGGATGCATTGCATTGTGCATCTAATTTGATTTATGGTCAACAAGTATGCGGAGAGAAGGCAGTGGCGAGTGCCTTCCCTCGCCAGCAAATCTTCGTTGCTTCATTCAAGCCGCCTGACAAGCAGTGCTGAATCAGAAGTAAAGTTGGCAGTAGTCCGATGTTGCCAATGTTACTTAAATCTCTCAAAAACGAGAGCCATCAGCTCCACCTCTCTGGGGGGGGGGGGATTGGATTGGTTGCTCAAAAACCCATACTATTGGGGCGCCAGCTGACAGGATTCGTTTCTTTTCAGGTTTTTGAATTTCGATGCGGATGATGCTGGTGATGCAGGGTCAGCATCCCCAGCATTTTCAACATCACTTGTGACGCCCCCTGCTGCGGGCTGTTTCAGGCAGTTAGTCGCCCTGCTCTTGTTTTAAGCGCTGGACACCTTCTAGAAAAATGAGCAGCCTCTTGGCCCACAAGTTGAACCGGCTTGAGTTTGGCAGGTCAGTTGGCCCCTGTGCTGGAGCTCATTCAAAAACACCTAAGAAGCATGGGGATTGTGCAACCACCTATCTTTCGGGTGCGTTCCAACCATTTCAAGTTCATCCCCGAATCAGAATCGGTCGTTGAAGTGGAAGACGGGGCTTAGCCGGTAGCCAGGATGACTTGGAGAGAAGGAAGCGCGCAGCGCATGCCTCAGTTAATAGTTCAGGAGAGAGGTGTCCTTTCTGGTAGTTTGGACAAGACCGAACACCAAACTGGCTTCAGTCCATTTGGTTCCAATCATTTGTCAGCGGAGCCAAGGCGTGCCCTTGTCAAAGCTCTTTTTGCTTGGGCTTGATGTTTGCTTGAGAGAACCATGACCGTGTCACACAGCAGTTTGGACCATGGGACGTCTTTGGCCGCTTGTCCAAAGCCGAACTTTTGCCCCTTCAATTCCTTTGGTCCAGAAGAAGAAGGTCCCAAAGGTTAAACCAACAAGGCATCCTGAACTTAGCTTTGCATGTGAAGCCTGTGCACCACCCAACTGGCTGCAAGTATGTGTAGACAAACTGGGGTCCCAGAACCGATGCTCAAGAAGGACGTGCCGGGCCGTCCATCTGCTGAAGGGCATGTTTCCTGACAGATTGAGGGAAAAGGCCGCTGGTAATGTTGTGTTCATACGGTTGGGCATCGAAGTACGACTGGAAGTTTTTCTGGGAGTGAGGGTTGTCTACCCAGACCTCCGCTAGCTGTCCCTTGTTTGGAGGCCTTTGTCCCTACTAAAAAGTAACAGCACCCCTTTTTCCCGTGGAAATCGACTGGAGGTCTTTTCCCTGAAAAATAACGTGAGGGGATGAATCGTCGTGCCAGTTTTCTCGAGACCCAGGTCCTCACGGCGCTCTGCGACACCGTGCTGACCACGAACGCGCACTTCGCGGTGACCTGCAGCAACGAGAACGCAGACAAGCTCTTCAAGAGGCTGTGGTTTGACGGGCCAACTGGTGCACATAGTCATGATGTTATGTCCATGCTACCATGTTGGTTTGCGATTTTTGGAGACGATTGCCCCGTTTCGGGGTTGGTTTCAGATCGAGAACCAAAGGGAAGCCAGCGTTCTAGGGGTCCCTACGACCTTTTTTGGTGCCAGAGGAAGCTGCCGGCCATTTCGGGAGTCCCCACACCTGGACACTTGAGGTCTATTTTGCAACCTCCTTCAAACTCTAAGTGTCAAGTATGCTCTAAGTGTCCGCGGCCCCCCCCCGTTACGTTTCTCCGATCAAACTTAGAGGCCAATGCTGCACGAGATCTTCACGGACTACCTGAAGGACAACGCCGAGAAGGCAAGGCCTTGCGATCCTCCGTTCGCTTAAGAGTATTTTTGTATTTTCCCCTGTTGGTTTTAATGGGAATCTATCATTGGAAATATTTTTTATTATTTCCAGGAGGCTTAGGCAAATGGAAGCTCATGAAGCGTAGCAAGGGACAAGCTTGCAATTGGTGCGGATATCCGCCGTTTTTGATTCTTGTAGACCTCCTAAATGCCGGGATTTGAGATTGATGCAGTTGTTCGGTGCTGCCTGGGGCCTCAAAATGGGACGTCACCCCGACACGGACAACTGGGACCACAGGTGCAAATAATGTTTGCTTAAATTGAAAGGAAGCCAGAACCATTGGGTGCATTCAACCCCAACGGTCTGTAAGGGGTAACACAAAGTTGGAAAGGCCCGGAAATAAGTGCTCTGACTGAAAACGCAAGAGCCCTGAATCAAGGTAGGGGTCCTTGATATGTGCCATGGTCAACTGCTCTGATTGCTAGGGAATTTGAGTACGGCACATATGACGCGTGTGTCAGATGGCACAGGGCATTCAGCAACTATGCTTCAATCACAAGTTCCTATACATAGGAAGTAAAGTGGATTTAGGCGGCTTGCTTCCGGAAAAAGAGGCCAATGGTTTCCCGCACCAAAAAGGAAGCCACGTCGAACACGTGCTCAGGCGTTTGGCTTGTGCAGTGAAGTCGAGCCTTGAATCCCGAACTTCCTCATCTGCTGAACTGCATCCATCAGCCCGTGCCGACGCGTCTTGATGTGCTGCATGGTTTAGCCCGTCGCACGGGCCACGGGCTCCTGCGTCTGAGACCCCCTCCAGGTTGGCTTGAGCTGAAAGGCGGTTACGAAGGTACGGGTCCGGAAGAACAAAGACATGGCTGAAAGGAGGTGACCCCAAGAAAACCAAAAGAAAACCAAGCACTTGACAAGCCCCCCAGTTTTGGGACACCACCTGGAGTTCCTGGGGTTGGCCGATCCACATGCCTGTCCACTAAGTGCACCCGTGCTGTGCAAAAAGCAGTCGGGTGCTGGCTTGGGGGTTTATCCCAGTATTGATAGGATTTCGTGCATCCCAACTGCTGCCAAAGTTTGCCCATCCACAGCAATTTGAGACAGACGGACCCATTTGGGTGTGCCTGTTTTTGGTTTTGGGGACCCCCGCAAATAGCATGGAAGTGTTCCTTCACCTTCCCTTAAAAAAGCAACAAAAGGGGCAACCGCAAGAAAAGACACATCCATTTGGCGATAAGGTGTCCTTTATTAGGTGAAGTTCCTGTCCTCCATGAAGAAGCCGGGGGCCCAGACAGGGAGTGCGCGCATCAGCTGCGTACCTCACTTTCCCAGTTCCCGGACGTTAAGCATCTAGGCATTGGCCAGTTTGGATTAGTTTGGATGACTAGAATTCGGTCTGAGTTGATGTGTCCATTATCATGTTAGGATGCTTATGTCCTGCAAGGGAATCAAATGCTAGGGAGCAATGGACAATATTTACCGTCATCTACTGCAGTAAAGGGGGCCACATACGACGCACAGCGATACTCGATAGCCCCGCAAAATGCTAAACCTGGAAAACCAGAGTGGGACTCGTCAAACATGTCGGAAACACAATGCTAGCGTAATTTTCAGACCCTGGCTCCGGCTTCCCTCTTTTCTTGTGGTCTCTACCAAGGTCAGCCTTTGAAGGCAGAACAAATCAGCAGCGCCTTCAAGAAAGCCGCGGATTTGGTCCCACAGAAGGAGCCAATCAGGAATCCATTCTGTTCGGTGGGTTCCCACTTAAAATGGGCAACCCCAAAACGGGTTTCCTTTCTCACCAGGGCACTGGGCAACTGGGGGAGGATGTCATGGCTGGGTGTCCTCCAGATCGAAAAGGAGTCCCAAGGCTACACGACAAACCACGAAGCACCCATGTCTGCAACTTGTCTGTCCAAATAGGTTGTTCCCAAGGTGGCCTATCAAAGACGCTTTCCTTTTGGTCTCCCTAGTCCATGTCAGGGGTACAGAGCAGACCTTTGGGGCCCCATTTCCGCTGACCCTTCTCCGGAACGCCTTCCGTCCCTGCACTTCCCTTCCGACTTTTGGAATTCAGACAAAGCCATACATTCAAAGGCTCAGAAAGCTCATCTCCTTTTGGAAGCCGGCTTGCCTGAGGCAATTTCCAGAGGACGACTCCCTGAGCGATGGGCCGAAACGCCTGCGGGTGTGGGACGCAAGTGGGACTTGGGTCCGGGGGGCAGGGTGCTTTGCGCAAGCAAGCAAACCATGAAATTCAGTTGGTTCCAAAAGTTGTTTCAACCAGACCTGGTCAACTTTACAGGAAGAAGCCAAAACGGTTGCTTAAAGGATTGGTGGCTGAACATGTTCAATGTTGTCCCACGTGGATGGTTTGCGGAAGGCGCTTTCTCTTGGAGCAGAGGGGAATGCCATGGAGAAAGAAGCAGTGGAGCCAAAGGGAGAACCCCATAGAGGGAATCTTTCGCTTGTCACTATGCGGGGAAGCACCTAGTTCTGCAAGGTGGGAACTCCAAGGCTACAAGAACTCAATTTGCTTTGAGCAAGTGCTTGCATGTCTCATTCATTACCAGGGAAAGCAAAGGAGACCTTGCTTCGCTGGTCACAAGTAAGCAAGAAGACCGATGAGAAAAAACTTCGCTCTTCCCCACCAACACATGAAAGTACGTAAACCTCCTTCGGAATGCTACTTTCCGTTTAAACGCGGAGCTTGCCTGTGACAGCTCCTTGGTTGTGAGGGGTAAACCACTCACACAAAGCAAGGCTGGAGCAGCGCTTGCAACTGCGAAAAAAAACTCACCACCTCCAACCGGAGCCAGCGCTGCTGCCTCTCCTTGGGCCCGCTTTGATCTTGAAGCGCCCTTCGGAGCAAGACATACTTCGAATGCATTTGTCTACCCCAATTACAGGGTTGTTCTCCGGAGAGCTTGGCACATTCGTCGGTTTCGCTGTGCCCCGCTTTTGCTCAGCTGTTTGTTTGTTTGTTTGTTTGTTTTTTTGCACAGAAGTGACATCCTCTAAAGAGAGAAAGTGGCCCAAAAGGAACATTGCGAGGACAAGCTTTGGAGGATGACTCTCCCGTGGTCCCGTTAGTTTTGGCCCATGGCCCAGGTCACGATGCGGGATGCCCAGGGCAAGCCCTTTGAGGCGGACGTGGTGGTCTCCGATGCCAGTACCAACGTGAGGAAAGCGAGCGAGAGATTGGGAGAGCAGGGCTCCATTTGGATTTCAAGGGCTTCAAAGAGTGGAACTGGTTCCCCCCAGGAAGGACTGAAGCCCATTTTGGTGGATTGCAAGGAGGATTTCTCATGACGATGCAGGTGGGAAATTAGGGATGACGGCATAATGTTCTGTTTTCCTGATTTCCATCCGCAATTTTGCCCAGAGGTGGTTGCCGTATTGGGCACATCAACCACTTGGTCTAGTTTTTGCTTGGGGAAATCAAGAAAGGAACCCTGCCGGAGAGGCCGAACCGGACAAAGGCCGAGCCATAGTAGTCCTTTCGTTTCTCTTCAAAAAGCAGCTCCAAAAAGGGTACCAATTTCAACAAACACACACCTATGCAAACAAGTGTCCTGCCATGTCCTGCCTGCTTTCAGTTTGGTGGAAAGCAGGCTAGGTTTCAGTTTAGTTCTATCGTTCACCAGTCAGCGATATGTCCTGTTGTGGTCACGGTGGCCTTGACTGAGACAGGTCATTGCCGTTGCCAGCGAGGTTCCAAGAGAAACCCCGAACTGGGTACCTTTGCGATCGCGATCGGTTCTGCCGTTGTGTATGTGTTTGTTGTGTGCGTGGTGTGTGTTGTGTGTTGTGTGTTGTGTGCTGTGTGCTGTGTGCTGTGTGCTGTGTGCTGTGTGCTGTGTGCTGTGTTGTGTTGTGTTGTGTGTGTGTGTGTGTCTCTCTCTCTCTCTCTCTCTCTCTCTCTCTCTCTCTCTCTCTCTTTTGAGGGTATTCTTTCAGGGTTCCCTCGTCCCCTCTCCCTCTCTCTCCTCCCCCAATCCTCTCTCTCTCTCTCTCTGTGTTTCTCTTTCTCTTTCTCTCTCTCTCTCTCTCTCTCTCTCTATCTCTCCCCTTCCTCTTTATTCTCTCTCTCTCTCCCTCCACTCTGTGTCTCTATCTTTCTCTACCTCCTCGCTATGCCTTGTGGAAACATTTTGGCGCTTGTAGGACACCACCTTCTCCGGTGCTGGCAGATGACGCTTTCACCTTTCAGCCATCTTGTGAGATTGTTGATTAATTCCGTCATGCATCAAGGACTTCCAGTATAGTAGGATCCATCAGACATCAGGTTCTGTTCTGAGATATATCAGAGACTGCTAAAAGAGTGGGTTCTTCTAAATCAGAGGGCAGCCCCCAAGTTGGCATGTGCTACCATGAGCTGGCGAGCCCATCCACCCCCCCATCCATCCCCCCCCACCCATCCCCCCATCCCCACCCCCATCCCCCCATCCCCCCCCCCCATCCCCCCATCCCCCCCCCCCATCCCATCCCCCCATCCCCCCCCCATCCCCCCATCCCCCCCCCATCCTCCCCCCATCCTCCCATCCTCCCCCATCCCCCCATCCCCCCCTCCCCCATCCCCTCCCCCCATCCTCCCCCCATCCTCCCCCATCCTCCCCCCATCCTCCCCCCATCCTCCCCCCATCCTCCCCCCATCCTCCCCCCATCCTCCCCCATCCTCCCCCCATCTCCCCCCATCCTCCCCCCATCCTCTCTCTCTGCCCCCCATGTGTTCGAAAATGAGCCGTGGACGTGTTCGAAAATGATCCCGGTGCATGTGTTCGACAATGAGCCGACATCGGTGTTCGAAAATGATCCTCCTCCCCCTCAAGGGCACCCCTCGCCGTATGTCACTCGCCACCAGGACTGGGAAGATCTCCAAGCTGATGGCCCGAAGCCTACCACGGGGCTTGGAATTTTCAGAAATGCACCTGGTTGAACCTCCCCTTTTTTTTGTTTTCCTGAGGGGGCGCAACCTTCCAAGAAGGAGACTACATTTGTTGTAAGAGGCCTTCTTGGATTTCACTCGTTGACTTGAGCCAGCACTGAGTGGGCGCTGAGGTTGGCATGCACGTTCGCCCGGAGTTCCGATCACAGATCCTGGCAGAGGCGGGGCTGGGTCTTTGAATCGCAGGGATCTCCCGAGGGTCTCGAGAATCGGAAGGAATGCTGGGGCTGGTGGACTCATCGCTGACCCCAACCATGCATGTTTCAAGTTGTATGTGCAGGAGGGGGTTCAACTCCTGAACACATGGAAGCGTGTTTTTTGCCCTAGGTGACCTTGCATGCTAGGTGTGAAGGACGGTTTGAGCATTTCACGCTCTTCTTTGAGCCCAAAACTGCCCCGACGAGACTCTTGCTTGCATTTGAGACATATCAAACATGTCTTTGCCTTGCCAAGGGCTTCGCTGGTATGCTTTCTGTTTGGCGGTACACCTTTCGGCAGGCCCATGGTTGGGTCGTCAAATGAGCGGACTTTCATTTTGGACCCCATTGAAAGGCCAAGGGTCGCAAGAGGCGGCCTGCAAGCTATTTCGAGCGAAGAAGGATACCCGTTGATGCCCTCGCTTCTTCGCAAAGCACGGTTCAAGCAGGACGAACTGGAAATTAGAACCTTTTGCACTGCCGTATCTAGCCGAGACGTGCGCAGAGAGAGCAATGTGCCCTGGCAATCCGACTACTCTCAAAGGAGATACATAACCTTCCCCTCCCCCCCCCCTCCCCCCTCCCCGGCAAAAAAAGAGACTTGAACCCTGAAAGGGTGCTTGAACCCGCGGGGCTGCATGAATCCTGCGCAGGCCAAGCGCCGCTGGAGCAAAGGCGCGCCAGTCGAGATTTCTTCGGCCCAGGTTAGGAACCTGCTAGCCTGTACTCATGCGTCCCCCAAGTGGTGTACAGGTTGTGAGTGGGCTAACTTGGCCAAACATTCCGGGCGGCGTGTTTTCGCCAATATTGGCAGGCTGTTCAAAGGCAATGAAGTCCCGTGAGTTGGGTTAGGAAAGTTTGCGTCCCTTTGTAATAGCGGTTTTCAACAAGTATCATACCCGGACCTGCCAACCCTTCATTTTGATCTTGCTCAGAAGGAGGCCCTGAAACTGGTTCGTTTCGTACAAAAGGGGAGTCCCAATGTGGCTCTCGTTGCGCAAATCAAGCCGCCATGTTCCTTTGGACAGTCACTTGCGGATGTCTTTTGTTTGCCCACAACAACTACATCGCACACACATACATATACTCATTGTTCATTATAATATATATATATACACACACATATATATATAATTATATATATATATATGCATATATATGTATATATGTATTGTATCAATGTATACCAGATACGCTCCCCGCCCCCGAAATAATATATTTCTGGGGAAGCTGGCTTTCACTAAGGAGGTCCACTTCGGCCCTTGTCCGAACGGGCTACCACCCTTTGTCGGTGACAGAAACCATCAAAAGTGTAATGCGCTACGGCAGAAATTGACATGGTATAATTCAGGGCAACCCTTTTGGGGTTGATGGGGCAGCCAACGGACAACCACTACTTTGCGGGTTACTCATTTGGGGACGAACCTATCTGTACCAAGTTTCTTGTGGTGAAGTTCCTCTTTGGATTTATGTTTGCAAGTTTCGCATGCTGGGTTCCTGTTGGCCTCCTTTTGTGCGACACTTGCCACGCTGGGTCCAAAGTCAAGGAATTCCAAGTGTCGTAGGTTGTGTTTTCGGTTCCTGCAACCACCATGCCTTGCTGGTGCGATAGGCAGGGAATGAGAAATGGAATGACCCCGAGAAAACCCATCCAACTGGTGGTTTCCTTTCTTCGGGATTCCCCAAAACCGGTTCATTCCATTCCCTGCCTATGGCACCAAGATGCGCGCTGTGACTTGTGCGTCACGGCACGCCGGCCAGGCGCCTCGGATGGCCTCGATCTCAGAAGTTGGCCTGGAAAAAATCGAGGGTTTGTGTGGAACATGCTCACAACGCACACGTGTGTGAGTCTTTCGGCACAATACGCTTGGATTCCCCAAAGGCGGCGGGAAAACTTGTAGCTGCACCCTCAACATGCACTCAAAATAAACAACATGTCTTCCCACCGGGACGGGTGGACAAATCCGACTCGGATCTGTAAAACAAAACACCCGCCTCCTCAAAAACAGGATACTGACCCAATTGTTTTGGGGTGCTTCCCAATTTCGCGAGCTAGTTTGAGGGTCCGGGTATCAGTTCCGGATGTGAGGTCAATCAGAATACAAACACCTGATTCTGTTTTTTACTGTCCCTATCAGTCTCTCTTTCGGTCTATATCTCGGTCTGTCGTCTTCGCAAGGGAAGCTGCGCAACGCCAAAGGCTTGAATGTCCCAAACCTGAGCCCGGCAACTGACCAGCTCGACTTGCGAAACCTGATTCTCCGAATCCCGGAAATCTCTTTTGCGGGAGGTGGCAGACCCCTGGCGTTCGGGGCTCTGAGGCGTGCAGCCTTTGGCAGCCGCAGGTACCTAGCGGCTCGCGTTGCTTCGCTTTGGGAAGCCATGGGGATGTTGCATGCGACGGCTGAGTTGTCCAACACCAAAAGCTAAGCTTGCAAGCTTTCCAGGATTTCCCCACGGTAAACTGGTTTGCTACGTTATCTTTGGCAGCCATCTGACAGCCATTGCCGGGGCCTGGGGTGTTCTATGCCTTGTATAGTTGCTGGAGCCAAATTTAAAGCGCTGTACTTTCAAGACGGGATTTGGACCAGACCTCATGAACCCATTCAGGGCTCCTTATATTTTCCTGTGTGGAACATTCCCTAGTTTCCTTCTCTTGGGGTGATGTGTAAAGGGCACACGTCAGCCTTTCGCGGGTCTTTGGAGCAAAGCGACCCCTGCCAGCCTGGTGGCCAAATCACTGGTGGTTCCCAAGCCTGGCCCACTTCTAGGTTTGCAGAATCGCCTGGTGCCATTGGGTTACAGTCGACGTTTGCCATCCATTTTGTGCCGGGCTGACGTGGGGGGGGGGGCTCACCGCATTTTTGCTCGAGACGGTTTTCATTCGCCGAAATCCACGGGGACTTCGAAGCAAGCCTCTGTGAGTCCTTGCAAGGGGGGGGGTCGACAAAACCAACATGTTTTGAAGCTTGAGTAAACCGCAAGAGGCGGAAATGGGATGAATAATACCGATTCATTGAATGGAAACACATTCAACTGGATAGCTTGGTTGTAGGGGTGCCCTTGTTAATTACTCACTACCCGACATAAACCCACGCAGAGCTGTGAACGACCATTTCATGCCTGTTCCGGCATAGCTTGCCCAATCCCCCGCTCTGTACGATGGAGATGTTGGGGTCGATTTGGCCATGAATGTCTCCGTTTGCGGCTTGCAACTTAGGAAGCTGCCTGCTTCCCTATTCAAATAAGTTGCGCTGTCGGCTACTGGGCTTAGGGTATTCCCGCAAAATCGTCTCCAAGTGTCCATGGCACCCCCCTTCCCCGGGAATCAACCACTTTGGTATCAAAGAATCACAACAAGATATCTCATGATTTAGCATGTTTTTCTGCCAAGTTTTGGAAAAACTCTGTCCACTATGCGTGTTCCTACCGGATTCCCCGCTCCCTTCACTTGAAGCAGTTCGCGCAGGTGATGTGCTGGGCCTTGAGAAGGAGTCCGGGACCCAGTTGCTGCAAGCGAGTGGATGCGGGCCTTAGGCGTCACGGATTAGTGGTGGGTTCCACCCGTATTTCTGTTTGGGGCTAGCTACGGTTAGATTCCCTGCGTGCCATTTTTTGGTCAAGGTCCCAAGGGTGAGCCTTTCATTTGCGGTCCTTTGTTCTGAGATGTTGAAGGCTGCACATTGATCTTACATGGCAAGAAGTGAGTCTCCTTGGTGTCTCAGGTAGACACTCAATGAATCATGTACTGCCCTGCGCAGATCAAACGGGTTTACCTTTGGCATCAGCTACCCTGCCACCAGCAAGCATAAGTCGGCTTTTCCTTTTCAAACAGAGGGCCTGTGCACCACCCCATATTTCGATATTTGTTAGTTGGGCAGTGCAAACAAAAATGGCCAGTGACGCATGAACCCCCTTTGCCAAGATCAGCTGCTGGCAAAGGGTTCGAGTTCTGTTTGCCCCATAACCCACCGCCATTCGACCTTCAGGCGCGCCGGAGCGGCCAAAGGACCGGACCGGGCGACCCTGCGCTCCGGTTCAGTGGCGTTTCTTTGGGTTGGGGATCTAAATGTGGCCGCACAAAGGGCTGCTTTTGCTCGTGGGTGTGCCTGAACTGGGAAAAGAGGGGAGCGGATGAGTTTGGGTAAACTTAAGAATGATCCCCGCGTTCGTTGCTTCCTTGGGTTTGGCTAGATCCTTTGAGAAGTCCAGGTTTTCATTGTGACACCTGGTGTCTCAGAAGTTGGAACGCCCAGGGAAAGCCAAGGAGCCAACCACCAAAACGGTGAGGATCTGGGCATGAGGTGGAGCCAATATGGAAGCCCGCGGCCTTTGCGGACGGTATTTTGAGCAGTACGCACGTGGGAAAGGTCAGCTGGCTCAGTTGTGTTTGCTGTTGGATCATTGCATCATGATCCCCTAGATTCAATTCAATACATGTAATATGTTGCAGAATCACCAGGATTGATCAGGATTGATCGCCTCACCCCCCGGGTCAGGAATGATCCCGTCACCCGGGATCATTTCGGTTCACCGGTGTGCACACCAAGGAGCCCCTGCATCCAATGCGCGAGGTCCCATTCCCAGAAATGGCGTCACGGCCGGGAGATGTCCTCCTGGCTCCAAGGCTTGAGAACCTTCGAACCTTCGCCCTGGCCCCGAACGAACCAACCCCGTAGGGTGTCAACACATGCCCGAGAACTGGGCCAAACGGCAAGTGACTGCGACCTCACAAGGCGAGCTGGTGATCTCGAAGTTTCCTTTCGGCATCTCGGTGAAGCATGCTTCACCCAGGCTCCTTGACGGTTCTGACCCGAAAATGGCCATGTTGAGCACGAGGAAAGGCCATGTAAAGATCCTAAGTTTCGATACAGCCAAAGGCCATGTGCAAGTCGATGTGGCTTGTGTGCCTGTCTCAGAATTGTCAGAGAAGTAGATTGCTTATGCGAGTTTACCAATTTTGAGGCACAGTTCAACGAGAAGGCCTGGAGGAACATCCCCTGGAAACCAAGAAACTGGGTGCCAAATTTGAGACATACACAAAGCCATATCAACATTTGCTGCAATGCAGTCTGGTCAGTTGCGGAGCCTAACCGGAAATCGGGAGGACAGGCCGATTCTCGGGGTTGGACCCTATGACAGGCTGTTCTTCCCAGTGGTATCACAGACTACTCATTGGTGCCTTCCCAGACTCATGGACCCAGTAGCCAGAGGGTGCAATTCCCACCCACTCCACATGAAAATCAAACAAGCAGTCCATTCAGAACCCACGTTCCAGGAAGGCATCAAGAAAGCGCACAGGAAATTTGTAGCCATCCATGAGACCATCGCCAATATACCCTTACTAGGGTGTGTTTCATAGACCTCGTGTGAACTTATCCAGATGTTTGGCTCAGATGGCCATGATCCAACCATGTCCGACCATCTTCACAGGTTCTCAACAGTCCCTCTGACCACCACTGAAAGGGCAATGTTATGGGGATCTCTTTTCAGCAAATCATTGATTTGTAAGGTTTACTTACTGTAGACCAGAATCAATCATATATAATATGAGCATCTGACAAATTCATTAAGCAATCATTACTTCTTGAAAGGTGGCGAGAGCCCTGCAAAGCGAGATGGTGCCGCCCAAAAGCAAGAGCCCCCCTTGAAGTGCAGCTAGGGTGGACGGGGAGCATGCCGAGGGCATCAGCAGATTCAGATGTGAAAAAACGCTCTGGACCGCGCTTGCCTCACGGATGTCGCAGCGCTTAAGGCTCCCAGCCGACGGCGCCAAGCCTGGGAGGTCAGAGTGTCAGGGACGATGGTCCAGCCGAAAAGCTGGACCCCCCCCCAATGATTGTAAGCTAGGCAAGTATTTTTAGTCCCCCGCTATGACGTTTGATTCGGGGGCACTTGGATGAAGTCAGCAGTTCGACCTTACCCTACGAGAACAAGACTCCAGGAGCCGAGGAGCAGCGGATCCAGCAGGAGCTGAGCCCGGCAACCCATGGGGAGTGCTGAGGGTCCAACCTCGCCCCCCACAAACCCACGCCTTTCCTGGTTTTCTATATAGAAGGTATTGGGGTCGTATTTGGGGAAACAGGGGAGGGGGTAGAGCAGGCGGGGGTTGTGAGGTTCAATCATCACCTTGGGGTTGCCAATGCGAAATGAGTACATAGGGAACCTTGGGAAACTCCAAAAACGCTGGTTTGCCTTTCGAACAACCCAAAGTGGCTGGCTTGAAAAACAGTCATGCAAGTAAAACAGAGAGGCACGAGGCGATGTTGGTTGCTCGTTGGTTTGACCGAAATTACATTTCCCTCAAAACTCTTTACACTCCATGTTTGCAGTTTGGGCGTTAACCTGAATTCAGTAGCAAGAGTCATATCTTGGGGGTCAAAGGCCCAGGGTTGGATCCTCTGGTTTTTCTGGGCTCCCCACGTGAACATTTTGGGGGATTGTCAAGACTCAAGACTCAAGACTGGATTATTTCCTTTTTGCCACCATTTCACTAGTGCTGGGTTTGCTTCTTTGCTTTGTCATCAGGAGGTGCTGCATTGGATGTGCGACGTTCAAGTGTGTTAGCCAAATGGTTGCTTCCATGTGGCATCCTGTGGACGTACTGACAAGTGACCCAAGACACATCTTTCAAACCACGCTGAGCAAACCATACAATCCATTTCGCTTCCTCCCGGGATTGATCGAAGACACACCAATTGCATCAGCGCTGTCCTTATTGGCAAAATGGACAGCTTCTCGGCACTTGAGGCTACACAAGCGACTTACTAGAGTCTTTGAGTTTCCGCGCGAAACCAACATGATGTTCCTTTCGTGCAAGCTCTTTGAATGTCCCTCCTGGGTTTCAGAGGACATATCCTCAAGTCCGACCAGAGAAACACCTCCGAAGCTCGCCCTCGAGGCCAAGAGCTCCTCTCCGTCTACACGGATCTCCTGCGCCGGTGCGACGGAGCGGGTGGCCCGGGCCCGGGCCCCAGGCGCCGGGTCCCCGTTGGCCGAGCTCTCCTTTTGGGCGGGAAGTTCTTGGCTTGGGCGGATGTCATTGTTGCCTTTTCAAAAGCATGGGTGAGATTTTCTGAAACTGGCTTCATGTGGTTGTCGCTCTCTCCTTTAACTTGGAGTGGAATATCGCTTTGGAAGGTAGGCCAGATGGTTTTGCTCCCAAGGATTCAGGCAGAAGAGCAACCCTCTTTGAACCTGGCCCCATGGGCTGATCTGTTCAGGTCGCCATGAGGTGCCCTTTCGGAAAAAGACGGACGGCGGAGAAAAAAGGCTATCTTTAAACCCGCAACCACGTTCAGTTGCCCCCTTTCGTGGTGGACCATTGCCAACTTGGGCTCATCCATCCGCTGTGAAAGGCGAAGAAGCGCCATGTAGCACAGCCACTTTCTGAAATCACTCTCGGTTTTTGGTTGGTCGGTTGGTCTGTTGGTTGGTTGTCGGTTGGTCGGTTGGTCGGTTGGTCGGTTGGTCGGTTGGTCGGTTGGTCGGTTGGTCGGTTGCTTGCTTGCTTGCTTGCTTGCTTGCTTGCTTGCTTGCTTGCTTGCTTCCTTGCTTGCTTGCTTGGTTGGTTGGTTGGTTGGTTGGTTGGTTGGTTGGTTGGTTGGTCAATCATGTTGGGTCGCTCCTAGCAAAATTATTAACAGACAAGAGACACAGATTTAGTCGCCAACATCACGTGTCACTGTAACACAGTTCCCTAAATGCAGCAGCCCCATAGTCCTTAAATTCTATTTGGTGTCCCTTGAAAGAAACCGCAAAATTGGCACCCTCGATTTGTGTTTCCGAAAAGGACATTCCCATTGCCTCATCTCTGCAGGTGTCTTGCTAAGCCAAACCAAAAAGGGCAATCTATTTCCAACCAAACTGACCTATAGAGAACAGAGAATTTGGCTGGCTCTCAGGAGGTCACCAACAATGATTCCATGCAGCAAGAGGGCGTCGTATTGACCTAAACAGGACGTCCATGCTCACGTCCCTGTCCGCTTCACCGAGACCGAAGCGCCCAAAGCGCGCTGGAGTCAGGAGCGGGGCGTGGGCAGGTGGTGAGAGCTGATAAGAAGCAAGCAGGAATAGGTTCCACTTGTGCTGGTTTCACTTTGCGGTGGTTTTGGGGGGTTCCAACAGTGGGCGCAGATGCCCTTGAGTTTAACGGGAAAACTGCAGTGCCCTGGTTCCAGGAAGCATGGAAGCTGACAGGTCGGTTTTGGACAACTTCTGTCCATTCCCATTGCTGAGGGTGTTTAAGATGTCCGGCCCTCGGATGCATGGTAACCCAGGTCCCCCAACCAGTAACCAGGGGGCAGCACCCCCCCCCAATTTATAGGGGATCCTTCACTTTTGGGGGGGTGAACAAGCCCTTGCTCATCCGCAAGGTTGATCCAACCCCCCCTCCAACAGGGCCTGAATACTGGGAGCAACCAGGTTGGGGATGGGCGGTTGGAATTCTATGGCACGATCCGACTCAGCGTGCCAGGCGGGCCACCCAAGATCCGGCTGCACCGGTCCAACTACGAGGCGCGCGATCGGAAGCTTGCCACTGGACCAGGCACGCTTGTTTTTGCAATGTTGATCCTAAAATGATGATTGAGGTGTCGGCACTCTCTGGGATAGTGAGTAACAATCAGTTAGCACGCGGAATCCCAAATGTGGCCCATCCATTTCCTGGGAAGTCTCCAATTGTGTGTGCCAACTGCCCGTTGGTTGGTTGGGTATGCTAGTTGATTGTTACTCACCATAGTCAAGCTGGTTGTCAGACTTGTACAAACACGCGACGCGGTTCATTCCTTATGAAATCTCCGATTCAAGCGACGCATTGGCTTGTAGGAAAAATGGATGGGCCATTGGGCCACATTCCCTCACTGCCCATACCCTTTAGTTGACTGCAATTACACTCATAAGAACGGGTAATTCGAAGAGCCATGCTTGACCTCGTTCAGAATCGCTTGCATGCGCGTGAAGGACCCCGCTCAACGCAAAGGTTTCCCAGCGGCTGGTTTTGGTCAAACTGAGGTTTGGGCTGTTCTCCCCCACTTGAAAGCACAGCATGCCAAGAATTCGGAAACAGTTTAAGGATACATTTGCCCCCTTTGGGCAACCTTCGGGCAACTCACAACAACTCTGTGGTTTCGATGGGGTGATTTCGAAGCGCACTTGTCCATTAGCAAGGAGTAAGTTGCAAACCCTGCAATTTGCCATGCGCAATGCTTGACTACCTAGCTTCCTTTTGAATCCCCCACACAAACCATGCCAACGTTGTAGGGTTTCCGACGTTTTCCCTCGCTTCGGGTTGAAGAAAGCAACCGCTTTGAACGACTCACCGCGGAGTTCGATGGCGCGCGCCTTTCGGCCAGTCCTTCCGGCAGCGGGGCTCCGGGCTGGGCAATACCCGGCCGAAAGCTGAGCGGGCTGTGGAAAGGGGTCTCCGCAGTAGAACATGAGTTTGGTTTCCGGCGGCCTTTTTCTGTTGAAGCTTCGCGTTCCCTGGCAGCGCTCCAGGTGGGGAGCATTGATTTTGAAGCCGATGTGTCTTGCTTTCAACAGTTGCGCAGGGTTTGCCGGTCAGAAGAACTTGGCCGACATCCCGGCGGGTCCCCCAAAAGGAGAGAGCAGTCGAAACGGTGGCATTTTGGGTTCAATGTCAATCTGCAGGAGTGTAAGGGTCATTTTTGACACGTGCTGGGTCTGAGAAATTGCCTGGAGGGCCCCTCATTTTCTGAACAGCAGGGGTGATAAGCAATCCAGACATTCCCAAGTGGGGATTCTGAAAAGTTGGTCCTCGGCAGATGACATAGGACGAGAAGACCAAGGAGATTTGCGGGTTGGTCAGGCTTCCGCACCAGGAGCAAGCGAAAGAGGAGTGGATGCACACACACACACACATAGCAGTCATATTATTCATGGCCCCTCAGTTCGGGCCGGGCCCCTTCTTGGTGGGGAACTTTTCCACTGGAAGTTCTTCATTCATGACTGAGGGCTTATTGATCAGGGACAAACAGCTGTGGTTCTTGAGCACCCATCAGAATGCAGAGAGGGGGGAGACCAATAATGAAGTTCCTTTGCGTTTTCATTGCTTCTGAAGCACGTTGCCCTCCGGCAGATTAACGCGGAGCCCCGAGAAACCGGCATTGATAGACACAACTCCTTGAAGGGAACCCCTTTTTGGTTCCATGTTAAATTGCAAGAGAGTTGATGAACAATGGCACTGAAGTTTGCAGCTAGCAGCCGGACTGCAAGAATCCGGCCACCATTTGCAGCTGCATGACAAGCTTGAATCCTGCTTGCTAGGAAAAGCATGTTGGTGGCCCGAGTCTTGAAGACACAAGATGTTCGAACCGCATGAAGTCACATATTGTAAAGGTGAAGTACAAACTGGGGTCTTGAAACACAGCTGAGCGCATCATTGATTCTTAGGCTCATCTCCGACCTCCTAACGAAATCTCAAATTTATCCAGACAACCACAATCAAATCTACATAAATTATAAATTAATTCCAAAATAACAAACATAATTCATAAATCACATAATATTTCAGAAATTCTATGATAAATGAATATATTGTTAAATAAATATTATTAATACGTGTGTACATATTATATTTAGAATTATGATTGAATTATTATCATTTATGATGATTTGGAATTGAATATGTTTGTTATTTTTATATGTTTGTTATTTTTATGATTATATATATAATTTATATGAATTTGTAATAAATTGATATGGGTTTGAACATGATTTTTCCAATATTAAATTGTATTGTATTTGAAATTTGATTGAAAATAATTTGAATAATTATATATTTAATTATTTGAAGTTAGTTTTTTTAGGACGAATATTGAATTATTAATTTGAATATGTTATATGATTATGTATGATTGAATTATTTATTTCTATTTTTTATTAAGGTGGAATTTATGGTTTTGTTTTAATTATGATTTTTGATATATATATATATATATAATATAAATATTTTATGATTTTTTGGAATATAATGTGATGTTCGTGTTTAAAATGATTTAGGGTGGAAACTAGGGGATTTGATATTTGAATTATTTATTATATATATATATATGGTTTATGGAATTTGGGAATAGATACGCTTATATATTTTAATATATTATAATTATAATTTATGCTTAATAACTAAATATTTTGGGGTTTTAATTTAGATAGATTTTGGGATGCGGGTTTTATTAGGTTTTATTGGGGATTTTGTTAGGGGGATTTTAATGAGGTGTTTATTATGGTTTTATTGGAATTTTATGAATTTTTTCGATGGTTGGGATGATTTGAGGAAGATTTTATGAGGGTTTTGTTATGGGTTTTATTAAATCTTTGTTATGGGCGGAATATTACATAAAATCGAAATTAAAGATATTCGGTGTATATTTATTGTTTTGTTTTGCATTATTTTTATTTTGGAAATTTATTTTTATTGGAATTGTTAATATATTTTTGATTTTTTTTGGTTGATTAGTCGATTATATTTTGTATTTGATTAATGTTGTTTAGGTAATGTAGTCCGAAATGTTGGTTTTGTGGTAAATTAAATTTATTATAGGATTTATGGCATAATAAAAATATATTTGATATAAATGAATATTATTTGGATTTTGCCTAGAAATATATTTTAGATTTTCCATTCTAGGAATTATATTGAATCGAATTAAAATTCCGGAACACCGATATTCTTTTCTATTTTTTTTCCTCCTTCTTTTTTGTTCTTTTGTTTGTTCTTTCTTGCTCCATACTATTTTAGCTTTAACTATTGTATTTAAATAATCGATAAAGAATGATTATCTAGCATTTTAGCTTTGGCTATTGCATTTAAATAACCGATCAAGAATGATTATCTAAATTAATATTCTAGAAATAAATATAAGTCGTTTTCGATACGATATGGTATTCTCGGTTGAAACGATTATATTTATATGCGGCTTGCTAGCATTCTAAAGTGCAAACCGCTCGCATAATCGTTCTAGATCCCCGTTCTAGATATATTTAAAACATAGCAGAACAATTTGCCACCAAATCCATATATATACATATGTGCCATGTAAATAGTTATGCTTCTTATGTGGCCCGTCACCCAAGAAGCCTTCAAGGACGATATGTGTTAGGGCTTTGGAGACATAGACATCTTTGAAGGATACCCTGTGTTGGCTTGCGTATCGATGGACATCGGCTTACGCCTCCTAGCCTTGTGTATCGGCTGGCGCGCGTGACGGGCGTGATTATAATATATCGATGTCCCAATAATACGAGGGTGGTAACGATGGCGGCGCGCTCCTAGTCTACCCATCCATCCATCCATCCATCCATTCATCCATCCATCTATCCATATTATTGTAAATGATTGTATGCTTGAGGATTCCATGCATGTCCTCCGAGAGGTCCGGAACAAGCGACCTTGCGTAATTGACTCGTTCCAGACGTCCGCGTCACCGCGGAACGTTCCACACTAGAATATTGACCCACACCTACATGTTTTACGAGATATGTATTTAATTTTGCATAAATTATGGAAGAATTTTCAAAAAAAAGAGATTTTAATAAAATTATAAGGACGATATCTAAAATTCCCGATTGCATTATTATGTTCCGATTAATTATATTAAATTGTTATTTCCTAATTTTCTGGATAGATTTTTAAATTTTTATTTTCGCTTTATGAAATTAGAAAGTGGCATTTTTAGTAATATTGGCGGTGAGGTAGGTCTTCGGGAGTTTTGCGAGGATTCTAGGAAGATATAATATTATTGGGGATATTACTTGAATTTATTAATTTATTTTATATATATTTATATATTTGTAAATTGTAATTATAAAGAATAAACATTTGAATAAATACACATATAAATAAATATATATATAATACAAACAACTAATATTAAAAAATAATATAGATAAATAAACGGATAAATAGGCAAATGGATAGAACGATAGGGTGATTATCGGTCCCAGTCCCAGTCTCCAGCAGCGCTGCCAGCCCACAGCGGGTCATCGGCCATCTCGGATGCCAACTTCCATACCGTCTCCTTCTTCTCCTCAGCAATCAAGCGCCGCAGCCACAATTGCATGTGGGTTATCAGCTGACAACGAACTGCTTGCGCGCCAGCACTATTATCCATCAGCGCCTGCGGCGCGACGCCTGCCAAATACTGCGTGGCCATGCTAAATCAATTATCTTAAAAATATTTAAAAATAAATACCTAATAATAATAAATACTAATAAAAAATAATAAATAAATAATAATAAATAATAAATAATAATAATAAATAATAATAAATTAATATAAATAATAAATTAATTGAAACTATATATATGTTTATATTAAACCATATATTTTAGATATATTCTTTATTAGGCTCAATTATATAAATAAATATATTTCTCTTATCAAAAATTTCATCGTCCATTTCATAGATATTTCTCATAGATAATTCATTATTCGGCGATTTATTTAGCATATACTTTCTGCAATGTAATATATCCCAAAAAAAGAATTAATGAGATTATGAATTAATATAAATAATAAATTATAAATATTATCAAAATAAATATTTAATAAAATTGAATTTAAAATATATTTATTTAAATTTAATATGATTCTTTTTTTTATATTCCAATAAATTCCATCATTCCTATATTTCGTTTTTTAAATAGAATACATTTTTTTACTATTACCCATTACTAAATCAGAATCTAAATGACCCTAGACTCCCAAATTTTACAACGAAGAACAAACCAAAGGTTCCTTATATCTAATAAATTATTATATAAGCCTAATCTATTCAAAAGAAATCATAATCAAAAATAATTTCATTCTCCCAAACATATAGATAAATGTTATTAATATATATTTTAATTATTTTCGATTATTAAATATCGAGATATATATAATATTTTTTGAAAATATAACAAAAACCATAGGTTCTAATATTAATTATAGGTTCATCGAAATTTTAGATATTTATGCATTATTAATTTCTTGATATATCGGTTTTAAAATATTTGAAACACATTTATTTAATTTTAATTTTAATTAAATATAATATATAGATTTAAAATTTACATATAATTATATATAAATAATCATATATATATATATTAAATTATAAAACAATGATATATATATATATATTATTTCATTTCTAATATCGATAATTTTCCAAACAATTAAATTTTTTAGGGTCTCAACCCAAATAGGGTCCGGGGCAATCCGAAGCGGCCCTAAAATAAGATTCCACGAGGGCATTATTAGGCTTCCATTAGATTTCTCAATGAAAATTCCATAAGGTTTTACGAAAATTATATATTTAAAAATACTAGTGTATATTATTGGGAATATTATTTAAATTTCTTTTTTAATAATATATATATAAATATTAAATATTTGAAATATAATAAATATCAAAAGAATAATATAAATATATAATTGATTTCATTTCTTAAAAATAAATATATTTTAAATATATATTTATAATCAATATATATATATAATATTATACATATCATTATAATTTAAATAATTGTATATAATTATTATATTTTTTTTTTTTTTTCAAATCATTATTATTAAAATTATAATAAATTCAATATTCATTAAGAAATATAATAATAAGAATTAATATCATGTTTTTCCTCCAACAGCTGAAAAGTTAAGTGTCTCATCCCAAATAGGGAGCGGCCCTAAAAAAAAAAAGGTTATACCAAACCAAGGTTCCGCCAAAGTTCCATAAGGATTCCATTAGTTTACGAGGGCTATGGGGTTAATCCGGGGTAATCCGTAGCTATTTGAGGTAAAGCTCTACCAAGATTCCACCAGGGTTTTATCAGGATTCCACCAAGATTCCATCAGGGTCCGAGATGGCTTAAAACAATATTCTACCAAGATTCCGCCGATTCCATAAACATTCCATTAAGATTCAAAGACAAAGTAAAATTCTATAAGAATTATACCAAGATTCCGTCAAGATTCCATAAGATTCTACGAAAATTTTAAGATGGTCCGAAGTAATTTAATATAAAATTGCACCAAGGTTCCACTAAAGAATTCCATAACAATAATTTAAAGATTCAATAAAATTATAAATTTCCATAAATATTCTATAAGATTCCAAAATTTATAAACCAATATAAAAATTTAGCATTAAATATAGTTTTATTTATTTTATAAATTCATAATATAAATTTCCGCCAACAAAGCATTCCATAAAATATTCATCAAATTCCATAAAATATAAAACAACCCTAAAAACACAATCCATCAAATTTTCTTATTAAATTTTGTAAAAAATCCACAAAAACGGTTTACGAAATTCCCCGAGCCTAATTCGACACAATTACACTATCTATCAAAACCCAATTACACCATTAAACCCCGATTAAATTTCCATCAAATTCCGAATTATACCAAATATATAATCAATAAAATTCAACATACAACAATTGTTTATAATATCAATATCTATATTATTTAGAGCATATTTATTTATCAAACCGATGATATAATATGTGTTCATTTTTGGGACTATAATATGGAATGTATGTTTTTCAAGGTGAAACCCTTACATTGGCTCAGGGTATGCCTTGGGCAGCCCCCAAAAAAAACGCTTCCACTAGGCCTCATCTGGCAAACATTGCGGGATCCACACCTGGGAGGCGTGGCCGGTTCGTTTTGATACACTTCGTGTCTTCCTTTCAAGCTTCGCCCCAAAGAGGGTCCTTGCTTTGACGCCCAAACCCAAACACGAGGCACGAACTAATAGAACCTTAATTGAGGACTGTCTGGTGGACAAAAGTTTCATATGCATGTCTGTGCATGTCTTTTTTGAGAGTTGCTGCATCCTGCTCTGCAATTCAGCCACATGCCCCAAGTTGTTGCCACTGACCAAGACCGGAGGTCACATGCAAGGTTGCCGCTGTACTTGCAAATTATGTTCAAGCGGTTGCGCGCGAGGATCTCCACTTCTCGGCCATGCGGGCCACAAAACTTCCAGCGCGTGGGCAGTGCCCACTTCGTCGGCCACGAGGATTTTCTCCGTCGGCGACGTCCAGGGCCAAACCTTTCCCCCGCCTCCCAAGAGCCCAGCTGCGAGCTGCCCACGGCTTTGCCCAGACGCGTGGACGCGTGGCGCTGCACGTCACCAACCGCGTAGAAGCTCATGCCAGCCATGTCCCTCAAGCACGATAGGTAATCAACGGTGATCTTCACGATCGCCATGATCATTCATCATTATCTTTCTCAATGACTGTGACATTGGTGGCCTCGTGTCGGTTGATCATGTCTCTCATTCTCGGTGGCAGGGTGGCAGCTTCCTCCTGAAGCCTTGCAGGTATTGATGTACCTTTATGTATAGATTATGCGGTAGGGCAATTGCTAGAAGAACAAACACATCCGATAATTGGTTCAACCAGACCAATCACAATTGCGATACTACAATTTTCGCGCATCAACTATCGAGCAACGTTGCACCTGCCACCAATCCCCTTGGCTCGCACTGGTAGGTGGTTTATACATTCGCGCTTCATCCATCCCAACTCTGAACTGGCTCTTGAATCCCCTTCCCAAACTCAAAATCGCACATATGGAGAGCTTAGACACGCTGGGGGGAGTTCCAAAGTTTAGAATGCACCCCCGTTTTAGGATGGTATTTGAAGGGAACCAACCAGTCCAAAGCGGTCCCAAAGCAAAAACCACGAACACACTAGTCATGAGACATGTTCCCCAACGGCCTTCCCCATGCTTGCTTCAACCAGTCCACAGTTTTTAAAGTGTTCCTCTCCGCTGGAACCCGTTCAAAAGTTGCCACCATGAGGATACCCCACCTATTCTTTTGGTTTTCCATTAAAACCAACCAAAAGAACCCTCCCCCAGAAAACAACTCCCAGCATTGCACATCCGAGGTCGCCGCGCACGTGGGCCCGTCCATTTCACGATCTTGCCTCGGAGCTCGGAATCTTCGTGGGTGGGCGTTTTTGTTCAAATGCTATGAAGGGTTCTTGGAGGACGCCCCGTCTTTTTTTCCACGGGCAAAAGGACTTGCCCCTTTTTTCTGGCTGAATTTCAAGAGAAAACACTCCCCTGCAGAGGAAAGGCTTGGTACCACTGGCCAGGGTCTGGTTGCTTTTTCGATTGGTCATGTAGGGACATGTAGGAAGACACGCCCCGACCAAAGGAGGAAACGCAACCGAAAAGATGTCAAGGAAAGCAACCAAGGAAAGCAAGCCACGTCCTTGTCCTTAGATGATGGCCTGCCTCAAAGAAGAATCCAACAAACAAGGGGGCCTCCATTTTGGCAACGAATTCACAAGTCGCCAATTGCAATGAAGTGCGACCTCAGCACCTGCGAGCACACAAAAACAAACAATGTTCAAGCAAAGGAATGATTTCCTGGACTTTTGGAGGTTTTCCGTTTTGCTTTGCTGACATCATCATCATCATCATCATCATCATCATCATCATCATCATCATCATCATCATCATCATCAAATAGCTAAGTCGGTTTCACAGGAATCACATGGGTGGTGCCTTCAACTGGTGGTTGCTTTGGAAAATGCTTCGGCGGACGGATGCGGCAAAATGCAAAGGCTGCATGCTCCCTTGGAATCAGAGTTGCGGCTATGCTTACATTTGGGCTCCGAGCTGTTGCATTTTCGAAACCTCCGGCTTGTCAAGCACAGAATGAGAAGATGGAGAGTTGAATAGTTGGGTTTATGTTTGTCGATTTGGAAAACCAGCCCAACAAGGTCCCCGGCTCTGTTTGGCCTCAGAAGGACTGGACACAAGCAGTTGGGAATGACCATGGAAATCACTTGAAGGAAATCATGAGGGATGGTTCACAGGGGTCATTCCCTCTGTTCCCTAGCAAGCCTCAAGTGACAAAGTAGTGGTAAGGACAGTTCCACAAAAGGGGTTCTGTTCATCGGGTCGACACTACCAGGTTTTGATGACCCAAATGGATAAAGGTAAGCCTGGCCGGCAATCTCCAGCCGCTTCTTCGCCATGCCACAGAACGGGATCCGGAGGTTTCTCCGGCTTGCCTGCAATACCTCATGGCAAAACGCAAAAGTGGCGGAGGTATGGAGGGTGGGTTTATGGCTATCAACCATGTTTGAAGATGTTTCCAAACTAAATTCATAGCCACTTCAATCAATGGCGTGAAGATGGGCCTAAGCGGCACTCAACCGCTGCTTGTTGCATGCTCAAAGTCCTATAGTATGTACTGTCGAACAAGTACCCCTTGAGAGGTTGAAACTTGGTAAACACACAAACAGCTGTCAACAGGCAACCCCCCTAGGGAATGAATCAGGCGAGCCCTCCCCTCTGGACAATTATGGACACTCGTAGACCTCAAAAACCGATCCATAGGAAGCTCTTGAGGAACGGAGCCCCGTCTTGGGTTTGTCCGTGAACCCTCGGTTCCGACTTTTTCGGCGTTCTGATGGCCTTCCGATGGCTCATCTCGCATCGCCTGAGGAAAACAAATCAGCCTGGATCCCCAAAAGGGAATCATCCCCTCTTAGATGGGCCACAGTCTCCAAGTGGTGAAACTTGGAAAACAAGTATACATGATTTGCTGTCACATTCCCCAAACGTGGCAAGTAAGGGCCTTACTGAAGATCCTGCCTGAAGGTCTGTTGCCTTTCACGGCATAAGCCAGAGAATCATGCGCACTGCCTGCAATACTGCGATCTTTCGTGTACCTCGAGGGGGATGCTTGGAATGCTCGGAACCCAACCTTTAAACATTGGGTGGTTTTCTGTGTGCCTGCCTCTCGTGACTTCTTTGGCATGGGAAACAAAGTATGTAGCCGCCCCATGGGTGCAATGGGTACTTATTGTTTCCGCGTCCTTGGGGACATGGTGCTGTCGAAACAAAGCTCGCTGCAGGGATCAACCCTGAGAGGCCAGTGGCCACGGGCAGGAAACAAAGGATCACCAATTTCGTTGATCTTACAGAACAAAAACACAAGGACCAAAAGGAATCGCCCCGCCGGAGGTCTGGGAGCCAATTTTGGCCCGTCCAGTTTTCTCCACGCGCCAAGGGGCGCTCCAGCTGACGCACGGCGATGGCGAGATAGCCCTCCAGCCGCTTCTGGAAGTCTGCGGACTGGAGGTATTTCTCCAACAAGTCGAGGTCCGGGTCCTATTTGCCGAGTGTCGGACGTGAGATGGACGGGAGCAGCGGTTGAAGAAAAAAAAATGGCGCTGGGCCTCAGATTCATAAAAGGGCCACCTTCTGCTACCTTAGTTCAAACCTCAAAAGAGGCTATCACTTGTTAGATGCTTCAATGGGGGAGGAAGTGGGACTGCATTGGGAGAAGATTGGCATACCACGAGGAATCCGAACACTTTCAGGGACTCTCCTCTGCAGGCCTCCAATCCCAAGCCATCCAAACCTGCATAAGGGCCCAGCCACGCCGCAAGACACATTTTGCCGAGGTTGCCTTGTTTGCCATTCTGGGTTCCGCAGGCATGGTGTTGCTCACCTCTGAGCCCCGGGAAGAATAACCTATCATTTCCCAAATTTCACCCGTGACGATGGGGTTGGCCCCTGGCTTGGGACTGGGCGAACATTGCTCCGTGGCCTGAAACCGGGGACCGGGGTTGAGCTGCGTAGAAATGAGCGCCCTCACGAAGAAATCCAAAGCCGGTCCCAACAAACTGTCCGGCCATAGTGAAGGAAAGGCGGCTTGGACATCCCCATGTGTGATAGCCTCAGGGAGACCCCCTTCAAAATGGCCAAGTGGACCCACAAACGGATGAAAAGGTTGTTTGCCACAGTGTACTTGGCTGATCTTGGGACCCAAATGGAGTTGGCTCATTTGGGACCCCTCCCACTTTGGGTTGTTTTCAAAGGCAGCTAAAAAGAAACCAATCTTGGACACGCCCAAGTAGCCCTAGAAAAGAGTCACGGAAAATGTTGACACTTAGTTGACCCCCATAGCTTTCAAATAAGGGGATCCCGTTTTGCTAGTGTTTCAGGGGGACCCAGACCCTGGTGGATATCTTGTACTTGTCACTTGTGGCTTGCAAATTAATTTTACCCTACTCACCAGCAAGATGTAATATTAATTGCGCAAGGGCAATGCCAACCTGGGAGGCATGTCACAGTTTGTTGGCGAGGAAGAGTGCAATAAATGGTGGAGAACATGATATGTTGTGTCTATATATTGCAAAGGGTTTGTCTCTCATCGGGGCGCATCTGCGTCTCTGTTGATTTCCTGTGAATGAGTTGGTTTCGGAGGAAACCAAAGTCAGTTCATTTTTGCAGTTTGGATGCTGCGCTCGTGACAGCAACCACTATTTGGGTAGGCTGGGGTTTTCAATAATTGAAAGAACCTGACGATGTGAATTTGTGCCAGCTTCTGACTCACACTGGTAGCCACCTCTCGATTCAAAGTACACCCAATCATTTGCAGGTATTTTGAAAACAGCTCAAGTTGGCCCTACGACCCTACGATTTTGCAATTTCGCCAAGTTCGGAACGGAACCCTGCATCATAGATTCTGGAGGAATTGCATCATGCCTGAAATAACTGCGATTTCAAAACACTGTGAAATAGAGGCCCACATAGGGTCCCTTTCACGGCGTTTCTGCGTTGATTGCCCCCGAAACATCCGAAAGCAAGAGCCAGGCAAGAACCAAACAAAAACTCGAAAGTGGTTCCTTCATCCTGTCTGAGGTCAACCAACGTGCCCTTGCCACAAATACGACCCAAACTTACCCCTAATGAAAGAGACTCACATTCGCCGAACATGTGGCTGTGGCTCAAAAAACCGGTACCGAATTGGAACCCTAAGTGGAAACATGGACCAAAACCTGCGGTTTGCCCCTGCTTAATCTTGAGCCACAGCCGAAGATGTGATCAACGTCCTTCAAGTCCAGCTCCGGCAACAGCAGGGCCTTCTCTTCTTTCGCCTCCTTGGCCTTCGATCCCTCGGCCTGGGCTCACGATCCAAACCCCAGCGCCCCGATTGGCCTCAAGACCCCATCGGTTTCTCTGATCGGCCATGGTGCCGCGCACTCGAAGCCCAAGTCTTCGCATGTCGGAGACCAATCACCAACTGCACTGAATGGAATTCTGCAACTGATTCAAGACCCAGCCAGAACATAGTGTTGGCTGCGACATGTGTGTAACAAGGGATTGAAAAAGGCAGCGGACTGACCGACGGCCGCAGTGGAGCCGTTTGGACAATTTGCGCTACAAACGATCAAGCTGAGTGCAACGGTGCCCAAATTGACTGACTTGAGCAAGTATCCAGGATCCATCATTCACAAACGGAGTTTGGAATCCCCAAGTAAGGGACCTTCATGATGAGCGACTTGTCCTAGCCCCAGGTGAGCTTGTAACTAGCAAATTTGTGCGATTGAACACACCCTGGGGATGAGCGAACGGGCACTCCTCAAACTGATTTTGCGTTGAGTCCCTTAAAAAATAATCCACTGGAGGTGGGCTGCAGGATGCCTGAAGGATCTGGGCAAGTTAGAGGGGGCGCTCCAAGAATCGCCTTTTGGGTTGATCAAGATTCCTGGCCGCAAACATGACCATGCAGAACTTTTCTGTGGTGGAAGTCAAACATCTTTTGGTGGTTTCCCTGATCAACCCTATGGATTTGCAGGCCTGCCTTGGCCTTGGCCTTGACCTCTGGCAGGCTATCCTTGGTCGGAAGCCTCAGCATGCGAGCGAGCGAGCAACTGGGAGCCTTCAAAAAGGAGTTGGAACCCGGAACATGGTCTGATTGCTATCAGTTTCCCTTGACAACCCATCCAAATGGCTGGCTTACTAGTGATTTACTCCCAGTTCCCACGTTGGCACGCTGGAAAACTGGGCCCTCGTTCCCAAGTGACCTTCTTCAAAAAGCGGTGGCGGTGGCTTCCCGTGTTTCACGCCAGCACCAACCTTCGTTGACCCCAGATTCATACACCTTCATTGGGGTGCGTGCACCCCCCCAAAAGTCGACGATTCCCTCTAAAGCAGCACGCACCCCTGGAGTTATTCCAGGGCTCCCAGTTTTTGACACTTCCCCTCACAGAAAGCTCCTTGCCAAGCGGCGCGACAGGCGCGGGGGGCGCAGGGGGAGCGGGAGGCGGCGCGCCAGGTGGCGCGCCAGGCGGCGCGACAGGCGCGCCGGACTGGATGGAGTCGTCCTCCGATCTCCAGACCTCCAGCCATGGGGCAAAAGATGCCGCGGCTGCTGGCATTTTGTTAACTTCTTCTTTGCATGGAAAGGAGACCTAAGGACACTTCAGGAAATCAAGCAAAAAACTCCTAGTGCTTCTTTTTTTTTTGGTTTGGGGGGGATGTTTCCCGTAGCTCACTGTGATAAACCTACGACAAACCTGAAACACATATACGAAACGACGACCTAGAAACCAAGCAAATGTGTTGTCCACCAAAATGAAGCATCAACAGAGCAAAACGCTGCACACATTTGGGTTGGGGCTGTCCCCCAAATATGTTCAAACTACCCCGGGATTGCGGGTGCGAAAAAGACTTCGCAGAAGTTCCTCGTCTCTTCTTCGTTCAAGGAAAGCGCACTTGCCAAACATAGGTGCTCCTTGTTGGACTTCGTGTCGCCTCGAAAGAGAGGCGCAATGAGTGGATTAATTAAACCACGTCAGCACCGCACATGAAATTTGAAAGGATGCCAGCCAGAAAGGTGATCCTGAACTGCGAGATACCTAGGGGTCCCCAGGTTTGGTGGTTTTAAACGGAAACCAAACGCAAAACCAGCATTTTGGAGGTTCCCCACGCAAAGACGCACCCATTTTGTGGCTTGGTCGTTTTTCTTCTTAGAGCAAGGTTTCGAGGCCCGGGCGTCGACCGCTTCCAGATCGGGAACTTTCCTACCTGGCGGACAGGAAAGCAGTTGGGTGCCATTTACGCCCACGAGAGTCTTTGTCCCCATAGCACCCGGGTCGCAATCACTGCTTTTTGGGCCTTGGGAGTTTGGACATGGGGAAAAGGCGATTGTTGGGGGGGATCTTTGCGGGAAAGCACTTGATGTGTTTGGGTGTATGGGTAGTCATAGTCTTAAATCGGATCCCTGAGCTTAGCACATGCATCGCTGACTGCTGCGCGTCGAGCAAGATGGTTCCAAAAGGCTTGACCCAATAGACCAGGTAGACTCTCCTTTGAGACCCACCCAAACATTGAACACCATTTCAGGCAAACTCTGGTGCCAAGCAGAAGTCAATGCAATTCTTATTCCTCACCGAAGGACATATGGGGGTGTTTCTTGAGGGCACCCTTTTCAGTAGTTTAAAGGAACACCAAAAGCAAACCAACCATTTTAGGGGACCACCCCCCACCCCCTGCAATTGTGAGGAAACGGCAACTCCCCAGAAGGGCAAATGCTCCTCATTGGTGTTTGCATGCGCAAGAAGGTTAACAAGGCTTCGGTCAAACTAAGGAGCAATCTCTCCAAAAGGTGAAAAACATATTCAGCCAAAGCGCAACCAAGACATTTGACCTATTGCTATTTCCAAAGCTATGACAACTACCGATCTGGGAACATTCCCTCTCTGTTTTTACCACAAACAAAAACCTCAAGCGGCACGGTGGTGACGGGTAGTAGGTGCAAGAGACATTATCTAAGTCAATAGGCCCTGAGAAAAAGACACCTCCCCATTCTGAATGGCCTCAACCCCCCCAAGTAACAGAAGTTCATTCTTTTTTGGCTCGGCCGTCCGGGTCTCAACCCCGTGTCCGCCCGGCGCCTCCTTTCTCTGCTGACGCGCGGGGCTTCTTCTGGCGACGCTGAAGCCCAGCGCCCGGAGACACCGAAACGCTACCCGACTCCCCGACCCCCGGCCAGAAAGCTGTAGTAAATCTGAAGTCGTCTTTTTGTTCACACTCTTTCACGCGAGGGGAGGTGTTCGGCGGGGATCAACGTACACTGTGGTCCACCAACAGGAACCCGCCACAGGGTCTCCTTTCGCTTCTTTGGGGAGAATATTGTGTTTCAGCACCCCTCAGCCCGGCGCCATGTCAGTGGATGAGAGGGCATTCCCAAGAATGAAGTAGTGTTCCTCAAAGCTACCTCAGCTTCCCGCCCCCAACCAAACAAATCTTGTGCCCCACCAAACAAGTATTATGTTTTGCTTGGCCCTTGGCGAGCCTTGTGTAAAAACAATGTCAAGCACGGAGAGACTCGCCGGGCCACGTGGCACCCCCCGGGTGAATTTCGCCCTCTCCCCGCCTCCTGGAACCGTGTGCCCCTGGCCTTCGCCGGCGCGGTGGACGGGGATAAGCTCCGGTCGAAGTCGATGATCTTCTTCCCCAGCGCCGCGTGCTTCTGCAGCTCGAAGTAAAACCTGGGCCCGAGACTCGGAATCTCGGCTCCAAAATTTGACGGGGGGCGTGGCCTTCCCGGAGAATGTAGTCCAGAAATTGGGGGAAGTGAGGGGTTGGGGCTGGCTGGGATTGGGCCAACGGGACAACCACTACTCAGATGAAACCCGCAATATCCACGGTTGCGGCCTGAAACACGCTTGATGCTCGAAGAAAATCCTGCAGCTGGTCTTGGGACTGCGGTTGGGGCTGCGGGTAGGCCAACTTTGCTTGCCGGTTCTCAGGGTATTAATGGGGCGTGAGAATGAACCGTTTGGGATCCCCTGAAAGAACACCAGGACGGTTCAGCTTGGTTCCCTCGATCCCTGACGACCCGCTATTAACTCCGAAATTGGTGCACGAATCAGCCTGCCCGAGCAAAAGAACCCAGGCCCAAAGAAAGCAACCGCGTTGCTTTCCTGGCGAGTGAGGATGGCTTGCTTTCCTAACTATATCCCCTTGATAATTAATGGCGTCAAATCAAAAACAAACGACCAATGTGAAGCAATCCCAAAGTTCCAATTGGTTCGGCAGAATATGGGGCTGTCTTTAAGATGTTGGAGCTCCGAATCGGCGGTTTCAATTTGGATTCCCTTTAATCAGCAACCGTAACGAAGGTATTCCCCAAAACAGCACACCATCCAGAGATCCAAACGTTCAAACTGCAGGGTTGCCCAACACATACATCCAAACGCGCACAATTAACTTTGGCCAAATAATACAGCCTTCTAGCACCCCTTCTTGTTCAACAAGCAAAACAGCGGTGTTTGTTTCAATTCTCTGGAAAAACCCTGTGGCACCCGTGAGAACCCGGAGCTTGCTTGTAAAACGCTGAGCCGACCCGAAGCTTCAGGCTGGGCGCTTTGGTACCTCCTGCGCCCTGCGGTCGATCAAGTTGGCCAAGCTCCTGGGCTGAGACCGAGAGCTCAAACAAGTGCAAACTCCACTCAGTTTCCTACCCTCCAACAACAACAGCCGCATCTTTGTCCCCTGGATGGAAGATGCCGAAAAAACATGTGAGTCTTGCTAGGCTTGGGCCGGACCGCCTGCTCAAACATGGCAAGTGATTTTTATCTGTGCTTTTTGAAGGGAATTAATTACCCTCTTTGAATCTCTATTGAGTTCTGGGAAAGAGAAGCCAAAGGGAACTTCCTCCTTCTGGAGACAAGCCCATCAGCTCCTACAAGTAGGGAACCACCTGTTCTGTGCGGAATTTCCCCGTGAGACAACACCCGTCAGCCGTAGCTTCCTTTTGGGAACCATGGCAACTGGTTGTAAACCAATGCGACACCAGACTCCGAACCAGGATTTGACTACGGTCAACTGCTGACTTGGTACACCCGATGTGATCTCCTTTGCCACACATGACCCACTTGCCCCGGTGGAATATAGAGGTAGAGTATTTTGTGCACAAAATGCACAAAGGGAAAGGTGGCACTGGGATGACGGATTCCTACCTGTCAACCTCATGGCTTTCGTCTTAGCCGTTGCTTGCCGCGGGGCATATTGAAGTCCGTAGCCATGTCCTGCAAGGGCAAGTCATTCCAATCCTCAGTGCACAGCAACAAGAACGCGACGAGGACAAGAAAGGGTACATGTGCAGCGCGGCTGTGCCTATCACGTGCTATCGCGGGGTGTACAGTGTGACGTGCCGGGCTACTATTGGTCCCATTGCTGGTGTGCTTACCACTTGGCGTCCTGGGTATTCCGGAAAGCGTAGGCCGGTATTTGACAAAACGACGATGAACTGTCCTGCCAGTAGGAAAGGCACTCTTGGAAGCATCCGCCTAGTAAACGCCAACAACAACATCTACCGTGTGCTCCCGCTCAACGTAATCACTGCGTGCTCGGCTCAGTCCAAGCAAGCAAGCAAACAAAAGCAAGCAAGCAAGCAACAAAGCAAGCAAGCAAAAACAAGCAAAAGCAAGCAAAAGCAAGCAAAAGCAAGCAAAAGCAAGGAAAAGCAAGGAAGCAAGCAAGCAAAAGCAAGCAAAAGCAAGCAAAAGCAAGCAAAAGCAAGCAAAAGCAAGCAAAAGCAAGCAAGCAAGCAAAAGCAAGCAAGCAAGCAAGCAAGCAAGCAAGCAAGCAAGCAAGCAAGCAAGCAAGCAAGCAAGCAAGCAAGCAAGCAAGCAAGCCAGCCAGCAAGCAAGCAAGCAAGCAAGCAAGCAAGCAAG
>CAUJNA010003533.1:196088-248588 GCA_963377175.1 Effrenium voratum | reverse complement strand
CCTTGACAACAATGGAACAACATGACACCCTACCTCCTGTCCGAGTCCACGTCCACGATACTGCAGCTGAATGTTGCACTGGTGATGCCAAAACGAAAATCCCATCCAACTGAGGGGCTATCTTCCAGTCAGGCTTTGAGTCCAAAAAAGGCAAAGCGCCCGGCTCTCTGTCTATCCCTCTGTTCCACCAGTGATGGCATACCAGCATGGAATTCCAGAAAGCAGCCAACAATGCTCTCTTCATGTTTCCGCTTTTCTTTTTTTTGGGGGAAGGGGGGTGGGACATGCTCCAGAGTTTGTTTGCAGCTAGGAGTGGTGACATTGTTGTGTTCAGGCGCCAGGGCTGTCAGCATTGATTTAACAGGTTGCTGATATGCGTATGTAAAAAATATGTGTATGTTGCGTAGAGTGATGCACCAACACATTGTCCGTATGACCCTGCGTGATGCTCTGCTAACTTGACAACCCGAAACAACTTTTGCTTCCTAAGTGGGGAGGCAGCTTTTACAAAGAAACTTTAAATTCAATGTGCGCCTTCCAAGCTCCTCATGGCAATGATCATGGATTTCTGAGGAGTCCAAATGCTGGCCAAAGCCAAGCTAGCAAGCCCAGGCCAACAGATCTTTTGACCGCGCACAGCGAAAAGGCTGGTTAGGTTGGAACTGGGGATCTGAACCACTTGATGAAACCAAGGAGAAAGGCAGCCGTCGGGCCTATAAAAGTGACATCCTCAAAGTTGCCCCCCCCCCCCAAAAAAAAAGAGGTTGTTTAAGGGGAAAACAACCCTCAAAAGTATTGTTGAGAACCCCTCAAAATGCTCACTTCACTGGCCCATTGGACCCAGCCCTAACCTATTCTATTCCCACGTGCGAAGAATCAAATCTGCACAGAAGTCTTGAGGCTCGCACAGCCCAGTAGCAGAAGGAAACCTGGGACTGTGCGTTTGCCGAGGCATTCGCCGAGCTGCAAACGCACGCCACAAGTAGGAGAAAAAGCCAGCTTGAACAAAAATGAAAGCGGGGGGTTACCACCCTCTGGGAAGGGTCTGCGGGAGTGCGGTTCTCCGGGGATTTCCGCAAATTGCAGTCTTTGCTATGTTGGTTTCGGATATGTATTTGGCAATTGCCAAGGAATTCTGTCTAAATTTTAGATTTCAGATAGAAATTCGAGTAAGATTCGAATAAGTAAGTGCTGATCGACTCCCATTCAAATTCTGTTCAATTTCAAGCTATGTTTTTGGAGTGACCGTTGGCGAACATGTGTTTTACGATGCTTCTGACAATGGTAGTGCTTGGCGCTAGGTGACGATTTGTCGACCTCTGAAGTACCTTTATCAACTTCTCTTCTATCCATGAATCTAAATAGAATTGAATAGGGAAAGAAACAAAGACTTTTATCAACTACTCACAATTGTACTATGTTTAACCAAAATCCCACAGGAGTTCCTGTCCAATAGAATTTGCTTTACAAATCAGCGCACAGTTCCTATGCAATAGAAATTGCTTGACAAATCAGCTAACATGTCAACACCCGGAACAAGCACGCTGGCATCACCAGCCAGAATCCCTGGCATCACTCGGCCACCATCTCCAGCATCCCCTGCATCATCTTCAACAGGGGCTCTTGATCCCAAAGCAGAAAAACGGAAACACACATGCATCTCCAGCATCCCCTGCATCAGCTCTGCATCTTTTCTTTTACTTTAACCCCAACGTCTGTCGACCTGAAGGCTTTTCATGATTCAACAACAGTCGTTAAACCTGAAGTACGGGTTCCCCAGAAGGAAAGGACCTACGTCATGGGGATATCGCCCCACCCCCCACCCCCCCCCCCCCCCCGATATCCCCCCTCCCCGCTTGCCATAGGAGTAGTGGGCCGCTCTTCCAAATTGTAAATGCATGTGTTAGATGAGTTTCAAGTTCGCCTTTCAATGTTGAAGTGCCACAACTGAATCATGCCTTAAGCGATTCCATTTAATTGGCAAATGGAACGATTTGTCGGTTGTTGCACCTCGCAAACAAAAGCTGAGGCAGACTTGATTTGTTCTGCCTGCAGTTGGGATCTCTGGGGAATGTGTTGGTTGGGTCTTGCTTCAGCATCGGTTTAGAAACCTCCTGCAACACAGGATCTGTTCCGGGAAGCAAAGGTTATGAATAAGTTGTTGCCTTTTTGTGGAGGCTTAAGAGGATCTTCTTTCCGAGTTCCTCAATGTTCCCTTGTAAGCAGGTTCACGTAGCCGGAGCGATTCCTTTTGGTTGGATTGTGTGTAGGTGTTTTGCCTTTTCGTTGGGACGGTTGCTGCAGTCCCCTCTCGGGGTTTCACAGATCTTCCCCATTACAATCTCTATTTGGGTTTTACGCTGAAACAGCCTGCCCCCTACCCTTGTTGCTGCCTACTGGCAGTAGTTGTTCAAGAAAGGGCTCAAGTTATAGTTGCTCCCCCGCAAATTGATATTGAACCCCAAAAACCATCTTGGGGTGTCTCGGAAGGAGTGAACCCTCAACATGGTTGGCTTCCTTTTGGTTTCCCTTTAAGACCAAATGGAGGTTCCCAGAAAAAGGACACACCCTCAAAATGAGGAAGCTCCTTTCGGGCTTTTGCGGGTTCCTTCCGTAGATTAGCAGCAACCCAAGAAGCACAAGCCATGTGGAGGAAACTCAAAGGTGATGTCTGACACCACCCTTCAATTGGTAAATATGGGTCAAGCTGCGAGGACCCAACCTGTTTCCTTTTGACTCCTTCAACCGACCTCACCAGCTTTGCAAAACACTCACAATGACTCACACGTCCACATGCATCTCCAATATGCACATGTTCCTGCATTTGTATCTGCATCATAGACATACCCATTTTGGGGCATGCGAAGTGCAACCACCGGGTCTGGCGTCTGGGGCTCCGTGCCACGAAGGAGATGATGGCGGCCCAGGAGAGGTGCTCCACCGTCGCGGCGCAGATCACCGGGGTCATCACGGAGTGGACTATGAGCATCACCGTGATCATCCTCAGAAAACCCAAAAAATCTTGCCGCGAGAGATGCTAAAGCTCGGCCCTGAAAAAAGACCGGCCTGGTCTCTTCCAAGGGCCTCAACTTGTGCCCGAAATGGATTCAGCAGTTGGAGTCGACTGATACTTCGTCTCTGTGCCTGGACGTTGGGTTGATTTTAAGCAGGGCGGTGGGAAATGGAATCCACTTCTGTGATACAACAAAAAGGCCCTCCCAAAGACTACCCCCCCATACAAAGAGGGGATTCCCTTGTATCACAAACTCTTGCACCCAACTTCTTGCCGCGAGAGATGCGATGGGTCCCTCTGAGACAGGGAATGACCCCAAACCATCCAACTGGTGGTTTTGTTTTGCGGGGGATCCCTGGGTTCATTCCCTCATTCCCGAACTATCGCACCGGCAAGCAGATCCGTAAGGAAACCCGGGTTAGCAGGGGAGTAGCTGGTGATGAAATGAAACTGGGCTACAAAGCCTTCAGCTCAATGTCAGAATGTGCCAACACAATACAAATCATCGTCTATGTCCCAAAACAACTGAGCAGCTCCATCTTTTAAAATAGCTAATTTCTCAGAAACCTATTGATTTGGTGGACTCTGGGACATCAATTCCAAAGGGGAGCATAATGGTGATGATCCTGAGCCCCAAAATCCAGAAGACAACCCAGGTTGTTGATCAGCCTTCAGCGAACGCTAACTGGGCATTATTTGGCTTGATGGTGATCATCCGAAGCCCCAAATCCACAACTTAGATGGTATGGGGGTTGGCTGCTAAGTGGTTAGTAACCTGAGTCACAGGTTTAAAGAGGCTGAGCACTTGCTTGCATGATAATAACGATGGTGATCATCCTTTGACAAGCAATCCCTATGAGGTGATCATCCTCTTCACAATTTGAGAACACTCAAACACCCATCAATTTGATGGGATTAGATTAATCCGAATGGGAATAGGCGTGATGGAGCGGCATGTGGTGATCATCGGAAGGGAGCCCCCAATTCCATAAGGAAACAGAGAAGTAGTCAGCGTTCTAGGGCATGATGGTGATCATCGTTTGCCAATAAAATAAGATGATCCCCCCGGCATAATATGTTGCATTGATCCCAAATGAGCCCAACATCCATAAGGTAATTTGAAGCATCCTACAGGTCTCTTCAATGAATTGATGATGATCCTTGTTCAAGCTTTGGCCCAACCAAAATCAGGTGGCTTTTGCTTCAATGATGGTGATCCTGCTTTTCCAAGCGAGTTTTATATGAGGTGATCATCACAACAGAGTCCCCCTTTCGCATGGAGAGTCTGTGAAACCGAATAGAACTTTTGGGGTAAAATGGTGGTCATCCTCGCGCCAGCTCGCTAAGCTCAACCTGAGGGTATCCCGCATCTGAATGGACCCTCAAGGCTTTTCAAAATGGGTTTGACTGTTTTGGGGGAGCCACCTGACACTTGAGCATGCTCGGATACATTGCGCACACCAAGAATTTCAGCGCTTGCTTTCGCATGGTTGTGATTATCCAAAGGGAAACACAGGTTTATTGCACACATAATATATTCGTACGTTGTGTTTTGACTTATACACCTCAGATCTTACATTGAGATAGGACAGACATCCGGAGGGTGTCCCGTCAGCAGATGGTGTGCCGTGGTGATTGTTTTGTGACAAGTGGGTCAAGCAACTTCCATGATGTTGAAGGGAAACTCAGGATTCAGCAGTCCTTCAGTAGCCTCCACTTGTTCTGCATTGTTTGTCTTTTTTTCGACTTCTGCATGCCGAAAGTCATCATGACGAGCAATTGGACAACCATGCCAAACACATCTGACATCCAGAACATATCGAATTCGGGAAGCAACATCATCAACTTCTTTGCACTCATGCCAAGCAAGCGGATGACAGAAGGTTCGCCTCTGGACCGATAACTTCGAGGAAACAAAAGGGGATCCCCTCCAAGGACGTTTCTACACTTGTGGAGACCCGGTCCCTTTTACGTGGTTTACGTTCTGAAACAAAAACTCCAAAAGGCGAAGAACACGCAGCATAAGTCTTGTGTTCGCTCCCTGGGCAGAGGTAATTAACGCATGAAAGGCGGGGCACAACTCGGCACATGGCAATTTCAGATATGTGTCAAAGTACGGGACGGTTTCCTTCTGGTTCCCCGTTGAAATAACCTGAAAAGAGTAGCCTCCAAAAACAGCGACCCCCATCTTTTGCCCAAAGAGGCTGCGCCAGGTGGAAGGGGATGGGGAAGTCCGTAATCTTCCGAGCGTTGTTCAGGTTCACGATGCCTCGCCGCCAAACGGAACTTGGATGCAGGATCCACCCGAACGGCTTGGATGCGACGCATCTGGGGTTCCACCTCCGGACATGAAAGGAGTAACATGGGGGAAGAACTGTTGGAATCCACCAAAAGTGCAATCGTCGACCGTTTTCTAGATAGCTGGTATGAACGGGGGGCGCTGTTCCATGGCTTTCACGGTAAAGCACGTGATCAAAACCTCAAGCAGTCGGCCGTCTCGAGTGCAAATAAGAGGGAACTCCTCCAACTCATTTCCCATGAGCCATGGTGGAACAACTCCTTAAGCAGACAGAACTAGATGTTTCTCCAACAAGACAAATTGAAAATCGGTGGTTTTCTGGGTTTTAGGGTTAGGGTGCACCCCCCCTCTCGTCCTCTGCAAAACAACGGTAGGTGACTAATCATCTTCTCTGTGACTCATGTGGGTCATGGTCGTGGCTCCCTAAATGTGAGCTCTTGCAAGGGTTAAATCCTCAATATCCATCCCGGCCAACCCCAAGGGGGGTTAACGCCTGCAGTGTGATATGTCACAGGATGGCATTGACACCTGAGCAATGACTACCTTCATGCTGAAACAAGCAAAGCATGGAGTCGGGTAGATTCGTTCAACAGAGAGACCAGCACCTGTAGCAAAACAGCATGTTAACATATTCCATTCAGGCAGGGAACAACGCAAATAACATATTGACGTGTGCATGTGTCAAAAATGGCCTCCGCCGCTGTTGGCGGCAGTGGATGGTTTGCAGTTTCGGGGCGGGGTATCTGGGTTGGTCTTCAGGTCATGTGCAAGCTGTCCTGCGGCTTGCCTTTCGAGATGTCAACCACTCCTCTTCTGCAGCTCGCCAAAGCAACGGTATAACCAAAGCCACGAACCCGGAACTCTGGCCTTGGAATCCCTGTGGTAATGCGTCAGGCAGCTGGAGCTCCGGGTTAATCAACCAAACATTTGCACAGTTGGAACTACGCAGTGGCGTCACAACGCCAAATGTCGTGCCGCCTCACTCTGGGCAGAATTCCCAGATCCGTTTTGGTGAGAGGTGAACATGTACAAAGCGCACTGCCGTTAAGCTCTGCGTTGCCTAGTTTTGACATATGAGCCAAAGTCAAAATACAATGTACAATACAACGCGTCCAATAGAGGACATAGATTCGATGTCCTCTTTGGAAACATTGTTCTGGGAAACAAATCGGTGGTCTCGTCCCTTGAAATCAAACCCAAAAAGGGTACTCACTCCAAGATCCCCCCGACATGCCCTTCTGAGTTTTGCCCCTTCACAGCCCATAAAACATATTCCTCAGCTTGTGCCCTGAATCAAAATGATATCTTTGGTTTCTGGCCCATATTCACAAGTCTAATTGTGTCATTCTGTATGATCAGTTCCAAACAGATCGAATGATCGCAACCAGTGTGTCTGATTCTGGTCCATAATTACTTAGTAAATCTGAACATGTAACAACAAATGTCAAAACAGATCCCAGGAATTGGTCTTCCATAGAGGCAGTCCCCTTTACATGGTGGCCTGCTTGTGCTTTCCCAAAACATCCCCTTCGGGCCCTCTTCTTTCGGGAACCAACCCACAACCGAGGCGCCATTGCCCAGCTCGTTGAAGACCCGGGACAGGATGGGCGGCGCGATCTTCAGGATCTGCTTGGAGTCGCTCTCCACGATGAGACCTCGGTGCTTTGGCGGGTGAGGCGATTCAACCCCTTGTTTCCTCCCATCAGACTCACATGAGGGTTCCATGTCAATCTGCAGCACTGCAAGCATTCTCAAACCAAGCCTGCCGATTGTTCGGCCTCAAAAAATAGGTTGTTTTCAAGTGGCGTTGAGGGCGCACAATTTTCAGCTACATTGCTGACATGTTTCTGCCAAATGTCGGATGCGCTAACGACCTGAAATGAGGAAGCACCAAGAATGGAGAACAGCACTGGTAAGGTCGCCTTATCCCCTGAAGACTTCCAATCACGCAAGGCTGCTTTTTTGCTACCCGGCATTTGAAACAAACTCCAAACCGCAGTCATCAGCGCCGGCCTGGAGTAAGCAACTTACAACTTCAATGTGGTAGTACATGGCAGCAACATGAATGGGCGTGTTCCCCACGATGTCTGCCCTGTCCTTGTCAGCACTGGCTTGCAGCAAGCACCGCACGCAGTCTGCATGACCGTTCTTGGCCGCCATGTGCAAAGGGGTGCGCCCGTAATTGTCGATCTTGTCCTTGTCGGCGCCGGCTGCCAACAGGCAACCTACAACTTCCTCAAGGTGGCTCCGAAAAGCCGATGGTCATGGTAGAAAGTTGATTGCTCCCTAGTGAAGAGACCCAAAGGAGCCAAACAAGTTTTCTTGTGGCTTTCTGTTTGAAGCTCAGGGTAACCTTGTTTGAGCGCTTATTGCCGTTGCCTGATGGCCGTGCATCGCCGCCACGTGCATAGGAGTCCACCACTCGGCATTTCCCTGATCCTTCTGTGCGCCAGCCGCCAAGAGGCACCCCACAACTTCCGCATGGCCGTTCCTTGGTCAAACAATCACCCCCCTGTCAAAAGTTTTGACTTGTTGCTAGGCACTTTACACGGTCATTTCGGCCTGACTGTCTTTCAAAAGTGAGAAGCCGTACTTATGGCTATTTGCGTACGAGTACCGGGTCAGTCTCAAACTTAGGGAACCAACATGGGTGGTCTCCTTTCGCTTCCCTGTAAACAACCCGCAAAAAAGGCACCAAGTAAAAACAAGGGCTCCCGTAGCTGAAGCCTGTGTGTAACTCCGTCCTAGCCGAACATTGCACAACATTTCAGCAAAGCCCTTTGAATGTCCGTGAGTCACTGAATCCTCCCGAACAAATGAGCCCACTCCGACTCGTATGGTCGAACACAAGCGCAACCCAAGACTAGGAATCCCCGCAAAATCATTTCCTGCAGGCAAATAGGGCACTGACTCTCAAAAAACAGATGGAAACGTGTGCCATGGTCAAAGCTCCACAGACATATCAAACATGATCATGGTTTTCTTAGCAGGAATGCTATACTTGCTGTCCAAAACCGAAGTAAAGGGTTCGTGACCAGCCATACCAACCCCACGCAAAGGGTGTTTTGACCACATGTGGGGAACACCCATCGCATATATAGGACCCCCAAAGCTGTCAATTGGCCCTCCAACTAGCCCAAAGGAGGTCCTGGCAGAAAACCCTGTGATTTCGCAGTGTTAAAAGGGCCCCCTAAAAGACACCCGCTTGGTTTATTAGGTGACCTTCGACTTTGGCGGCCGTTGGTGCCCTGGTAGTCCTTTTGGACACTTTTGGTGCAGTACTGGTAATCAAGAACTGAACTCAACCCAGCGCCACCAGCTTTCAACCATTTCAACCAAACTGACCAAAGGACACCTCTGATGTATAGCACAGATTCTTGGCTGCCAGATGCATGGGTTCCCACTCCCCAGCGCCGAGCTTGGCGCCGGCCTCCAGCAAGCACTGCACTACATGGAGGTGCCCGTTTTCCGCCGCACCGTGCATGGGCGCCTTGCCTGAAGCATTCACACAGGGGGTGTCAAAAATATGGCCCACGGTTGAACCCTACGGCCTTATGCCGCCTGTCAAAGCGGGATACAAGGAAGCAACCCCAAATGGCCCTAACATTGAAGACCTCTCGACAGGCTCCACACGCCTTGCATGACTGGAGAAAGGGCAACTCAACCAGTTGCCCTGGATCCCGTTAAAGGGGTAAATGATTTAAAGGTTGAGACGTGGTCCGAGCATGTACGCCAGCCAGTTGCTTGGACACCGCAAATTACTGCCAGTGAATGTGGCAAAAGTCATCATCTTGGGGTAAAGTCTGGGCGAATGATGGCTAATTCACAAACGAATGACTTTTGGGAATCCCCAAGACCTTCATCCTGGGTGAGCTCGTGTTATGCCCAAATGAATCCGGTTGAGAGGGAAAGGGAAACTTGGATAATTCGATGTTTCAACAGTTGTTTAAAACTATGATCAACAAATTTAGACAGCGGTCCCGCTTCAGGGCTTAAACATCAACCTCCCTTTAAACAAATCTCTTTGAACAATGGCAGTTTCGAGACTCTTCAAAAGTGGCAAGCGTGGTTCACCCCCCAAAGTCTAGAGGAATGGAGAATTTGGATTCCGCTTTCATCGCCCTGCCTCTTTCATCGCAGGTGTCCGGGTCGAGGGGTTCCTCCAAACGGCTCACGACCGCTTCCACGTCCCCCTGGCTCGCGGCATCCAAGAGCCGCCCGCCAGAAAGGCTCCGAAGCGGGTAGGGCCGCACCACCGCGACCAGCGGCGCTTGGAAGTCGCCTCAATCCGAGCCATTGGGCGACGTTGGTTTGAACCAGACACCGTTTCCCCTTCAAAGGGGGGGTGTTTCAATGGTCGCATAAGATGTCTTCAAACAAAACCCTAATCAAACCGCAGTTCAGGCAAGTAGGGACTCAAGGCATGATCAAATCCGGCCAGACCAGAGACATAAACAGGCGCAAATCATATCCGCCTTGTCGACTGTTTATCATGAGTTTTGGGTCGACGGATTCAGTATCAGGCTTTGAATATGTCTCATGTCTCACGTGTCGCTGCTCACCTGGCAGTATTGTGGAGGAAACCAAGGCACAGGGGTGCTTGGGGGGGGATCCTATGAATGAAAGACCGCTGGTTGCAAACAAGCTGAATGCACAGGGACTCCCATTGACCAAACAAGGGTCATGAGTCATAGCTGTGGAAAAACAGGCTTGCGCAGGTGAAAACCCAGTGCCAACAAGGAAGCTTCCTTCTCATTTGTGGTTTGAAGGTTAGGGGATGGCTTTTTCCCATTTACCCTCTTCAAGAACCAGAGCTTCAAATCCCCAACCCCCAATCCAAGGGTTGCCTGGCGCTGGACGTCGGACACATGCCACCCGGTCGCTCACCCAAGCGGGGCCCAGCATCCGCTCGCCACAGGCCAGCGCCAGCACTCGGAAGTTCCGCAGATTCAGGCGCGTGGCCACCTGCTGAGGGTCCGAGGGTGTGGGGAATGAACCCATGGATGCCCTGAAAGGTCAGTTTTCTGGGGATAGTTGTCAAACCAGGGGTCAACTATATGGGGATGCTCCAATCTGGGGATGATTTTTTGGGGGGTCATTCTCTCACTCCATGAACTGGGCTGGAAAAAATGATGGAGTAGCAAACCACTATAAAAGGGACCCGTTTCGAAACCGAGTTTCAGGGAACCCCGCCCTTGAGTCAGGACAGGTCGAGTTTGTGTAAGGGAGTTTGAGGGATGTGGCAGGAGACCAAGGCAACTTCCTGATTCTGAACTATTCGCAGGCCCTTCAATATTTGTTGGCTTCTTTGTCTGTCCCTGCGAAACCGACCAACAAGCGGGCCGGTTCCCAAAAAAGACACGCCCCTCGACTCCTTTTTCCCCCTTCGCGCCCCGGCGACGGCCTCCCTCCGCAAGGCGTCGAAGACCTCGTCACACGCTGTGGCCTCACGCGCCTCCGCCTCCGCACGAAACGCCGCCCACCAGGCTTTGAACTCCAACTCGGTGAGTACCGCTTGGCCGCTGGCAAGGTGCACGCTCGCCATGGCGCCCCCAAAAATGGAGGAATCACCACTGACGCCACAAAAAAAACATAAAATAACAAATAAGTGGTGTCCTCTTGGTTTCCCAAATGTTTCGTTGGGGTTCACAGACTTCCCAAACTGGTGACCCCTTTCTCCAAAATGAAAACCATGTTTCCTCTTGAACAAAGGAAAGGGGTACCAAGCTTCAAAACCAAGCACGGCTTTCTCTCTCTCAAAATGCGAAAGCGATGGCATCTCCTAAGAGGAGCTGCTCTAACCAGGTGAAACGTGGAGTCACCAATCAACTTGATTACCTAGACCACTAAACCGCTGACATCTTCCCCACAACCTACATTCGAATGTTTCCCAATTGGGTACTCTAGATCAGTCCTTGGTCTTCAGCATCTGGTGCCAAAGATCGCCGGCCCTGCTTGATCCAGAAAAAACAAAGGCATGCAGCTGGGTCTGCTTTGCTGGCGTTCTTTCTTTTCTGTTCATGTGCTTTTGCTTCCTTTCCTTGTCTTTTGCGTCGTACCTTTCTTGTTTGGTGTTGTTTTTCCCTTTCTTTCATTCTATGGCGAGCTTGAAAGGACAAGATCCTATGTGAACAACTGCCGTTTGTGCGCCACTGCTTGGTGGAGCCTTTCGTTGCTTTCCCCCAATGGGTCCATGGCACGCGAGAACACTCCACGTTGCTTTGCGCAGTTGTCCCAGTAAGGGGAAGGGGGTCCCCCAATTCCGTCTTTCTAGTCCAACCACACAAATGGAACATGGAACCACAAATAGACTGAAATACAAAGACCGTATGAAACCTTTGTACCCTGATACCTTAGTATCGGTTAGTATCTCTTTCTTCCTCAGCTTCGGAATACAATATTTGGGGATTGCGAGTTGTTCAGTGCACTCTGTCGTTGGCGTGGCCACGTAGCACGAATAGGAAAAACAGGCAGCAGGTTGCGGCACACGGATTTGTTTCGCGTGTTTCAAAAGCAGGTTCGGCCATGGAACAGGAACTCGAGGAGTTGGTGTGAAGATGGCAAACCAAATACACGCCGTGAAGCTGGACAGCTGGATGGATTTGGCAGGCATGAGTATCGGTTAGGTATCGACTGAGTATCAGTTTAAGCATCGGTTCGGGGCCTGTAAGTTTCCCACTCGGGAACCTCGGTTCAGCAACAATTGCCTTGTATTGCCTCTAACAGAGAGTGCAGCTCACAAGAGCCAAGGCAATTCGAACCAATTGTGCTGCTTTTTCTCTATGGTTTGACCCCGCAAAACAAGTCAAGGGACAGCCCCTTAGATAACGAAAGGGCGCGAGGTTTTTAGCTCGACCCACATGGACCTCCAGAGGTCACTCTCCCATTCTTGGTGGTTGCCTGCCCCGAAACGCCCGAAAGCTTAGCTTTCCGCTGGACAAAATGGGTGAAGCCTTTGAAGCATGCATCTTCCGCAAAGAGGTTGAGGAGCCAACTGCCTTGCCATCCGACAACTCCGCGCATCCGCGCCGGGCCGCGCTGAATCCACTGCAGGGTGATCTCGCAGCGATCGTGGGAGCCCTGCAAGAAGGCCAGGCTGCCCTCCTTGAGATCCACAGAGTCACAATCAAAACTTGGTCTAAGATAAGGCCCCAAGTTCTGGGGAATGACCAAATGAATGTTATAGAATGGGGTTCTGGGTGTGATCGAATGAATGACCAAAACTTGTTAATATATTCGACGAATGACCAAAACTTGTTTTGATCTACAACTTGGTCTAGAATGGGGTTCTGGGAATGACAAACAACACTATTTAGTGCTGGTTGGGTACGCAGTAACCGTTTGGCCCCCATTACCCAGCTCGCAATCTACCAAGTTTTGATCGTGCTCCTTTTTGGGTTGAAGGAAGACCAACAGGAATTACGTGTTTTTGCAGGGGTCCTGGATTTTGACACATATGCAGGTGGGTGTGTCGTTTATAGGGGTTTGCCCCTTTCAGTAGGCAAAAGGGGAGGGACTACCCCCCCCTCAAATCGTCGAGTTTGAGGGGAAATGGCGGGAACCAAAGGGAACCCTCCTCATACAAGGCGGCAAACGAGGAGGTTTCGGCCTCCTACCTTGGGGGAGGGGCCAGGGCTCCGCACAGATGACATGGAGCTACAAATGGAATTCCAAGGGAGATGTAACAGCTTTCATGGAATTCCCGAGGACATCTCCCCCCTTTTTCGGGGCTGGACTTGTTTCGGCCCCCAAAAAGTTTCTCCTCAAATCCCTCGAGGATGAAAAGCTCGAAGTTCTTGTCGTCCATGGTGGCAACCTGCCTCAGAGCCGACAAACCTAAATAGATCAATTATCAGTTAGATTGCAGGGTACTTGACAACCAAACTAAGACATGGTCATCAGATCACAATGTGTGTGAGTATTTCGCCCGTTATATTACCTACAAAGAGAATATTTGCGGGGAGGAAGCCCTTTCCTGCAGGTGTGCCCCTTCCCTACATTGAGGGCAACCTGCCTCAGACTTTATGGCCACAACCAAACATATTAGTGATATTAGTGAACCTTGAAATGAATAAACCAACCATGCCAAAGGAGCTCCCAGTTTCATGGCTGCAAACAAGGGAGCCCACATTCTCTCCCCCGCGAGCTGCAAACCGATAGGACATGGAGCATCAAAAACTGACCTAATATTGTCAGTTGCTCACATGGGCAAGAAGCCATGCAGTTCTCGCAAGGACATGGGACTATTCTGGCCCGTCAGGGTTCCGCAAACCCAATTCAACCATAAACCGGAGACTTTGACCGAATGGCGCAGGACTTGGCTTCCCTGAACAATAGGAACCCTCTAAATCCGCTGAGGGACGACCATTCCGACAACCTGGCTCTGACGCTCTGACTCCGAGTCCCGTGCTGAAGGGCACATCCATAGAGGAGGCTGTAGAGCCTTACGAGCTGGTGCTGGAAGTGCACCACCTCCTCAGGCACGGTGTGAGAAACCATCCGGGAACTGGAATGCCAACAAAGTGCTCTCAACTTCTCAATTTTGGGCTTGTCTGTTTGAACATGTATGTTTACCTAGGCCTGGCTGAGGCGAAAGCCTTAACTTACAGTCATCTAGGGGTCTGTGCACCAAGGCAACTACACCAGCCAAGGTTCATTCAGAACTTTCGGAGCCACCCTCTGAAATCCTAAGAAAACGAGAAGGGAGCGCCCCTTCCTTTTTCTTCACCACACCTGAGTCAAGAACTGGGAGGGCAGACTCCCCTCATACATGGAACGCCCCAAAAAGATGAATCACCGGGTTCATCAATTCGATTTGTTGGCGCTTCAAGCGACTCGACGACCTTGAGATCAAGGGGGCTCTCCTCCCGTTTCTCCGGGGCAGCGTTGCAGAAGGCGATGAGGCAACCTTGGCTGTCACATGGCCTACGCGCCCTGTCGGGGGCCTCTCGAACGTCTCGATTGCATTAAAAGATCTCAGAGAATTAAAATATATTGGAACAACGTGATGGCAACCAATAGAAAGAAACTGCAACCAGTGCTCTATTTATCATCTTCTACCAAAGTGACAAATAAGGGCACCTCTGAGATGTATGCATCTTGCGCAGTTGCCAAGGGCATCCAAGGGGGGATACCCCAGGCTTCCAAGGCTCCCCAGTTGCTTGGCAGTCTGCATCCATGGGTTACGAAAGCTTCAGGTCCCCTTTTGAAATGTGGTGTTCCAGCAAGAAGGAATGAACCTCGAATTGATATTACCTCGAATTGATATTCAAAACTCGGTCCAACCTATGTTGAACAAAACAGCCTCAGCCTGGAACCCACAAAGAGATGAGCTGTCCCAAACATGCGTGTACATTGCGGGGACTTCCGGTGGAATGGCATGCAAACGAAAACCGAAAACAGTTTGTTGAATCGTCACCCCCTCTGTCCAATCATCGTCCGAAAGGCGATGCTGAAACTGCCGAAAAGAAAACTGCCAGGCGGAGGGGTGTTCACCAACTGATTCAAATCCAGGGCTTTGACAGTTCAGACTTTTATGTTGGTTGCAGTCACCGCTAAACAACGACAGCACAGAAAAGTGTAAAAGTCCGAAAGGCTGGTCTTGGACCAGTCAGGTCTGAATTTGGCGGGGTGGGGGGAGTCTAGAAGCGCGTCCTAGAAGGCAACAAAAGCAACGGACAAAACTTGGTGCCTCAGCTGGGTCGCCTCCTTCTGCTTTTATCAGCCGGGACAAATGCACGAACACACCAAACACGAGACATAACAACCTGTCATGACTGGTTTGCTTTTAAACCCAACAGAGACAAACATACAGCAACCCCCCATTCCACCGGTTCCGGTGTGGCCGGCTTCTTGGCTTCTTTTCGGGGGGCTGTAGGAGTTGAACCACTCGCCCCGAAGCTGCTGGAGCAAAGTGCCGCCCTCCCACCACCGCGAGTACGCCTGCTGCGACCTGCGAGCCATGCGCATGGGTATGAACGGGGGGGCGCTGTTCCATGGCTTTCACGGTAAAGAACGTGAAATCAAAACCTCAAGCAGTCGGCCGTCTCGAGTGCAAATGAGAGGGAACTCCTCCAACTCATTTCCCATGAGCCATGGTGGAACAACTCCTTAAGCAGACTGAACTAGATGTTTCTCCAACAAGACACATTGAGAATCGATGGTCCCCTCTGGTTTTTGGGGCTAGGGTGCACCCCCAATGTTCTAGATGAGTCAGAAGCGTTGAAGGCGAAACTCAAAAGGTCATTTCAGGTCGATGGCTTCGGGCCGTGAGATTTCCCTAAACATCCCTGAGCAACTGGGATACCCAACGAGCAACGAGGCAAAGAGGGCTCAGGGAGGCCTTCCGGACACGGGCCCTCTGCTGTCTCAAAAAAGCGTTGCCGGCCCAACGCATCTACGGCGTCCACTGCTGCCAGAATGAAAAGGCTTTCCTGTCGCAAAGCACACACACACACATCTCGGTTGTTGCTTCGCCGCCTCTGTTCAGTTAGTTGGGGCTAGAAACCACCTAAATGAGACTCACTGGGTGTACGACCCTCTCATAAAGAAACAAAGGTGGGACAGAGGGCCTGAAGACGACCAGGAAGCCCAGGATGAAGGTGAAGCCCCCAAGGACGTTTGCTTCCGCATCCCCCGCGCCGATCTCGTCCAAGGTGGTGGGCGAGTAGCCTGCATAGGATCCAACCCCCTGCCCCACCCCTTTGCCTGGGCGCCTACCACCTGTTTTCCCAAAATAGAACCCGGACACAGCGGGAACCCGCCAAACACAAAATGGAAAAACAAGGGACAACTGGGGGTTGGGGTTCTTTGGGTTTAAAAGCATCCACACACGGTTTCCCATACCGGAAAGAGCAAACCCCTGCCAAGGGCGCGCCTTCTAGAAATGTTGAACCGCACCAGGTTGGTTTCCTTGGTTTCCTTGAAGCACCATCCTAAAGGTGTCGAAGTCAACTTATGAAAACACCGACTGTAAACCTCAGGTCAGTCCAGTGCTTGATCCACCCGCCTGTTTCATCCCTTGTTCTTGCCCACCCCTCCCCCAACCCATCTGAAAATGCCGCTGTTTCTTGTGGCAAACCCCCCAAGGACAAACATCCCCGGAAAGGCTTGACATCTCGGTTTCATTCGGGACATGTTTAGGGACTTGAATGCCTGATGGCCCACTGATGGCCTTCTTGGCTTAAAGGCCGTCTGCCTTGGCGGAGCCTGGTACAACAAAAAACATCTCCGTCGGGCCCAGCAGCAACGGAACACGCCGGAAGCGCCCAAACAAACTTCAGTCATGACACGTTGCAGTTTCTCTAACGGAAAAGTCAAACATTGCCTTCAGCCGCTGGAAGTTCCCTACCTTTTCCCCTCCAATACACGCTCCACCGGGACAAACCGAAAATCCCCCCCTCGACAACAAAAACAAGAACACATTCTTCCGTTCTGTGATAAAGTGACTGATTCCCACAACTCTTCTAGCGGAATGGGATTTCCTTGGCCACGCACAGAAACTGGCCCTAATCCCCAATTTTGCAGAACCATGCTTGGGGCGACAACCCGTTCTTCCCTCCAACGAGGCACGAAAGGACCAGTGCAGAAGAACTGCCAGGCCAGTGCACAGGCTGGCCGGAGCCTCGGTTGCCACGGAATCCTCGGTCCCCTACACGGATCTGGTGGTCACCTTTTGGTTGCCCTTTGAAACCAACCACAAGCAAGGTCCCCCAAAGAAAGGAGATACCTTTAACTTTCTTGGGCTCATGCACTCACTCTGGGCCCATGAAAGCGACATCCGCCAAAATGTCCCGAGCTACAACATGCGGCTTGGGAAACCAACGGCGCTTTTGAAGCGCTTGGAATGTTCACTGTCACTCTAGGTGAGGAGTACCACGAAAATCGAAAATACGCAGGCGCTCTTTGTTTGACACGTGTAGGGGTTTGAGTTAAGGGGGGAAGCCATGGACCAATCCTCCCCTTGTCGCCATCCAATGAAGCAGGAGTGATATCCGTTGATCAAGTATAGCAGACTGGAACACGAGACCTCAGACCGGACCCTGACAACCTCAGCACGGATTTGTGAATTCGATCCAAGGTCGGCTCGGTACCCTTTGTGCAGACTTTGTCTGCTTGACATACGGAAGAATAATCAACTCCTGGTTGATTTCACGACCGGGTGCTGTGCCGAACACGACATGACCTCTTCCCACATCAGGGTCTCTTGTCAGGGACTGTTCCATTCTGAAATTACATGCCCTTTGTATGGATATAGTCGGCTTCTTTACCGCCTGGGAAGCAAGCATTTGATTGTGAATTCACCTGAACGGCCACCCCGCCCCCCAGTCTCTAGTTCCAAGGGGCTAAACTCAACCTCAACCTGATCTAGAGGACCGTGCTCATCAGGCAAGGTTCCCTTTAAGTGGTGGATCACTTTCTAGAAAATTCCTCGGGTTATTATGGTCATCCTCGTTAAGTTGCATTCTCAACAGTACCCAACACCACTATAGTAAAGAATCGAGAGAGCTCAATGCCGCTTTCATTGGGACTATCCCTCCATTGCTCGCTTTCACTTGTGGCCACAAAGAACATTCTGCATTTCCTTTCAAACACACCCAACCACTACATCCTCGAAATAACGAACCCACACCAACTTTGACATGTTCGGCTTGCGCTCTTTTGGCCAAACCCCCTTGGTGTCACCGGTGTTTCCTGTGGTTTTCCAGTTGGTTCGAACCTGTGGCGCTCGTTTCGCTGGCCGAAAACGACTTCCGGCGCGGGCCGAGGGGCAAAGGCCCTGGGGAAAACCGAGCCCCGAAGCCGGCAGGCGAAGCCGACTCCGTAGGAGCCAGGGTCATACCTCGAAAGCGGGGGAGCAAAACGCGAAACACGGGGAAAACCAAAAAAAACCCAAAGGAACCCGGAGAATCACCCACAGAACGCCAAAGAAGACGAACCAAAACGAAGGGAAACCAAACGAAACGAGAGAACACCCGAAGAAGAAAAAAAACGGGAAACCAAAGGAGACCAAAGAACATCCAAAGAAAACCAGCAGAAACCCAAGGAAAACCAAACACAAAACCAAACAAGACCAAAGGACATCCAAGAGAACACCTCAGGAAAGCAAGCAGCCTTCAGCAGGACCAGCATGATTTACCGAACGTTAAACATAAACCTCCTGCTCTCCAAAACCCATCTGGGGACTGGTTGATGCTTCCAGAAAGGCCCTGCATTGGTTGGCTTACGGGAGAGCATGTGGAGGGTTCTCAGTAGATGGCCACGGGGGATGAAGCATGACATAGCGCCAAAAGCGGGCCCCCGAAACCCCTAGTGCAACCAAAGTGGCACGATCATGGCGCCAGCTAGGCGCGCCTGCAGCAGGGCCGCTAATACAGGACCCTTTCCCGTGCGCTTCCCCGGGAGAAAAGCGGGGCCAATGTTGTCCATGGGGCTTGCAATTTGTGGGAAGTCAATTTCAAGACGGACCCAGTAGAGTAGCTGTCTGTGCAGCTCGGTGCCTGAACCCTAGGAATGTCCCAACCCCCGCCCCCTGTGCGGGCCGGTTTGGGTTGAAATAGGGAACTCCCAAGATGGGTGCTTGCCTTGCGGTTCCCTTGCAAGCCCAAAAGCGCCAAAGACACATCCAAATGGTTGGTCAGACCTTTTTGTACGCCGTACCCCAAACCACTACCCCTTACACAAGGGGATACATTTGCAATCTGTCCGCAGCTGGGCTTGGGTGTTTCCAACCCCAACCCTCTACACAACTCCCAATTCTGGTGCCTGCACTCTTTTGCTCCAAAGGACATGGCGGCACAAAAGTGTTCCTGCCATACCAAAGTGCCTGATTTTCCACCAGGTGATCAGCGCATGTCGAGGATTACTTCGGCCCTCGCAGAAACAATCGACCCAACACTTGGCTTGCTCCACCTCATGGGGGGCAGCCCGAGTTCTCTTCCAACACCCAAATCGTTTACCGCCTTCCCCCGGCCCAGCCGACTCCGCCTCCCTGCGGGCACCCAACTTCAGCTCACCGCGTCGGAGCCAGGCTCGAGGCGAACCGCTTCCCGCGAGCTCGGAAGGAAAGCGAGCCTCTGACTGCGGGCTGGGGGAGTCTCGAGTGGATTCCTAAGCGAAGTCGTTACAACACAGTGAGGGCGGCTTCTATGGCGTTAAGGACATATTGAAAGGGAAACACCCGGGCCAGTTTCCAGGTGGTCATGATTCACCAAGCATGATAATTCAAGCATTCACAAGATACTATCTTCCTGCAGGGAAAACATATTTCGCTCAAGCGTCTGCTTCCAATTGCCTCTAAACATCATCGCACCAAAAACAACATTCAAATGTGCCCGAAAGTTATTGAAGGGACTGCATAAGTCCGAACCGGCATAATCTGCCAAAGTCCAGGGTTGAACCCCTTTCAACCCCGGTGGCTCTTGATTGGTCGGCTTGAAATGGCATACAAGACAAATCTACTTAGAGGGGGCCAGGCGATTTCCAATGCCTTTTTACAAGAGCAGCAACTTGCAAATTGCTGGATCTACCCTTTACCGGGAATGAACAACAGACATCTCGCGTACTTTATGAGTATGAATGTGCATATTGGGCACACTCTTTGGTGAACATCGTTTACAACGGGGATGCAACGGGAGCTTCTGTTGTTAACAACCATTTGGCAGCGTGATCCCAAGTCACCCAGCGCTTCCTTTTTCTTCCGTTCGAAGGCTTCCTGCAATTAAGTCGTTGGCATGTGGCACGGCAGCCCGGCTGACTGACACATTTTTAGCTTGGAATCTGCTACGCAACCAAGCCCAACCGCCACTTCGCTCAGGCTGGTGGGCTCCCTACATTTCCCTTCACCCCACGTCAGGCCAAATTGGTGATGTTTAGAACCGCAAGGGAACCCTGTTTAACCAAAGGGGGATACATTCTTGGATGGCAAGGGGGCATTTCCTGTTCAGCTCACCCCGGGTTGGCAAAAAAAAGGTGGGTGCAATCGGCCGGTGCCAGGCTGTTGGTGTTCAAAGGGCAAACAAAAACAGGCGCGCACAAACAGGCCCAGAAGCAACCTACCCGACGTCTCCGAACAAAACACATAATACAACTTCGTTGGCCAAACTTATGACATTCACCATGAGTGATCATCCTTCGCCAGTCTCGTGACCACTACTCGCTTCAAGAAGTGTTCATAACTGATGTTCCTGATTGGGTTTCCTGCAAGCTTAGTGCCAAGCACAAGCGCTGGCTCTTTGCAGAATCTTTTCTGGCAAAGGACCGCCAGGTTATTCGTTATTCGGGATTTTGCGGGGAAGGCTCCGAGGCTGGCGGGTCTACTCCATGGGCTTGCCACGGATGCTTTTTGAGGGTACCCCTTTTCACCTTGGGGAAACCAACAGAACAATCACCATTTGTTGCGTCCTAGTTTATTACATATTGTACCAAAAGAAAGGAGTGCAAGAAGTCGATTCCTGTGTTGGCCAAACAAGTACCCTTCTGCGGGGAATTTGACCACTCGCTCTTGGAAAGATATGAGCCGACTTGCTTGGCCCAGGGACCTAACAGGTTCACCTGGGACCTTGACTAAACAGACCAAACCGGGAATCCAACACGTAACTTCAGGTCCATTCGCTTTTGAGATTCGTCCAGGGGCGGCTTGCCCCTTTGCAGGGAACTGATCATGATGTTTGGGGGGGGGGGGTCCTCTGACCAGGGTCAAGGGATAGATCATTGGTGAGGAGAAGCTCATTCCAAAGTGCCACTCTCTGCCGGGCTGAAGGGAGCACAGCAACCATTCCACGCCTCTTAGCGCATTCAGGATCCCCAGGATCCTTGCTGGATCTATGATAACACCACTGTTTGTTCAGCAAAAAAGATGTGGTTGCGTTGGGTGTGTTAAGATTTGCCATGAACAGGAGCAATGTATAAATGTCAAAGGTCTAGACATGCAATTGACAAGGTGTGTGTGTGTGTGTGTGATATAAGACACAGACCTCCAAGTATGGAACCTTGATCACAGTCGAGATGCTTAGACGTTGTGACTTGCTGGCAGGGTCGCTATTGTCCACCCAGCTGCAAATTGGAGTACGTGGTACCCCAACTCTGGCCCGCCCACGTATATATGTATATATCTATATATATATATATGCCCCATCCATGCTGGCAAGTGAAAGAGCTTGACTGTTTGGTTGAACCCACTTTGGTATACTTTCAACAGAAGTCCGATATTCTTAGGGCTTCCCCCAAACAAACCTAACTAAAGGGAGGGTGAAGAGGTAGGACACAGCCAAACCAGGAGAAGATAGACTTGAACCCCCTGGACTTAAGCCTTTCACAGCGAGCAAAACCTAAGACGAAGACTGGGCGTTTTCGATTGGGAAGTTATCGTTTTTGGGGTTTCACCATATCGTTCCTGAAGATTTCGGACACTTGTCTTGGGGGAGAGTTTAGCCTCTTGCTCACCTTGGATGTCCAATCCCTAAACTGATATTGGCTCAATGCACCAAATTTCAATCCACCAACATCCAATCCAATAACCACCGAAATAGGCTCAATCCCAACATCCAATCCAGTTTGAGGACACCTGATTGTTTGACCCAAATCGTGAGACGAACAATGCGCTGGAGGCGGCGTGCGCTAGTCTCGCCCAGTCTCTCGCTCGGCGCGGCGGCACGGGATTTGCGCGGCCAGGCCAAGCAAAAGGGGCCATATTTCCAGGGTACCCTGCAGCGACGTTTCTGGACGAGTTTTGACCAAATCACACAGCCAGGTTGAGACTTGTTACATTGTCAGCCCCCTCAAAGAACCGAAGAGCACTTCAAAGGGCCGGACATCTGCGAGGATGTGTCCCTGATCTTCAGAAAAGGGACACCAAAAGCAAAGTGCCAGGAACCTTCATGGGGCCCTTGGAATTCACATAGGTGAGGTCGCCATTTGACTTGATTTGTCCATGGTCCATAGGCGAGGTCGCCAGCCATGGGCAATTACTCTTGAATTGAGAATGAGATGAATCCCCAATGGACCTTCAAATTGGCGAAGTCGATCTCGGTTTAACCCCCGGATCTGCAAGCTCGTGAACTAATTTGTGCAGACGAATACGGCAAGCCAAATCCCACCTCGTGGAAATCAAGGGATTTTTCGTTGCAACCAGCGCCCCGAAGGCTAGGAAAAATGGTGAGCCTTTCAGTGGGGAAACCAACCAACTTAAATGGGGAAAAACGTGTCCGCGAACTGGGCAGAGGGGTTTCTTCATTTTCAACGGTCGAGCAGCTTTGAGAGTCAAATCCACGCTAGGCTCCTTAGGGTACCAAGACCTGATGGCTTTCCAAGACCTGACGGCCCAGGGAAGGCATTGAGAGCATTGCAACCAGCCGCACCGAAACAGCTTCGAGCTGTCAGCATGTTGCGCAACGTGCAGCTGCACTTTTGCTGCCAAAAGACAGCATATATGTTTTTGGACACGGCAAGTTCAAATTGAACCTCACTGGGCAAAATAAGAACTGCTGCAAACGGAAGTAGAGCTGTGCCGAGACAAGTTGGACCCCTTCTCATGGTTGTTTTTATGCGTGTCACCAACCGGATGCTCGTACTCGACATGTCAAGGCGGACTGGTGTGTCCCTTGCGCAGCGGGGGAAATAGATACACCGAGGGACCTTCATGAAATCGTTTGTAGGGCACAAGTCAGATTCAATCGGAAGCATTGCACCAAGCGTGGCTAGTCATCTTCTTGATGACTGCCGGGCAATCCTCATCCAAACGATTCCAATGGAGAACTGACTAATTGCGAGGGTGATCTTCGACCTTTCATGACCTACGGAAGGGATTATTGCTGCCTTGGAACGGCCCAGAATCTACACGCACAGTAGCCATGAGGAAAAGAAAACACTCGGCGTTTCTTAGCTGTTACCCAACACAATGGAAAGAGGCAACTTGGAGGTTCAAACGTTGCCAACGTCCATAAACCGCTGCTCTGATTTTGGAGGTTTGCGGGTCCTTAATTACAATCCTCTAAACTTGAGCTGCCTAGCGTCGCAAGCTCATTCCGGAGCGGCTTCTGAAGATGACTCGGTATTCGAAGGCAAGCAGGGGCTTGCCGATGCAAATGTGGCGTTGAAAATCTTGGACAACGGGGAATCATGAGGGGAGCTATGCCTTGTTTGACAAGTTGTTTCTCTGGTTTCCTCCACCTTTCACCACCAATGCAACATGCAGAACTCTACTCCAGGTATCCATCCTGCAATGCATACCGTGTGCATGTAGATGCACAGGGAATCCATTCCTCAGCTACTAGGTTAATCTCTTGCCACGTATGACTCACGGATAAAATCACTTGCTTCCCCAAGAGGATAGAGGATATGGAGAAATTGTATCCCCTGGTTTCTGCTGGTTGCTGAACATGCCAGGCCAAATATGGTTGCGTTCCCTTTTCGTTCAGGAAACGTTGTTCGGCGTTGCAAATTCAAAGGACCTCCCAAAGAAAAAGAAAACCGTGATTCATATCTGCGAGAATCAGGCTGCATGGCCACATGCGGGATTGTCAAAAAGGGGAACCCTCTAAAATGGTTGGTCTCCTTTCGGTTCTCCTTTAAATCCAGCCAAAGGGCGTTTGCAAGAAAAGTAAATCCGTATCTGCAAGACCCCCACTTCACATCTTCCGCGCCCTGACAGCGCCCAGGCGCGCAGGGCGCAATTCAGCCGGCGATCGCAGGCCTTCGAGGCTTGGGGGTCACCAATTCTTTTTCTGGACACTTTGGACATCATTTCCCGGTTGCAACCAGTCGGCGGCAAGAAAAAATGGGTTCACTTCTTTTTGGGGCTGGGTTCATTTTTTGTGAATGCCAAGCAAGAACATTCGGGTGCCACCGAAGGACTAGGATCAGGGGGATACTTGCCCACCATTGTTGGAGTTCGCTACTAAAACTCCTATAGCAATTTTGGGGCCGGCGCGCAGCTGTCAAAAGCAGGTTGGCCCCGTTTGCCCTGTTTGGGAGGTCCCTCTCTGCGCCAACTCTGAAGGCAACCCCATGTGGATTATGCTGATTGGCTCAACACCATCTTTTGCGTGTCACGTGTCAAATGAAACTCTGAAGGTCGACATCCCCCAGGAACTAGTTTGAAGGGATTTCGACTGCAACGGGAATTGCAAGCAACCAACCATATCCCACCAGGAAACCTAGACCCCAACTGACAGGTTTTCCCTTTCCTTCCCAGTTCCCTTGCAAACTACACCCAGAATGACCTGGAACCCACAAAGCCCTCATTTGAGAAAACTCCTTTTGGGGCAAAGGGTCCCATGTTCGTTTGCGGAGATGGCGGAGATCCGTAGCTTCCCTCGACAGCCACACAGGAGCCGCGGTCAAAATGACTCGTTGCCCAACAGGACACGGGACGATGCGAGTGAGTCCCGGTATTGTCGGACACTTATGGAAATGTCCGAATTTTCCGGACTCGCTTGCTGAGTGGATGGCCCAAAACAAGTTCTGTATATTTACCACTAAAACCTTCCCCTTAAAACTCCAAGGCCTGGGGAAGTTAATCTTTTACAGACATATAGCCCATGTTACCCCCAAAAAGTTGAAAAGTTGTGTTTTTTAGAGGTAAGAAAATGGTCTTCCCAAAAAGTTTAAAGATCATGACCTCAGGAAGTGAGTCCATGTCCCTCCAGATGAACAGCCAACCCAGAGCAAACCTTCGAGCCCCTGGCATCGCTCAAAGGGACGGCACCGGTGCCAGGCGCTCGGCCAGCCGCTCGGCCCGCTCGGCGAGCCGGTCGGACGAAGGGAAGAAGGGCGAGAAGGCGGCCTCAGCTGGTCGGTTCAGCTTAGACCCTCAGACAGACTAGGTCCTCCAGTAGAGAGAAGAGAATAAGGGTACCCTTTTTTCTGTAGTCTATTTAAGTAGGGGAACCCTCCCCCTAAAAAAAGGTAAAAGGGTACTACTGGGGGACCTAGCAGAACATGGAAGCCCCCACCCCAAAATGGAAGATTTGGGTATGAGTTTTAATTCGGGACCGTGGACATCATAAATCGGGTGGGATTTATGTCCGCCAATCACACTTTTCAGGAGGCTCCCCGATAAAAACAATCATAGCCACTTGGTTCCGTCTGAGGGAGTCTAAATCAAAAGGGGGAAGCCTTTGGTGGATAGCGTTTAGGTGGGGAGTACTGTCCATCAAGTTTCCCAATTTCTCTCCACAAGATCTGGTTTGGAGGTTCGGTCCCTCCCAAGACGACACCAAGAAAATAGATCTTCAAATTCTGGCAACCATTTAGTCTGCCCTATGAAAACATACAGCACATATGTACACAAAGAACGGTGAGACCCCACAGTAGCACATACACCTTTATTTCCCCATTGTAGTGCTAATGTTTGTAAATATATATATATATATACATGTCATGTATATTTCCCATTTACCCTAGGGGCTCCACCTTTGGGGTTTGGCCTCCCAGTCCCAGTTGTAACCTGATTGGAACGGTAGAAAAAGGGAACTTTTGGCCTAACCCGACTCTCACTATGACCCTGATCAATCAACAACCTGGAGGAGGGGGGGGCGCGTTGCCCAGGTTTGCCCCCGCCATCTTGTCCCGGTTTTCGGCTTGCAGGTTTCCGTTTAGAAACACCATCCAACAAGGTGGCTCGCCCACATATAGCCGAAGATTCAGTGAGCTAGGGTCCTGTAGGGCATGAGGTATAAACGGGCAATCCGCACAAAAGACCTCCTAAGCAAAGGCAGGTTTGAACGAGAGCGGCTTCGACATAGGTGGGCCGTGGGCCCAGAGACAGTTGTGGAAGGTAAGCCTTTCTCTGATACCAAAGTGGCCGATTCCATGAGGTGGACATGATTTCCTATCCAAATGATGTCCTCCAAAGGTTCGCCCATAAAGCATCGCACCCGTTTGATGATGATCCTAGGGAACCAACCCCCCCCTCCCCCCCCCACCTCCCGAAGGTGATTTTGACAACACCTCAAACTGTGACCACTTCAACGGACCCAGTCGATCTGGGCTGCACACTGAATTCCCAGCGAACGTCGGGCCCTTGTTCGCCTCAGCTTGCAGTGCCCCCCTCCTCCCAAAAAAACACAACGTCGTGATCTAGGAAATAGGGCATGCTAGAAGGCGCACACCACCAGAATTTGTGAAATGGTCAAATCTCCAGCCCAAATTCGCCGACAAAACCGGTTTTGTCCGAACCTCAGGGAGCGCAACCCATGAGGGAGATCCGGATCCGCATCTGTTTGGCTCCCTCCTTCTTGAGGAGAACCCTCCCCGTGGTTTTCTTTTTCTTCTTCTTCTTTGTTTTTTTCTTGCGGGGGGGGGGCGTCCCTAATCTTCCTTGCCCCACATCCTGCCAAAACCTGGCTGAGGCATCCGTACTCCAAGCCCGACCCTTGCGGCCAAAGCGCCCAATGCGCGGAGAAGTCGAAGCCTGCGGGCTCCAAAAGGCCGGCTTTGCCGGCCATTTTTGACGCACGCATTGGAAACCTCATCTTGGGCCGTTGGAGTTGGTTGACTTGCAAGGGAACCCGACAAAACATCCCTAAGTGATCGCCAGGGGTCACTTAGGGACCATACCGACTATACCCGCTTGGCATTGTGCCGCTCAACATGGGCGCTGACTTTGCAGGCTGATTACCCAGCCGTGAGTTCAGATGGGGCCGCTCCCCATGCAATGGTAAAGCTTACTTGGTGCTCGAGAAAGAAACATGGGCCCAAACAGCTGCTGGTGACCCCAGCTTGATGCTCTCTTGGCAGTGTGCCTCTTTGGACACCTGCTTGGACTCTGATCGATGGGAAAGATCAAGAGCAAAGCAGAGATTTGAAACAGTTTCAGAAGTCTTGCCATGTCCTCTTCTGGGGCTCCGCTTGAAAAGCTTCTTTTGGACACCATCATTCATCATCATTCTTGAAAGCCATGCTTGTCAGGAAGCGTTAGTTGACACGCAAAACAATACATGAAGACTGCAAGCCGCCTCTGTATGTGTTTTGGGTTTAACACACCTCGGGGAGGTCCGGGTTTTCGTTGCTGTGGGACTCTCAATACCCAGACATCGCGCCCTCCGCTTGAAGTTGGCTCAGTAGACCTTGACGACCCGCCTCCCGGCTTCAGCTCGGATCGGCCCGGAAGGACACCTGCTGGGATGGATATGCTTCACCAAGCTGAAGTAAGCAGCCCCGTAAGGGACCGTCCATCATGCTTGGGGTGAGCTTGCGATGGCCGAAATGGATATGGGGGGGGTGAAAAAGGAGTTGGATCCCTTGTTGATGAATGTCCAAGCGAATCAATCTGACCTTTACACTTTACAATGGAGGGTCCATGAAAGGTTGTCCTGCTTGGGACCGTGGCTAAGAATACCCACAGCCCCCATGGTTTGCCGGCACCCCCTGAAGCACGTGGTTCAAGTATGGCACCCTTTACTCCTCAAGTAGCACAACTCGTGCAGCCATACCTGACACATGGTGACCTGCGTTCTCTTCAGAACGTGGGGCCGTGGTACCACGAGGCGTGGGTAGCAGGCAGGTCTGCGGGTTTTTAGGGTTTAGGTTTAGGGTGGAGGGTTTAGGTTAGGGTTTTTAGGGCTTGGGTTTCTGCAAGCAGGTTTGGGTCTTTTTAGGGTTTCGGTTTAGGGTTTTAGGGTTTAGGTTTAGGGTTTTTAGGGTTTAGGTTTAGGGTTTTTAGGGTTTGGGTTTAGGGTTAGGCTTAGGGTTTTCGGGTTGAGGTTTAGGGTTTTTAGGGTTTAGATTTATGGTTTTTAGGGTTTAGGTTTAGGGTTTTTGTGTCGGGGCGTTGGTTCGGGGCGCAGGCAAACCTCAGGGGCTGGCCGTAAGAATAGGTAAAACTGTCAATTCCGATTTGAGGAACGGGCGCTGCTTGAGTCTGAGTCGATAACACATCATTGATGTCCGCGTCTCTGAACCACACACGAACACAGGAAGTTCACTAACTGACGTTAAAGCACCCCAGCTACAAAGGCCCCCCCCCAAACAGATCACTCGGCTGAAGAAGTTGAGTAGGGTTCGCCAAAAGGTTGCGATAGGTTGCGAAGTACATCATGCCTGGCCGGCTGAATCAAGTTTAATTTTCTTTGTGCCCGCCATGAAGCATGGGGATGGGGAGGCCTTTTGGACATCATCTTCACTCGGATGTCTACCATTTAGGGCTCACCCCTATGACCTAATCAGTCTTGGCAGCCCTCAATAGGGACAGCTGCTTGCACTTGGGGTCTTCCTGATCGGACACGCATTCAGCGCGACTGGTTTACAGGGCTGTCTCGTCTGGACAGAGTGGGCGTTAAACCAACGATGCCCCAGGAACTTTCAAAAGGCTCAATTGAGTCATAATCCAAGCATATCAGTCTATCCCCAATGCAAAGCAAGCAAGGAAAGGAGGCCTCCGGGAAGGACTTCTGCAAAGAAACACGGGGCTTCTACACATGATTTTGAGTTTCCACAAATTTCTAGCCAAGTATTCCATGGATCTCAGAAGCGCAGCCTTGTGCATCTTGGAAATCCAATCGTTTCCAGAAAGTCGGAACCAGGGATCCTCCAACTCGGTCCAAGGTGACAGCCAAATTGATCCTCGGAAAGGTGAAGCCACCCCGCCAAAGGCAGCTTTGAGAACTCCTCTAAACGCTCAAGAAGGGTCACTATCAAGAAGGGGTCGACCCCAAAAAATGTCGCACAACCAAGTAGAAAAAATCAAAAAGGCCGAGCTTCTGGATCCGATTTTTGTGTGAGTCGGATCAGTCCCTTCATCCAACCAGGTTTTGATAGTCGCTCCGTTGATTTGCGGTTCTCAAACGAGGATTCTTCCGGTGGATTCTACACCTCTAATCTTTTAGTGCAATGTTGGTCTGCTTTATTGGCCCCCCCCCCCACCACAGTACCACCAGTCATGTGGGTCCTCTTTAGTGGGAAGGGCGGGGGGGCGGGGTCTGGGTTGCGTTGGGGGGGTCTCGGTTACAGTCTGGCTTGCGTCACCATTGCCAGCTCGAAACAGTCACAAGGTTCTGAATGAGGAACAACACTCGCCTCAGCGAACTTAGGTTTCAAAGCGGGTGCGACGTTAAAGGAGCACCCCCCAAAACCAATCGGATTCGCCTGGGGTCGCCGGCGAGCTCCTAGCGGCGAAAGAACCATGCGCAACCCAAAAAGAGGCGTCCCCGCCCCCCCCCCCCCCAAAAAAAAGAGAAAAAAAACGATATGAACATGGAGTGGATTTTCAGGCATGTGGACACTGCAGCAGTGTAGTATACAACACATCCCTTTGTACATATACAGCATATTCCCTTGGCCAAACTTTAAAAAATCGCTTGGGCCAGCAGCATGTATTGGCCAAAGTCTGAGAGATATGTTCTGCATCACCCAAATAAACCTTGCTGCCAATCCTGTGCACGGCAGTCTTTTGCACCATCACTAAATTGTGAAAGCCCGCTTTATCTTCAGGTTTTGGCATCAGGGCACAGTGTAATACTTCACAGACTGCAAATAAGGACTCCCCTAGCAATCCTCCGGCAAATCACAAATGTTCAGGTTACTTCAAGGTGTAAAGACCTGGTTTCCCCTATGAGCTGCCACAGAGATATACCACGCAGAGTTGATATGGCATGGCTTATATGCCACCTCGACAAGCCCTTTCATGTGGTATATTGCCTCCATACCGACACCCTACCTGAACATGCTCTGGACAAACTGTGTCTTCAATGGAGGGCCCCTTTGTTCATTTGGGTGATATTCATTTTTGAGTCTTCATGATTGCGGCTAAAAATGAGTTGGACCCCCACCAGAGCCGTCGGAATCGGAAGGGAAGCCCCCAGAAACGGAGCAAAGGCTCTGTCTGCAGTCGAAATCTGAAGATCGTGCAGTCTAAACGTAGGTATGCAAACATTTATGCTCCCATGGTTCCACTGGATTTGCCAAGGAAGAGGGGGAAAGGCAAATGAGGAGTTCTCCACTTGCCACTTGGCAGAGATTGCCAGTCTCGATGCACTGCGCTTTATCAGATGATCTAGAAGCACTATCATCTCATGGCACGCTTCCTCGACACGCCAGCTCCAAAGGAAAACTTGTCTTCGCAGTGCATGCTACGCACTCACAAGCGTGAACAGAATATGTTTTCCTTGCTAAGCTTGTCCTTGCAAGGCTTGCATTCTGTATGGAGCACAAGGCTTCTCAACAACAACAGTGTGAACTCAACGATTTCCCAAAGTCTAGAATGCTTCACATGGGCCCGGACCTTCATCGCAAACCCTCACTAAAGTGTCAGTCAACCAGCGAGTAGGCAGCAACAGTCAGAACAGCCAGCCAACCACTCTTTCCAGACACCAAAGGCTCCCACATCACCCATCGCCAGAGCCCCCGTCTGGCGAGTCTGTAACTCGAGTATTTACAAGCCTAGAAGAGGCAGTGGTCTGTCTGCGAAATCCATAGATTGAAAGCTCGATAAATATTTGGGGCCAACTTCAAACATGTGGCTTCTGATCACCCTGGAGGGCTGTATGCAAATCGATTCATCCTACCGGAGATGTCAGCCATCAAGAAGAGCCGCATCTCTTGGCGAAGGCGGTGGAGGCGTCACAAAGACAAAGCCCAAAAGGACCCCCAGCGCTGCGCACGCAGCGGTTCCCGCCAGCGCAAACCACAGATTGACCCGCATGGCCGTCAGAATGGCCACGAGCAACACGAACAAGCCGGCAGGCACGGGAGCCGCAGGGTGATGCTTGCAGCGGACATGAAAACAGATCGCGCCACACCATGATGCAGAGGCGTATGCCAAAGCGCCGAGCACTGCATTCGGGTTGTCAGAAAAAAGTTCCAAAGCAGCCGCTGCGCGCAGCAGCCCAATAGCGGGAAGAAACCAGCCAGGTAGTGACTCCCCGACCTGCAACAGCTCGCTTTTGACTCCATGGCAGGGATCGGTGACGTCCAGAATGCTATGGATGCCAAGGGCCATGGCCAAGACGACGCGCAACGCCCATTCGAGAGGATCGCCCATGAAGCAAAGGATCCCAAGCGTGATGTGAGCCAAAAGCCCGAACCCTGGGCGGAAACAAGGGCTTGTTTCAATCGGTTGTGCGTGGGGCATATATCCCCTTTTGAATGATGTCCACCAAAATTATCCCGGGTCCCAACTACACTATTAAAATAAAAAAAACTCACACCCAAAAGGCTTCGAGGGGAAACAAAAATACCCACCAGCTAGAGCGCGTGCTTTCTGCTTCGTGCTTCATGTTGGTGAGTAAGTAAGTACGTAAGATGTGACATGCCGCACGCCTGCTATGTTCACTTATCCCTGGACGCAACACCCACAACTCAATTAGCTACCCCCTTGTCTGTGTGGGAGAGTGGGAACGCCGATGCTCCACTGTGCTCCAACATCAACCCGCACACCAGCGGTGAACCACATATCATTTGCTCAAACGAAAGCTGTATCAAGACGGCCTCAGTTGGAACCGCTTTGGCCCAACAGTCGCCTAGACTAGCTTTGTCTCCTCTGACCCCCAATGCAAGTTTGACTCGGTCACCTCGAACAAATACAGCTTCAGGAGGACCAAAATGAATGCTTTTGCTTTTGGTTTGTGATACTCTCATATCTCCAAGCAGCCCTCTGGCTCCCAACCTCTTGCACGCAAGACAACTGCGTTTGTTCCAATTTGGGGCGCCGTTTCCAATTTGGAGCAAACCCCCCGCATTTTCAATGCGGAGAAAACCTCCTGGCAGCACAATGGGGGAAACATCCGTTTCCTCATTCCCTCCACCCTCGGCGCCGACCCTTGGGCCCGCACCCTTCCCAGGAGGGCGTTTGCCAGGATGCCAGTGATGGACTCTGCGAGTCCTGCGCATGCTGAATCCCGCGTGCCCATGTGCTCCCCTGGGATGCCAATGGGACATGTGACCTCTTGTTGTATACCAGCGGGCTAACGGCAAGAGAACAGTCCCTAACTTGGGGGCTCTTCCCTGCGGGCTCCAAAAGGGGGAGCATAAATCAAAGGATGTTGAACTCATGGTTTGGCGGTCGCTTCTTGGGTCGTATAAAATCCGCTTGAAGCAGCTCCTTGAAGCGAACATGCTCGACGTCAGGTAGATTTCAATTGATCTATGCATGATTTGATTCTATTCTTTTTTAGATTCCATTTGTGGGATGTGGTTGGGCAAAACCGCCCACGTCTATACTTGTAAAGAGGCGCGGAGCCCTTGTGCGCTCCTTGCAAAGCGGTGGAAGTTGACTTGCCGAGCAGCACACTCAGCTGAAGGTATACGTCAATGTAGTGCGACCCCCCGCTATGAACCTGATTGATGGGTCAATTCACGACTAATTCTGGCCACGTACTTGACCACTGCCTCACTTATGCTTGCCAGGCTAAGACTTTCGCGCTGAAGGTTGCTTCAGGCACTTGGTGATGAGCAAACACGTTCTTTGGCGAACGGGCCAGACTGGGGGGGGGGGGGGGCCTAGAGTCGTAAACTGGCACCACACATGGCAGGCAGCCCCTGCAAGCATGCGCTGGACTTGATTTCAAGCAGCCTCCAACAAAGGTCCAACTACTCAAAGTCAATCCTTTTGAAATGTCTGTGTCAGACAACGAGAGCCTTGCCACCTTTCCAACTTGCCCACTTGAGCTGCAGCATGCGGTTCAAGTGGCCGTTGCTTTCAACTCCCACCATGTTTGGAAGGAGCAACCAGCCAGCCAGCGCCCTTTTCGAGTTGGCTCATAATCAATGTCAAGCCTGGTACTAAAGCAGCCCATCCAAAGTCGACCCCCAACTCGAAACAAACAAGCGACTACGATGCTGCGTAGCCGACATTTCTGGTTGTGCCTGTCCTCAACAAACATGACAGGGGCTCCCGTTGGCCGTTAGCCCTGAAAGCTTCTACAGCATCGCGCGCATAAGACTTCACAACCAGGGTTGCAAATCAACAACGACTTGTTCAAGTCAAAAACAAACAGAGACCGTTTCAAGCGGTCAACCTGCTTTGGCGATTTGGATGGACCGACTGACAGGACGGACAGACAAACGGACGGACAAATGGATGTATGGATGGAGCGACCAGGGCGGTCGGCCTTACCACATGGCCCCTCCCGACATCGCAGTCGCCCCTCGGCAAGCGTCAACTCCAGTTGGAACTCAACATGCCGCTGCCCTGCTATCTTAGGGAAAGCATGGAGGCCCGCCACCTGTGGGCAATACGGCGTGACGTCCTAGGGTGGCAGCACTGCCCACATAGGCTCTTCTTGCTGAGATCGCTCCCAGCAGTACCAGGCCAGCAACACACTCTTAACCTAAGAGAAAGGACAGTGTCCCGTTCTCCCTGTGATGGCATAGCGCCAACCACCTGCAAATCACACAAACATGATGGAGGCTGGTAGGTGCAGCCGACGCGACAAGGCCTTGCCACACAGCCTGGCACAGCGTGGGACCTGGTCTTTGTCGGTTTGCCCGTATTCAGCAGCGAAGGGGCCACTACAACCGGGCGCCACCCGCAAGCTTGTCCCCCCGCCTTCGGCGATGCCGCGAGGATATTCCTGGCCTGGCGACAGTCACATACGCCAGTCACACCAGTCATTGGGGCCAGCGTTTGAAGCCCATGGCCACCAGAGATTCCACTGGAAATGAGCCAAAGCCTTGCCCAACAGCTTGAGCCAACCGCCCGGGCTCTCGTAGATTTGTCACTGGCCAACTGTTTGTTGACACTGGAAAGTTTCCCAAGAACCAACTGGATACAAAGTTAGATCTGTGTGCTACATGGAGCATGCAACCGTTCCTCGCCATGAAAACACCCGATTTCCTATACAAACGAAGGGTAGTTTTCTGAAAGGAACTGAATGCAGCTGTGATAGTTTCCATCCGAGTCTGATGACATCAAATGTAGAGAGAGTTGAAGGTCATTGGTTTCGCTTGGTATGCAAGGCAGCAAGTTTCTGATTGTCATGTTCTCCTGTTCCGGGAATAGGCTTCAGCGATTCATTTGCAGCATTTAAAGCCTTTGTGCAGAGGGCAGTCATTGCTTTACCTGCCGCGAGCGGATGCTTCGAACCCGCTACCGATATGCTGCAACAGTCCAAAGACCGAAGGTCTGCCCGATGACAAACTCAATCTGGGAATACAACCTTGCGGGAGTTACCGATGCTTGGCAGGAATGAAACCTTTGCAGGCGAACGTATCATCCAATGCCATGGGCACCTGCTAGCTGATAGGTTGGTCCCTCACCATTCAGTTGGTTCTCTCCTTGACATGAAACCCAAGACAAAGGAAACTCCCCTTGAAACTCCTCACCTTAGCTCCCCTGAAAAACACATATGTTCTATTGTCTTCAAAGAAACAAGCAAGATTCACAACCAGTAGGTTTGTTTCACTTACAAAAAAAAGAACACCTTCACCGTCTCGTTTTCTGTTTTGTTCACCCACCAAAGTGGCGGTCAGTGGGCGCCGTGTCGGAACCCCGGCGACGATTCGCACGACCGGCTCCCGCCTGCGTCAAGAGGTTGGGCTCCGTGAGCTGAAATGACTGGCTGCCAGGCAGGGCCTCTGAGTCTATGAGTCAAGCCAATGACCGGGGGGGTGTACGATACCTTGTATGCAACCGAAAGTAGGTGGTTGTAGCGGGGGGAACATGGGTGTGTCTTCAAATAGTGTGGACCCCTCAAAAATGGGCTTCGGTTTCCTTTTGGTGTCCCTTCAAAACCACTCCGAAAAAGGTACAAGTAACAACTCCAAAAAAGACAAGCCACCCACATAGACCAACCGCAAGGATCTTTCCCCCGAAGAGTCCAGCCTTGTACGCATACTCACCCATTTTGTGGCTGGGATTTGTTGGATCTCATTCCCTGAATTACTGGACTTTGTCTTGGGAGGACCATGTGTGTGTGTGACAACAAAACATGTGCACTTTGTGTGGCCAATCCACTGAAGACGTGAGCCTTTCAAGACGGTTCGTAGCAAAGGCAAAAGATCCCGTGGACCACGAAAGGCTTTCCTCGCTTTTGCGATTTTCAAGGGGATGGGCCAAACACAACCATAACCACCTCTGAACTTGTACCAAAGGCAATATCACCTCTTCTGATACTTTTCTTTGTTGGCTACCAATGGACGGCTTTCTCCTACTTGATTCCCTATTCCTGTCAGAAACCACCCATTTTCCCTGGGTACGGCTTGAATTGTTTCTAGGTAGTGCTACATACGCCTAAGCGTGTGAAAGGTGAACCCAAGAAAGTGTCTCTCACGGAGAGTGTGAGGAGTACTCCTAGTGTCTGCCGGACGCCTTACACTGAAAGTCCAACCAGGTTGAGAACTGCCAGACTTAGACCTGCAATTGCTAAGGGAAGTTTGAAAGAGAAGCTAAGTCACGCCAATTCAGCCACGTCTGGTTTGACATCTTGCAATGGGTTCCCCGGACGTGGACCCGCTGAAGTGCCCGAGTGCCCGGCTGGAGCCGTCCCAGCACGGCCCCAGGCCGGCGTGGCCTGTCAAGGGCCCAAACACGAGACCTCTTCGCGCAGGGGTAACTTCCCCTGACCATCCTTTCGGACCACTAAACACCAAGGAGCATGGTTGGTTGAAAGAACGATGGTTGAAACAATGGAACATCAACACCCAGATGTGTACACATCAGCTCGAAGGGATTGTACTACTCACAGCCCTCGAAGTGGTCCAGTTCAGGAAAAATCAGTTCGAAGAGTCAGCCCCAGAATCCCACAAAAGGTTGAGAGCTAGTGTGAGCAGGGGGGCATGTGCAAAGTGACTCACCAAGGCCGCCTCTTGGTGAATAAACCCTGAATTGGCAACACGCTATGACAAATGCCGGTGAGCAGGCAAAGTGACTAGATGCATTGTCTGGGTATGCTAGAATCACTCACTCTGAAATAAGGGACCGCTAAGAAAGCAACTTTCTCCAAGCGTAAGCTCGCAAACCCCTTCTGAGGTTGCTATATGTTGCCCAAACCTAGATGCAGTATGGTTCGTTGCTGCCATGAGTCCTGCAACTGCATGCTTCTGGCAATCAAAGTCATTCATGGGCCATTAGACAGTTATGTAAGGTTATGTAACTGGAAGCGGGACACACAAACATAAAGCAGCAGACTGCCAGTCCAATAACTTGCAACATGTGCGAGGTGTCCTGCTGGGAAGTTGACTTTACATGAAACACGACATGCTGTACTTCCAGTTACATTCCACGAAGCTCCCAATGCCCTGGGACTTGTTTGTGCTCAGATCAGCAGCCCATGGTGTATTCATCCCAAACACGTGAACAGGAAACACGAAGCCAAACCAGGACAGCAATCCACTGCAAAAGCGAACACAGAGCACCCAGAGTTTTTCACCGCACAGTGCGCACGGGCCGTACGAAGTTGCACGCTCTCTGGAAGTAAGATTGAAGAAGAGGGTCAGAATGCTGCTCAATTGACTTTGCGCATTTCTGAGTACGGATCCCTGAGCTGCAGCAGTCAGCAGTACTCAGGCAGCTAACTCAGCTTACTCACCAGGCTAGCCCTTTGTTCAACAGCCATGGGTCGGCGCGTCGGCGCGTCTGGAAACCTGCGTTGCTTCGACGCGCACCTTCGGCGCTCCCAGGGAGCTTCTGCTGGACTTGAAGAAAGAGAAGTGCCCACCTCGCAAGGGGCAAAAAGAGAATTCAAGCACTGCACATATACAAGCTGGGTGTTTTTGAAAGATTCCGGGCAAATTGCCAACCAGAACACATTGGAAGCACGGAATCCTCAAGCAAAGAAAGGATCTTGGATTAACTTGTTTCACCCCCAGGTGAGTGTAATTTGCCCAAATAATTCACAATCTGCAATAAGCAATGAAACACATCTTCATGGGGGCTGAGGTCGCACACCAAATCCCTTTCTGAGGTCCAGGATACATTGTCAAAACACATCTGAGCCGGCCCACCCATGACCCATGCCTGAGCGAAGCAGTTGCCTACGTAAAAGGGCGGAGGCGACCGGTCACCTCCTTTCTCTTTGGGGGTTCCTGGCAAAGAACTGAGCCACCTGCTCACCCAATCAATATGGGCTAGTTGTCATTGCGTGCCAGCCACAAATCCTCTTTTGCGCTTAGTCTAGTGATCAGAAAGTTGAGTCTCGCAATTTCAAGTGGGTGGAAGCATAGCGACTGGGCACTGGGCCCCGCACTGGGGGACGACTGCGGCGTGCCGGCCGCCACAGCCCCGGCGGACGCCGAGAGCGCGTCGCGCGCGTCGCCCACGTCGCTCGGGGAGAGGTCCGGGCCTGGCGGAAATGTCCGAACCAGCAGAGCGGGGGGTTGTCTCCTGTTTTTTTTTTGGGGTCTCTACTTTGGTAAACTCTCAAAATGGGGGGGGGGGGGTGGCTAGGGGGGTGGGAAACCTGTTTGTGCTTTGGAGGGTGTCTCCACTTTGAACAAAGCTCTCACAATCGTGGGGAGGGGGGGGGAGCAAACCTGTTGGTTTGGGAACAAAGGGAACCGTCACGAGGGAAATGGGGGCCATGGGGTTTGCTTCCCTTGGTTCGCTCCGTGCCTGGGCATGTCGGGGGCCGAAAGCCCGGGACGCTCTGCAGCAGGTCAGGCATGGGCCTCAGAAGATCAGACATACGCTGGGGTGCGGAGTTTGGCGGAGGGGGAGAAACGACCAGAATTTGGGGTCAAATCATTCTCTTCTGAGGCCTCAATTTGAACAGATTCGACCGAGGACTTTTTGGCGGGGGGGAGACCTCTTGGCTGGAAAACCTATGTCGTCCCAGGGCTCCTTTTTTGGGCTAAGAACACATACTCCGTGCCGCGCGCGCCGATCGCACCTCTTCCGAGGCTTCGACCCGAACAAGGACTGGCTGGAAGCCTCGCTTTCGAAACGGACCCGATTCGCTTTTTGGGGCTGCTGTGCTGGGTGTTCAATCAGCACACCCTTTCTTCCCAGCAATAAGCAGCTCAAGGTGCTTTCATGTGCTTGACATCACCCGTGCCTGCTTCGCCTTCTGAGCCCCTTGCTCATTGAACATGCCCCCCCCCCCGAAGAACTCCTGATTGAGGGGGTCCCGTTCCTGGGAAAGAACGGTCTGCAGTCGCACTTGTTTGATCCTCTAAGGGATTCCCCAACGCACTTTGGACGGTTGCATCTCCCGCTTGTGGCTCCTTCCAATATTGGGCCCAGCCAGCTGTGTACGCATGGCTTTGACGACTGATTCAACAACCGCGTGTTTTTTGAAACTCAAAACAGGGGTAACCATTTGGGTGCTTATCCCAATTATGGAACCCCCCCAGCTTTGGGTGGGGTTTCAAGAAGAAGCCGAGCGGAACCAACCTCCTGGAAAGGTGCTCCATTTGGTTGTGTCTCCTTAATCAGTGGACCCCCAAAATGGCGGTTTTCCTTTTGGTTTCCCCCTAGAAAAAGACGAGTCACCCATTTTGAGAAACCATTTAGGTGGTTCTCAAAATGAAACCTAGAGGAAACCAACCTGCTGGAGAATTCCTCCATTTTGAGATACGACCATTTTGACCAACACGCTGTAACCCTCTCTCCGGCCTCCGAAAGTCGGGACATCTCCTCCGCCAGCCAGGCGACGCGCCGCGGGCTCTCCTGGGACACCTCGGGTGAGAACCCAACAGCCAAATGGAACTTTTAGAAATGGAAATTCCTCTTTGAAAGAGTTGACCGCCTTACGGCAGAAAAAGGAACCATTTTCTGGGGATTGACAATTTGTTGCGTTTTGGGGAACCCCTCTTGCTTGCTTGGATGCCAACCAAAAGGAACCAACCGACACGCCTACTTGCGTTGCCCGCTCGCGCAAAGCACAGGTGGACAAGTAAAAAACAACAACAACAACCAGTTTTTGACCTGGTTGCAGCCGGGATCAAATGAATTAGCAACCTTCTTGCTTGCTTCATTGGGTAAGTCCACATGCGAGGGTGGATCAAAGGGGACTATGTACGTATGGATCTGTCTGAAGATATTGGACCCACAAAAATAAGTGGCTTCTCATTGAATTTAACACAAATGAACAAAGGTACACGGGCACCCACCTCAAAGGAACACTTACCCTTGTCTATGTATGCCCCTGGTATGAACCCCTAGTTGATTGCTTGAGTACCCATTCACGGCGGCTTGCCTTGCGGGAGCTCGCCAAAGGGCCCAACATAACTCTGGAACGCCTTGCGAACGGGAACCCGAGGAAAACCCGAGGAACGTTTCACCCAACACGTCCGAGTTTGGACACCCGGGCTGAAATCACCCCAAGCGACCTCCGGGCACCGCTCCCAGAGCCCCAGAGGGAGGCGAACCGGCGAACCCGTCCATTTCGAGGCTTCGGCGCTGTTGTGCCACTCCTCCTCGAAGGCCTTCTGCAGCTCCTGCGCCGAGTCAGACCCTACCCCCCAAACGGCAGACCAAGATAGGTACACAGGTGTATACGACCCTAAGAGGGGATCCAACTTGTTTAAGCCTTAAGCAGAGTCACAACCTCCTGACACTGACAAATTATCATGAGTTGACCTGGGGGTAAACAAAAGTCCATGAAGAAGGCCCCTGACTTGAGGCTTCTTGACTTCTGCTTTGTAAATTATGGCGATTGGCCGAGAAATGCCCTCCGCCCTCCCACCCACGTTGCCATGCACTCAGAATGGAAGCGGCAAGGTCAGCTCCGCAGATACCAAGCTGATCAGTTCCCATGGTTACAGAGTCAACGTCACTTCACCATTGTGCACATCAATTTGCTGCTAACACAACCATCATGCCGACAACAGAAGCCGGGCATAATTTCATGATAAACCACCTGCGGACTCCATCTATTTCAATTCAACCAAGTTCTGGCAACTTTTGTCACGTTGCCTTCCGAATCACATAGTTCGGGTTGCATGCTGGGGCAAATGTTACGGAAATGACGTACATCCGTCTGCACAAGTTGTTTGATTCACCAACAGGAAATAAGGGATCCCCCCGCAAAAAGGGTACTGCCAAAATTGCAAGTTCAGCAAAGGCGTCCTGTTACCTCTCATGGATATGTTCCATCTACAAGGCATACATAAACAATCTAAAGCGTACATCTCAGCAAAGAAGTCATGTTGCTGGTTTACCGGTGGAGTACTCAGACCCAAAACAGGTGTCCGAAAGGAGCTTCCTCTATACATCTGCAAATCAGAGTATAATTCCAAAACCTGAAATCAAGGATCCCCCAGCACAAGACCTACACTGGTCGGTCCGTTTTACCCCTACTTCAGCTGGAGATGAGATAGCAGAGAAATGCAAGGATTTCTGGGCTCCATGTTGATTTACAGGGGAGGAACAATGACGCATTCGCATGTGCGGCAAGCTCGACCCACATTGTCAATTACTTGCCTCTCCATTCCCAGAGGCTCCCTCAGCCAGGTTCCATGTTAATGGACAGGAGAGGAAATGTGGATTCCCTTTAGGGGAAATGGAGATGGCACCCTCAGAAACTCCTGCGAAAGAGGATGCCCACTGCGGATGGAGGAGCAAAACTCCTCCCTGTCCTCAGCATGAGCCAGAAACGATTTGGTGCTGGCTGTGGCTGAAACATAGGGTACCCAAACTAAATTTACGATCCCCTGCATCCTGAGTTTTGAGCCATACAGAAATTGACACGGAAACCCTCTCATCTGCACTGGAAGCTTCTGTTGGGACACCCCTTTCAGTGTTCCATCTTAATTTGTAGGGGTACACTTGGCTTTTGATCTCACAGAGCCTGGGTGCATTCAGGGCAGTGTTCAACTTGTTTGTTTCATTGATCACCGATTCCTAGCGGGAAGTCATAAGGCAAAAACCCCGCTTTTGGTCTGCATCATTTTGCTGTTTGTCAAAAAACACAATGACAAAAATAAGGTTCAAAAAAGGCCTCTCAAGTTTCATGGATGTGGACCCTCATCCCTCTCCGTGTGCCAATATAAACGGACTTTGGACAAGACTTTGAGCTCCACATGAAGAAGTGGGTGCCTGCAGTGACGATAACTATGAGGCAAACACTGATCAACGGCGCAAAGCTGGTGACGAGTGGAGATGGCGATGTCACTTGATCTCCAATCGCCCAACCGGCTCAGATCGGCCCACCGGAAATTGTCTGCGGGAGGTCAGCGCTGCCTCCAGCGGTTTTTCTTTGGGTCAGGTGAGTGGCGAGATGGTGCTGAGACTCAGCAGCGAGCCAACTACTCTCGTGCCAGGACATCAAACAAACACATGCTTTGGATTGGGATTGGGAGTAGTAGATTTATTGTCAAGGGGGGGGTGTATCGTTTGCATGTAAAATCTACATACATATATAGATATGTGCATAAATATGTATGTATACACATTGTAATGTAAACACATTCCTCTATGTATATATATATATATGTATATATGTACACATGATAGTCCCCCCCCACACGCAAAAAAGAAACACACATGTTTCACGACATGTACGGGTTTTTCCCTGCTTGAGCATCTCTTTCTCTACCTCCTGAAACTGATCATTCAGTTTCGCAACCAAAAAATATACACATATTCTGCGTGTTTTAAATACAACCAAACTTCGCAAAGTACTATTCGTCATGTCCGGCTCGTTCAAATACAAAGCTAGCACGCGGAGTGCGCTCCCGCAGCTCCGGCTCTAAAGTTGCAGCATTTAATTAAGTTCCTACTAAGTAGTTCTCCCGCCAGGTCCGGGTCGGGACGTAGTATTAATAGTAGTAGTAGTAGTAGTAGTAGTAGTAGTAGTAGTAGTAGGAGTAGTAGTAGTAGTAGGAGTAGTAGTAGTAGTAGTAGTAGTAGTAGGTAGTAGTAGTAGTAGCAGGAGGTCCCGCAGCTCTGGATCAATAAATGCAACTTATAAGTACGAAAGTGGTACGCAAAGTACTCTCCTGCAGGCCCGGCTAGAAAGCTGAACACTTTTCCACTTTGACAACGGCCTAAAAGCAAAAAGAAGGCCGCGCTGCCACCTTTCAGGACATGTCTTTCATCACGTTTCCGTACACGCTGCCGGGATAACCCGGCTCTAGTTGAAGATATCCTTCTTGGGGTGGTAAGAGAACAAAGGGCAATCGTCATTTTGGGGCGGGACACAACCTGCCAGGGGTCCGATTTTGTCTCTCTTGCTCCAAGACTTCTTGCCATGGGAAGGCGAACGGCCCGAATCACACACTTAAACTCCAGATGGAGAGTGCTAATCTTTCGAGTACAACTGATGAGTCTCGAGTACAACTGATGAGTCTCGAGTACGATGAGTTTCTGCTTGATTTCCGCGGGCAAAGAGGGGACCTTGTTGGGAAGCAGGTACGTAGCTGAGCGTCCTCAGCTACTTCCCTTCCAGTGACCTAGCTTCGTTGGATCAGGTCAGTCACTGGAAGCCTGATCCCCCTGCTGCGAAACCGAAAGGGTGGTGACAGGGCATTCTGTCACTCCGCACACACACGCCCCTCTACGAGGGGCGAAGTTTCTCTTTTCTCCTGCTGGAAGATCAAATGCTCACACTCAATTGTCTATCGTTGACCAAAAAATCCTCCACGGCGAGGGGAGCGAGACACCGCCCTGAACCGCTCAGAAGACGGGAACGAAAGATCACCACGTTGAGCATTGCGAGTGTCGCCATAGAGGACTGAAGCGATTTGCGAAGCAGCCGGGCGATCACCTTGAGAAAACGGAGTGGCATAGGTGAATGTCTCCTCAACTGGAACGGCATCGGAGTTTCGAACTCGACCAAGCGTCTGATCATGTGGATCGCGAGTCGTGAATGACTCAATCCGAGACAAGATGCGCTGGTACCCTTGGTGTTGCCAGTCACGGATGTCCCATGCTTGGACTGGCGCGTCGGGCTCAGTCACCCGTCTCCATTCACGAAACGAATTTTCAGGGACATCTGGCAAGGCGTCCCCGCGGTGCCATCGTTGAGGATGTCCTGGAGTGTATATCCGCACCCACTCCTGATCATGCCAGACTGAATATTCAAGCCATGGGTGCTGCTTCGAATCATCGATGTCCATGTCGAGGCAAGAGGCAAGAATGGTCGCGGGCTCCGATCCGGCTAGTAGATAAACAAGCACAATGCACAACCATGTTCAACCAGCAACCAACAACCAAGCAAAATCATGTAAGTGCAAAGATCACCCTTATTTCGTACGCTGCGCTGCTCATGCGAGTCTAGTCTTCAGTGAGCTCGAAGACGGGACTCATCTTGTCTCGGCCACTGTCGGAAGGATTAACGGGCCGGTAGGGGTCGGAGACCCCAATCGTCTCCAATGATGTGCTTCCACGCGATGCACGTACTGGTTGATGAGGATGGGAAGCTAGACGTGCGCGAGCTGTCAGTTGTTGCGAAATCCCTTCCTGGAGACGAGTCAGTTCTTCAGTAGAGAAATCAGCTGCATCCGAGGACCTGAGAATCGCGTCTAACAGCTCTGGCGACATACTCAATGCCGCAGACTGCGTGGCCACGCTGTGATGATCGGGGGGATACCCTGAGTCAAATTCATGACCAGCGTGAGGGGCAGCGATTCGTCGGTAGCCCTCTGTGGCCCAGTCTCGTTTGTACCACATAGTGACTTGGGCCTGCTCTCCGACTGAGGCCTGGTTGGGTGCATAGAACTCCCTCCACTCTCTAAAAGTGTGCGGAGGAGGTGGATCATCATGTTCTTCTTGCGGCGTCCACGGTCCCGGATGAAAGATCTTGACCCACTGGGCATCTGGTTGTTGAGGGTCCGGGCACCATTCCAGCCACGCCATGACAACACAACCACGGAAAGACAAGTTGATAGGTGTACGGCTGCAGACAACAACAAGTGCAAGCAAGTCAACAATCATAATGCAAAGACCACTTTTGTAACACTGTGCGGCGCCAGCATCATAGTCTGACTCTCCAGGGAGGCGAGGGCGGGCATCAGCTCTCAAGCGAATTAGATGATGCCGAGGAGGAAGTCATTCCAGCATACATGAGGTCCGGTGCGCCCGAAGCAAAAACTGGCCTCGCTATGCTAGGATGTGGACGACCCAGGCGTTGATACCCCCTGGTGACCCAGTCCCTGTAATACCAAGTGTAGAAGGTGGCGTAAGATACCGGTTGCAGAACCGTGCCTGTGGTTGTGCCGCCCGTGCTTTCCCGGGGCCAGTACACTTCGAAGTGGTGGACCTTGCGCCATTCCCGATAGGTGGTCGAGTCATCCGGGGCCGGTCCCAGGGTGTCTGGGGCTACTGGATGCCACTGACCCGGAACATAGATTCGAATCCATTCCACACTCGTTCCTGCTCGACTATGAACGATGTCATAGTCAAAATAACGAGGTAGGACCCATTGTGCTGCACCCTGCACTGTACTATTGAACATTTCAACCCAACAAGCTGCTCAAAGTTAGCACGGAAAGCGGCGGACACACTGAAACGACATGCACAGCACCAAGCAAGACAACCCAATGTGAGCACACATACAACGCAAGCACAACCGCATCTTTGTCCAACATGCTGCTCAAGAATCAATCCGACTCATTCCAAGGATCATGGAATGGCGGCGGTGACGGTTCCCGCCACGCCCCATCCGGTACCGACGAGCCCACCGAGGACTCGACGTCCGCATTGACGAGCATCGCGAATCCCATGGATTGTACAGGAGGTCCAAGGCGTTGATAACCTCGTGTTTGCCAGTCCCGGTACTCCCACACGTGGTAGGACACATAGGCACTGGGCGTGGCTATAGGATCCATTGTAGTTCCACCGGTGCTGTCTTCAGACCAGTACACTTGGAAGTGATATGATCTGCGCCACTCCCGATACGTGGAAGCGTACAGTGGGTCAGGAACAGGCGCCTCATCGGGAACGGGCCTCCAAATGCCCGGAGAGTAAATTCGAATCCATTCCACTCCTCTATCGATCTGGTACTCGAAATACTGGGGGTTCATAGCAGCAATACGTGCTTGCACGACTGTTGAACCAATCGAAAGTCTGCGGCAAGGACACACATGCATTGCCAACCGCACATACACACTGAAGAGTGAGGCAACTTTTCAAACACAAGATGAAACGCAGCAACGAGGTCGGAAATGTCAGACTCCTAGCTTTCACTGTCGTTGATGTCGCGCACACCTGCAATGATAGTGACCTGGCCGTCTACGAGCACAAGGGGAAAGACATTTCCGTCCATGGCGCAGGATGGCGTGACAGTAATGCTTGCACGCCGCCGAGGGGGATTGCGATGGACGGCCTGCACGTTTGGAATAAAACACTGTAAAGGGCCGTCGAGATCGCCGCGGCGCCGAAGCTGATGCTGTCCGAGATCGTTTGGACGAGGGCCCTGGACTGCGTGGTTCTTCATCACGGGAGGGGTCACTGCTGTGGATCGAGCGGCGTGTGCGCTGCGATTTCGAAGAGGTAGAGCAGGATTGTCCACGAGGGGCTGAGATCGTGGGGCTGCGTACCGAGGGCATAAACTGTGGGTGAAGAATCACCGGTGGTGGTGGTGGTGGAGGAGGAGGTGGAAGAAGCAATGGCAAACTTGGCGGGGGCGGAGGTGACGTAGTTAACCGTATGGGTCTGTCGAGTAGAGCCCCGGGTCCATGAAATTGTAACCACGTCGGCTGCGCTCCATGGGTCCAGGTAATGTACGTCTGTACAACTTGTTCCGACATGATTTGAGCAACTCAGGCAAGACATCACTGCATGTCAACGACATTGCACAACACGACAAGCAAGATTGAGTCACATGCGAGCAAGCAAATATCATGTGATCAACAACGCGAATCGGACACACCGCCGCTGCGTATCATTTGGTCCATCAATGGTCGTTGCTGCATTTGTCGGGCATGTTGCTAGCCGCGAGCTTCAAGTTGTTGATAGACCTTCCATGCCTGCTTGACTTCCTCAATCGGCTTCTGAAGAAACCGCGCAATGGTCTTATAGGTGGGCCTGGAATCTTTATCCTTCTTCCGTCTCACCATTTCATCCAGCTCACCCTGTGTCCATGCCGTGAAAGGTTCACGGTACGCATTGCGAAGTGCAATGGTAAATTCTTGTAGAAGTTCACGAGGACCATGGACCACCGTCGGCGACGGCCGGAACGACGAGGCACCTGGATGCGGACGTATCGAACCATCAGAATCCGAATCAGGTGTCGTAGGCGTCGTTTGTCCTGGCTCTCGTCCACCGTGTATCGCGATAGGAGCAAGGGGACGAGGAGGTGGTAGTCGATCCAACATCGATTCGGGCCGAGCTCCCGGATTGTGGTCACTAGCATCACGATGTGCCGCTCGAGGCGGGGACAAAGCCGGTATGTACCAGGTAGATGACGTGTCCAGCGGTCGACCCCGAATGCGTGCGGGTGATCGAGATCTGTCAGATGAGGGGTGCTCCGTGATGATGCGGGGCCGCAACCCATGTCTGGAGTTTCTTGGTGCTCTTGGGGTGACCACCGTGTCAGTCGGACGACCACGCTCCGTCATCAAGGCAAAGTTCAGGGTGTCCAAAGCTGTCGCCACTTGGGATGCAAGGACATTGAGCACAGCCACCAGGTTATTCACAAACTCAGCTGACAACTGCATGGCAACCGATCAAACCACAAGGTCAACTCAAGCAAAGCTGCAAAGCGATAATGCTGCGGCATGACAGAGATAAGGTAAATGCAAGCATGAATGTAGCAAACTCTGACGTACTTTTGTCGCTGTTGCTCCGTCATCGTTCATAGGGCAGACCAGACGGTCTGCAAGCTGGCATGGCTTTAACTGCCGGTGGATACTTAGGAGTATAAGCATGACGGCGGCCCACTGGAACTGCATCGACAGGACGTTCTGGGAGCCGTCGATGATGGCTGCGGGATCGTCTTCGGTGCGGCTCACGATGCCTAGATCTTCGCCGTCGTCTGTGTTCCCAAGAAGTGCTGACACTCACCGTGCGTGTGTGAGCAGGGTGCTCCGCACGGCTATCCGTGGTGGCCACGAGAGTGACCGGCGTTGCCATGTGGTCAGGTCTGACCGATGTTGCTGGCAAGTGCGGAGGCGCCGTGGACGGCGGCGGCAACGGCGGGGGATGAACTTCCGGAATCGGTGGTGGTGGGGGCGGCTGTGGATGTCGCTGCTGCCCCTCAAGACGCTGGAGTCCCGCCAGAAGTAAATTGATCTGCGATGACATAGCGAGTAGCATGTGTCGACAATCGCGTAGCAGATCTCCATGATCCATCACAATCCCGAAAAGACGAGACAACCAGGGTCAAATCCACCAGAGATGACTGAAAGCGGCGACGGCAAGCAACAGAAGGCACACAACCGATCATGCAAGCAAGACCATAAAAGGAACCAGCAAAGACAACCATGAGCCGCGGACAACACAATGCGTTTTTCCGGAAGAGGAGCGTCATGATGTACATCATGAAAACAAACATAGCACTCACCACATCGGGTCAGTAGCAACGATCTTGTACTGGTAAGCCACCATGGTTCACCAGAAGATGCCCATGTAACTGGGCACTGCGATCGAAGATCTTAGTTTCCACCTGCCATCCTTGGCATGAATGCAGTCATAGTAGTGGGAGGCTGCTATGTCCGCGTACACGCCGCCGCGGGGTATAGTGCAATGCTGTTGTCGGAGACGAGCAGAGCCACCAATGCACACCGGGCGATCCGTCCATTGCCGCTTCTTGAGACTGGAGGCTGCCTCTGCAGTAGAATCCCATCGGCGGCAACCAGACTTCGTTCCAGTTGGAGCACTCACGATTGGGGGAGGGATGTTCTTGCCACTTCGAAGGTCGGATCAGTTCTTCATCACGCAGGATTTGCATGGCAGCCTGTACGTTGGTGTTGTGGGACCAGAAAAAGGTGGACTGCGATTGAGTCCGTTGCTTGTCGGGCAACAATCGGCGTGGCTCAAATGAGAAGATGATACCAAAGAGGTTCTTCTGCGAGTTCTTTTTGTCCGCGGAGAAGTGGTGAAAGGTCCGCGTGGTTCTGCTGATATATGGCCACTTCTCCTCGCAAATGCCGAGCTGGACGATGAGTTGCTGAGGTAGTGAGCGGCGCGAGATCTGGAAGTAGTCCGAAATGTCTTTGAGCACTTGCTCCGTCCAGCGTCCCGGAACTCCATGTGGTGGCTGAGCAAATGGAAACTCTGAAATTGACTTGACCCTTTGTTCATCTTCGATGATGCTGCGGCGGTGCGGCATGAGGCTCCTATAGACCGACTCCCAAGATTTCTTCAACAGCTCCGGTTCAGGAAATACCAAGGCGGCAATCGACGGCAAGGTGTAGTAGAGGACATCGTTTAGTTCGATGGCGATCTCCTCAATCCGGCACCCCGTGCGTAGCTTGAAGCGATGAACCCCCAAGTCAGGTACCTGCCGACGAACTGAGAGAGGCACCAACGCGATGCGGTTCTCAGAAGGACTGCCACGAGCAGGAGGAAACGGAGGCGAGCGTGGTCTCCTTTGATCACTATGGGCGCGTCTGCCATCACTCCTCCATTCACCCCAATCTTCTTCCTCATCCGAATGCCCTTGCGGGCCCGGTGTGAGCTGGATCCGCGGAATTCGTGACCGGGGGGAACGCGATCGGGGCTGCTCAGTGAGTGCTGGTACATCACGTGACGAGCCGTGGGATTGCACACTTTGCTGGTGTGCTATGCCGTGAGTCCGAATGAACATTTGGATCTCATTGCCGTTGATGAAGTTGGGGAGGTGCTCGAGCGTCACGCGGCTCGCAGTTTGCATTGATCCATCAGAACGCAGAGTGCTAGTGACCACACATTCCACCACAGTTCTGAGCCAGCCACATGCAAACAAAGCGCAATGCAACAACAGCAGTCCCAAGCATGCACAAGAAGAGACAAAAAGACAAGCTCACATGCAGATTTTGTCCCAAGTCGACGGCGAACGTCCCGCAGAAGGTGAGATTGAAAACCTTTGGCCTCATAAAGGCGTTTGAGAGCGTCGAGCCCATGTTGTTGTTGAACCGCCGGTTGTGCACCGCGTATGATGAGCCACGAGCGAGAAGACCAAGAAGAATAAGTGAACATCCGATCATTGGCACTCCGAATTCCTTTGATTTGGGAGGGATGATCAGGTAGCTGTGGAGTGATAGTTCTGGAGGAAGAATCACATCGGTAACCCAGCACTTTGTCATCATGTTGAACCTCAAGCATCACTGGTGGGCGATAAAATTCCAGGGAAAGAAAGTTCATGAGCACGGGTGAGTGTGGGGCTGAGTCTCGAAGGAGAATGAAACGATTGTCGACGTAGCGCTCATGCCAAATCACACCAATGTCGGGCATGCAAAACCGCAGAGAAATCATGGTTTGGTGCCAGAAGAAATCCTCAACCGTAGCAACCAAATTGCACAACGGTGGCGCGGCTGGTGATCCCATAGCGACTCCTCGTTCTTGGCGGAACAAGTATCCGTTGATCTCGAAGTGACTGTTGTCAATGACAAAGTCCAGAAGGTGCCGGAGATCTTGTTCACGAAAAATTCGAGGGATCTTGGTTTGACGGCGCCACTTTCCTTTGAACATACGGCGTCGATGATCTGACTTGACTTCGTACACGGACCATTGCGAGGAACTGCGAAGGCCAACAACTTGATCATATCGATGGAGAAGCACTTGAAGCGCCTGATGGAATCGTTCCGTAGGAATGGACGTGAAGAAGCCTGACAAGTCTTGCGACACCAGGTGGATGTACTCATCAGGATCTGCTTTTGACAGTGCTTCCCACAGCTGCTGGATAAGTTCTTGTACCGGGAGTTGACCTGCAATGTCGGGGAAAGCCGCCTTGGTGAGTTCAAATATGAGCGCACCGAAGACCGTGAGGAAGGGAGCCGCCCATGTGCGAAAGAATGAAATGATGGGTCGAGCTTTCTGCCAGTCCTTGGTCGGCTTTGGAAGGATGCGCGCTGTGGGCAACGGTGCTTGAGTCGAAGTCCCCATGCGTATCGTTGACGTAGGAGAGAAGGTACCGTGGTTACCACTTCAGAGCGAAACGATGCTGCGGATTCGCGGCAAAGTGAGAAAACCCCGCGCAGAATGTCTTCCGCATCAATATGGCAAACAGGGACGGGCACACTACATGTGCACGGGAGGGAAAATGATCCGCTGGGATAACTACCCATGAAGACAAAGAGGCCACAGTGCGTTGCAACGATGCCGATGACCAATAAGCCTGATCTTGGAGGTTGATCCGATGGGTCTCCATTAACTGAGCCACGACCGGTTGTAGATCTGGAAGTAGATCGGAACCATGTACATGCCAGCGTCGAGCAAGTTTGCGAAGTTGCGTGGTGAAACGTTGATGCAATAGGTCGACATCACCGAAAAACTGATCCTTCATTGAGGCGGCCATGATTTCCACGTTAATGTCCGCATTGATGCGAGAAAAGTCATCCACCAGTACTGCGTGACCATGTGCACGGAGTAGATGGTGGTCATCGATGTCCAAACAGCGACACGGAAAGGATGTGTCGGGCGTCCATTTGCGCTGCCATGTGCGATAGTTGTATATCTTGTCGCCCAATGTGGCGCTGCGGGTTTCCACAACCCGGATCTTTGGAATGAAAAGAGAAGGGAACAGATCCCGATGGGAAGCAATCCAGTTTTGTAACCATGTGCCAAGTAGAGCTTTCCAATTTTGGACATGTAGCGGCGGCAAAAGTAGCTGTGTCAAAGTGGAGGGTGGTTGTAGCCGTCGTTTGCGCAGTACCTGGGCGAGGAGCTTCTGGGCCTTGGAGCGGAAGGGTTCGTTGACGAAAACTGCGAGCCGCAATAAGTAGTACAGCTGAGTGGGAGGGAAGGCGGCCGACAGTAGGTCACGCATGACTTGGAACGACGCTCCTGTATTCGATCCCAGCTGATAGAGACTCGAGTAGTGGGCTTGAATGTCATCCAGTGCGTCAGGTCGTAGTTGTCGTTGGAGATCCGGATGTAGTCGTCGTCGAAAGCGCTTGTGCAAGCCGAGGGAAGTGGGAGACGACAACGAGTGGCGTCGAAAATCAACAAGATGTTCCCGGAAGCCCACCTTGCGCAAGATTCTGTGTACCCAGGGCGCATTCAAATGCGGGCGTAGCAGGTATTGCCATTTGCTTTCTTGAATCCACACCGAGGAAACTGGAAGTTTGATTTCCACTGGTACAGCACAGAAGAGCCAGTAAGTATTGGATCGTTTCCAGTAGTGAAGCGCCGGTTCAAAGAAGGCATGCCGTCCACGAAGTAGTTGTAGAAATTTGCGACTGCGTGAGTGTTCACGACGTAGAACATCCTGATCAGTCGCCCCAACATAGTATGGTGCGTGCCATGGGGAAAGTCGAATGTAGACGCACGGTTGTTGGTGATGACCTGGATCATGTATGAAGTCGTAGAGGTCAGGAAATCGCGCCCGCAATCAGCGTAGATGTCGCGTGTCAGCGAAAGTTGAGTGCATGATTTCACACAAGAGAGAAGTCTTGTAGAAGTGAAGAACTTCGAAGAACGGCGGGATGTAGCCGTGATCCTGTGAAATGAGACGTTGTAAGAAACTGATCAATAAATAGGCAGCGCACCGACATCTGTGAAGTTCGTACCTGTTGGCCACGGTGTGCTGAGAGTTTGACATAGCGCAATTCGGAATCTGGAGGGCTATCCGGACCATAACTAAGACCTCGATGATGAGACCCAGCCACGGCAGTTGTGTGATGGATTCGTACTCTTCAATTGGAATCGACGGTGGTGGTAGTCCAGGGAAACAGTAATGCCAGCACGTCGAGAATGTAGTCAACGAGTGCAGAAGGTCGTCCAGCGACAGCCATTGTGCAACATCATCATAGATTCCGCAGTGGCGAAGTTCATCCAACATGGTGAGATGCAACCAACGAAATCTACCACAAGGCGGCGACATGGATACAAGCATCACAGACAATCACACAAGAGGCAATGCAAGAACAAGCAAGTACAAGATCAATCATGTGCAACGCAAACACTTGACGGACGAGTTTTCACCTGGACTCATCCGTGACATTGTTGCCGCTCCGGGCTCATATGAGAACGAAGGTCGATATGATGCCTTCTCATCCACAAAGCAGGCGAGCAGTCACGATGAGGTGACTCAATGCCTTCTCGGTGAGTTTGGTAAGGTACCCGGGTTCAAGACCCCATAGTGCTGCCATTGCACCGAGTGTGGGCGCATCGCCCTTCGGCATGCGCTGCCTGGCTTGAAGAAGCTGCGTCGCCATAGAATCTAACGACTTGTTGCCGTTGAGCCGGGACGGGTGATTGGCCCACTTAACCAGCGACGCCAAAGTGGTTGTT
>CAUJNA010003533.1:184350-195988 GCA_963377175.1 Effrenium voratum | reverse complement strand
CCGTCTCCATTCACGAAACGAATTTTCAGGGACATCTGGCAAGGCGTCCCCGCGGTGCCATCGTTGAGGATGTCCTGGAGTGTATATCCGCACCCACTCCTGATCATGCCAGACTGAATATTCAAGCCATGGGTGCTGCTTCGAATCATCGATGTCCATGTCGAGGCAAGAGGCAAGAATGGTCGCGGGCTCCGATCCGGCTAGTAGATAAACAAGCACAATGCACAACCATGTTCAACCAGCAACCAACAACCAAGCAAAATCATGTAAGTGCAAAGATCACCCTTATTTCGTACGCTGCGCTGCTCATGCGAGTCTAGTCTTCAGTGAGCTCGAAGATGGGACTCATCTTGTCTCGGCCACTGTCGGAAGGATTAACGGGCCGGTAGGGGTCGGAGACCCCAATCGTCTCCAATGATGTGCTTCCACGCGATGCACGTACTGGTTGATGAGGATGGGAAGCTAGACGTGCGCGAGCTGTCAGGTGTTGCGAAATCCCTTCCTGGAGACGAGTCAGTTCTTCAGTAGAGAAATCAGCTGCATCCGAGGACCTGAGAATCGCGTCTAACAGCTCTGGCGACATACTCAATGCCGCAGACTGCGTGGCCACGCTATGATGATCGGGGGGATACCCTGAGTCAAATTCATGTCCAGCGTGAGGGGCAGCGATTCGTCGGTAGCCCTCGGTGGCCCAGTCTCGTTTGTACCACATAGTGACTTGGGCCTGCTCTCCGACTGAGGCCTGGTTGGGTGCATAGAACTCCCTCCACTCTCTAAAAGTGTGCGGAGGAGGTGGATCATCATGTTCTTCTTGCGGCGTCCACGGTCCCGGATGAAAGATCTTGACCCACTGGGCATCTGGTTGTTGAGGGTCCGGGCACCATTCCAGCCACGCCATGACAACACAACCACGGAAAGACAAGTTGATAGGTGTACGGCTGCAGACAACAACAAGTGCAAGCAAGTCAACAATCATAATGCAAAAGACCACTTTTGTAACACTGTGCGGCGCCAGCATCATAGTCTGACTCTCCAGGGAGGCGAGGGCGGGCATCAGCTCTCAAGCGAATTAGCTGATGCCGAGGAGGAAGTCATTCCAGCATACATGAGGTCCGGTGCGCCCGAAGCAAAAACTGGCCTCGCTATGCTAGGATGTGGACGACCCAGGCGTTGATACCCCCTGGTGACCCAGTCCCTGTAATACCAAGTGTAGAAGGTGGCGTAAGATACCGGTTGCAGAACCGTGCCTGTGGTTGTGCCGCCCGTGCTTTCCCGGGGCCAGTACACTTCGAAGTGGTGGACCTTGCGCCATTCCCGATAGGTGGTCGAGTCATCCGGGGCCGGTCCCAGGGTGCTGGATGCCACTGACCCGGAACATAGATTCGAATCCATTCCACACTCGTTCCTGCTCGACTATGAACGATGTCATAGTCAAAATAACGAGGTAGGACCCATCTTGCTGCACCCTGCACTGTGCTATTGAACATTTCAACCCAACAAGCTGCTCAAAGTTAGCACGGAAAGCGGCGGACACACTGAAACGACATGCACAGCACCAAGCAAGACAACCCAATGTGAACACACATACAAAGCAAGCACAACCGCATCTTTGTCCAACATGCTGCTCAAGAATCAATCCGACTCATTCCAAGGATCATGGAATGGTGGCGGTGACGGTTCCCGCCACGCCCCATCCGGTACCGACGAGCCCACCGAGGACTCGACGTCCGCATTGACGAGCATCGCGAATCCCATGGATTGTACAGGAGGTCCAAGGCGTTGATAACCTCGTGTTTGCCAGTCCCGTCCCACACGTGGTAGGACACATAGGCACTGGGCGTGGCTATAGGATCCATTGTAGTTCCACCGGTGCTGTCTTCAGACCAGTACACTTGGAAGTGATATGATCTGCGCCACTCCCGATACGTGGAAGCGTACAGTGGGTCAGGAACAGGCGCCTCATCGGGAACGGGCCTCCAAATGCCCGGAGAGTAAATTCGAATCCATTCCACTCCTCTATCGATCTGGTACTCGAAGTACTGGGGGTTCATAGCAGCAATGCATTAGCTGCGACTGTTGGGCTCCAATCGAGTCTGCGGCAGGACACGTAGGTTGCCAGCCGCATACACGAAGAAGTGAGGCAACTTTCCAAGCCTGGATGAAACGCGTAACGGTCAGAATGTCGGACTTAGCTTTCACGTCGTTTGTTGTCGCGCACACCTTGCAGTGATGGCTGACCGCAGCGGAATGCCACGAGCACGAGGGAAAGGCATTTTCCGTCCGTAGCGCAGGATGGGCATTGACAATGATAGCTGCACGCCACCCGAAGGACGGATGGGCGGTATACGTTTTGGGATAAAACCGCGTAAAGGGCGTCAGGATCACCCGTAGCCCTCGGCTGATGTATCAGGATCGTTTGGACGAGGGCCCTGGACTGCGTGGTTCTTCATCACGGGAGGGGTCACTGCTGTGGATCGAGCGGCGTGTGCGCTGCGATTTCGAAGAGGTAGGGCAGGATTGTCCACGAGGGGCTGAGATCGTGGGGCTGCGTACCGAGGGCATAAACTGTGGGTGAAGAATCACCGGTGGTGGTGGTGGTGGTGGAGGAGGAGGTGGAAGAAGCAATGGCAAACTTGGCGGGGGCGGAGGTGTCGTAGTTAACCGTATGGGTCTGTCGAGTAGAGCCCCGGGTCCATGAAATTGTAACCACGTCGGCTGCGCTCCATGGGTCCAGGTAATGTACGTCTGTACAACTTGTTCTGACATGATTTGAGCAACTCAGGCAAGACATCACTGCATGTCAACGACATCTCACAACACGACAAGCAAGATTGAGTCACGTGCAAGCAAGCAAATATCATGTGATCAACAACTCGAACCGGACACACCGCCGCCGCTTATCATTTGGTCCATCAATGGTCGCTGCTGCATTTGCCGGGCATGTTAATAGCCGCGAGCCTCAAGTTGTTGATAGACCTTCCATGCCTGCTTGACTTCCTCAATCGGCTTCTGAAGAAACCGCGCAATGGTATTATAGGTGGGCCTGGAATCTTTATCCTTCTTCCGTCTCACCATTTCATCCAGCTCACCCTGTGTCCATGCCGTGAAAGGTTCACGGTACGCATTGCGAAGTGCAATGGTAAATTCTTGTAGAAGTTCACGAGGACCATGGACCACCGTCGGCGACGGCCGGAACGACGAGGCACCTGGATGCGGACGTATCGAACCATCAGAATCCGAATCAGGTGTCGTAGGCGTCGTTTGTCCTGGCTCTCGTCCACCGTGTATCGCGATAGGAGCAAGGGGACGAGGAGGTGGTAGTCGATCCAACATCGATTCGGGCCGAGCTCCCGGATTGTGGTCACTAGCATCACGATGTGCCGCTCGAGGCGGGGACACAGCCGGTATGTACCAGGTAGATGACGTGTCCAGCGGTCGACCCCGAATGCGTGCGGGTGATCGAGATCTGTCAGATGAGGGGTGCTCCGTGATGATGCGGGGCCGCAACCCATGTCTGGAGTTTCTTGGTGCTCTTGGGGTGACCACCGTGTCAGTCGGACGACCACGCTCCGTCATCAAGGCAAAGTTCAGGGTGTCCAAAGCTGTCGCCACTTGGGATGCAAGGACATTGAGCACAGCCACCAGGTTATTCACAAACTCAGCTGACAACTGCATGGCAACCGATCAAACCACAAGGTCAACTCAAGCAAAGCTGCAAAGCGATAATGCTGCGGCATGACAGAGATAAGGTAAATGCAAGCATGAATGTAGCAAACTCTGACGTACTTTTGTCGCTGTTGCTCCGTCATCGTTCATAGGGCAGACCAGACGGTCTGCAAGCTGGCATGGCTTTAACTGCCGGTGGGTACTTAGGAGTATAAGCATGACGGCGGCCCACTGGAACTGCATCAACAGGACGTTCTGGGAGCCGTCGATGATGGCTGCGGGATCGTCTTCGGTGCGGCTCACGATGCCTAGATCTTCGCCGTCGTCTGTGTTCCCAGGAAGTGCTGACACTCACCGTGCGTGTGTGAGCAGGGTGCTCCGCACGGCTATCCGTGGTGGCCACGAGAGTGACCGGCGTTGCCATGTGGTCAGGTCTGACCGATGTTGCTGGCAAGTGCGGAGGCGCCGTGGACGGCGGCGGCAACGGCGCGGGATGAACTTCCGGAATCGGTGGTGGTGGGGGCGGCTGTGGATGTCGCTGCTGCCCCTCAAGACGCTGGAGTCCCGCCAGAAGTAAACTGATCTGCGATGACATAGCGAGTAGCATGTGTCGACAATCGCGTAGCAGATCTCCATGATCCATCACAATCCCGGAAAGACGAGACAACCAGGGTCAAATCCACCAGAGATGACTGAAAGCGGCGACGGCAAGCAACAGAAGGCACACAACCGATCATGCAAGCAAGACCATAAAAGGAACCATCAAAGACACCCATGAGCCGCGGACAACACAATGCGTTTTTCCGGAAGAGGAGCGTCATGATGTACATCATGAAAACAAACATAGCACTCACCACATCGGGTCAGTAGCAACGATCTTGTACTGGTAAGCCACCATGGTTCACCAGAAGATGCCCATGTAGCTGGGCACTGCGATCGAAGATCTTAGTTTCCACCTGCCATCCTTGGCATGAATGCAGTCATAGTAGTGGGAGGCTGCTATGTCCGCGTACACGCCGCCGCGGGGTATAGTGCAATGCTGTTGTCGGAGACGAGCAGAGCCACCAGTACACGAACGTCCGTCGGATTCCACCGAACACTTTAGCGATTGGATGCTGCTGAGACACGGAGGCGCGCATATCCATTGAGATCCATCAGCGGCAACGAGACATTCCGGTTGGAGCGCCGATTGGGAAGGTTGTTTGCTTTACCACTTCCGAAGGTGGATCAATTCTTCATCAAGCATGGGATGTTGCTTAACGTGCCAGCCATTGGTGACGTGGGACAGAAAAAGTGGACTTACCGTTGATCCGTTAGCTGTCGAACCAACAATCGTGGCTCCAGTCGAAGATAGTTTAAGGGTTGGCTGCAGGTTTGAACTTGTCCGCGGAGAGTAGTGAAGATTGCATTGCGTTAGCAATGGCACAACCTCATAGATGCCGAGCTGGACGATGAGTTGCTGAGGTAGTGAGCGCCGCGAGATCTGGAAGTAGTCCGAAATGTCTTTGAGCACTTGCTCCGTCCAGCGTCCCGGAACGCCATGTGGTGGCTGAGCAAATGGAAACTCTGAAATTGACTTGACCCTCTGTTCATCTTCGATGATGCTGCGGCGGTGCGGCATGAGGCTCCTATAGACCGACTCCCAAGATTTCTTCAACAGCTCCGGTTCAGGAAATACCAAGGCGGCAATCGACGGCAAGGTGTAGTAGAGGACATCGTTTAGTTCGATGGCGATCTCCTCAATCCGGCACCCCGTGCGTAGCTTGAAGCGATGAACCCCCAAGTCAGGTACCTGCCGACGAACTGAGAGAGGCACCAACGCGATGCGGTTCTCAGAAGGACTGCCACGAGCAGGAGGAAACGGAGGGGAGCGTGGTCTCCTTTGATCACTATGGGCGCGTCTGCCATCACTCCTCCATTCACCCCAATCCTCTTCCTCATCCGAGTGCCCTTGCGGGCCCGGTGTGAGCTGGATCCGCGGAATTCGTGACCGAGGTGAACGCGATCGGGGCTGCCCGGTGAGCGCTGGCACGTCACGTGACGAGCCGTGGGATTGAACACTTTGCTGGTGCGCTATGCCGTGAGTCCGAATGAACATTTGGATCTCATTGCCGTTGATGAAGTTGGGGAGGTGCTCGAGTGTCACGCGGCTCGTGGTTTGTACTGAGCCGTCAGAACGCAGAAGGCTAGTGACCATATATTCCGCCATGGTTCTGAGCCAGCTACATGCAAACAAAGCGCAATACAACAACACGCAAGCAAAGTGGCAGTCCCAAGCATGCATAAGAAGAGACAGAACGACAAGCACACATGCGGATTTTGTCCCAAGTCTACGGCGAACATCCCGCAGAAGGTGAGATTCGAAACCTTTGGCCTCATAAAGGCGTTTGAGAGCATCGAGCCCATGTTGTTGTTGAACCGCCGGTTGTGCACCACGTATGATGAGCCATGAGCGAGAAGACCAAGAAGAATAAGTGAACATCCGATCATTGGCACTCCGAATTCCTTTGATTTGGGAGGGATGATCAGGTAGCTGCGGAGTAATAGTTCTGGAGGAAGAATCACATCGGTAACCCAGTACTTTGTCGTCATGTTGAACTTCAAGCATCACTGGTGGGCGATAAAATTCCAGGGAAAGAAAGTTCATGAGCACGGGTGAGTGTGGGGCCGAGTCACGAAGGAGAATGAAACGATTGTCGACGTAGCGCTCATGCCAAATTACACCAATGTCGGGCATGCAAAACCGCAGAGAAATCATGGTTTGGTGCCAAAAGAAATCCTCAACCGTAGCAACCAAATTGCACAACGGTGGCGCGGCTGGTGATCCCATAGCGACTCCTCGTTCTTGGCGGAACAAGTATCCGTTGATCTCGAAGTGACTGTTGTCAATGACAAAGTCGAGGAGGTGCCGGAGATCTTGTTCACGAAAGATTCGAGGGATCTTGGTTTGACGGCGCCACTTTCCTTTGAACATACGGCGTCGATGATCTGACTTGACTTCGTACACGGACCATTGCGAGGAACTGCGAAGGCCAACAACTTGATCATATCGATGGAGAAGCACTTGAAGCGCCTGATGGAATCGTTCCGTAGGAATGGACGTGAAGAAGCCTGACAAGTCTTGCGACACCAGGTGGATGTACTCATCAGGATCTGCTTTTGACAGTGCTTCCCACAGCTGCTGGATAAGTTCTTGTACCGGGAGTTGACCTGCAATGTCGGGGAAAGCCGCCCTGGTGAGTTCAAATATGAGCGCACCGAAGACCGTGAGGAAGGGAGCCGCCCATGTGCGAAAGAATGAAATGATGGGCCGAGCTTTCTGCCAGTCCTTGGTCGGCTTTGGAAGGATGCGCGCTGTGGGCAACGGTGCTTGGAGTCGAAGTCCCCATGCGTATCGTTGACGTAGGAGAGAAGGTACCGTGGTTACCACTTCAGAGCGAAACGATGCTGCGGATTCGCGGCAAAGTGAGAAAACCCCGCGCAGAATGTCTTCCGCATCAATATGGCAAACAGGGACGGGCACACTACATGTGCACGGGAGGGAAAATGATCCGCTGGGATAACTACCCATGAAGACAAAGAGGCCACAGTGCGTTGCAACGATGCCGATGACCAATAAGCCTGATCTTGGAGGTTGATCCGATGGGTCTCCATTAACTGAGCCACGACCGGTTGTAGATCTGGAAGTAGATCGGAACCATGTACATGCCAGCGTCGAGCAAGTTTGCGAAGTTGCGTGGTGAAACGTTGATGCAATAGGTCGACATCACTGAAAAACTGATCCTTCATTGAGGCGGCCATGATTTCCACGTTGATGTCCGCATTGATGCGAGAAAAGTCATCCACCATTACTGCGTGACCATGTGCACGGAGTAGATGGTGGTCATCGATGTCCAAACAGCGACACGGAAAGGATGTGTCAGGCGTCCATTTGCGCTGCCATGTGCGATAGTTGTATATCTTGTCGCCCAATGTGGCGCTGCGGGTTTCCACAACCCGGATCTTTGGAATGAAAAGAGAAGGGAACAGATCCCGATGGGAAGCAATCCAGTTTTGTAACCATGTGCCAAGTAGAGCTTTCCAATTTTGGACATGTAGCGGCGGCAAAAGTAGCTGTGTCAAAGTGGAGGGTGGTTGTAGCCGTCGTTTGCGCAGTACCTGGGCGAGGAGCTTCTGGGCCTTGGAGCGGAAGGGTTCGTTGACGAAAACTGCGAGCCGCAATAAGTAGTACAGCTGAGTGGGAGGGAAGGCGGCCGACAGTAGGTCACGCATGACTTGGAACGACGCTCCTGTATTCGATCCCAGCTGATAGAGAATCGAGTAGTGGGCTTGAATGTCATCCAGTGCGTCAGGTCGTAGTTGTCGTTGGAGATCCGGATGTAGTCGTCGTCGAAAGCGCTTGTGCAAGCCGAGGGAAGTGGGAGACGACAACGAGTGGCGTCGAAAATCAACAAGATGTTCCCGGAAGCCCACCTTGCGCAAGATTCTGTGTACCCAGGGCGCATTCAAATGCGGGCGTAGCAGGTATTGCCATTTGCTTTCTTGAACCCACACCGAGGAAACTGGAAGTTTGATTTCCACTGGTACAGCACAGAAGAGCCAGTAAGTATTGGATCGTTTCCAGTAGTGAAGCGCCGGTTCAAAGAAGGCATGCCGTCCACGAAGTAGTTGTAGAAATTTGCGACTGCGTGAGTGTTCACGACGTAGAACATCCTGATCAGTCGCCCCAACATAGTATGGTGTGTGCCATGGGGAAAGTCGAATGTAGACGCACGGTTGTTGGTGATGACCTGGATCATGTATGAAGTCGTAGAGGTCAGGAAATCGCGCCCGCAATGAGCGTAGATGTCGCGTGTCAGCGAAAGTTGAGTGCATGATTTCACACAAGAGAGAAGTCTTGTAGAAGTGAAGGACTTCGAAGAACGGCGGGAAGTAGCCGTGATCCTGTGAAATGAGACGTTGTAAGAAACTGATCAATAAATAGGCAGCGCACCGACATCTGTGAAGTTCGTACCTGTTGGCCACGGTGTGATGAGAGTTGGACATAGCGCAATTCGGAATCTGGAGGGCTATCCGGACCACAACTAAGACCTCGAGGATGAGACCCAGCCACGGCAATTGTGTGATGGATTCGTACTCCTCAATTGGAATCGACGGTGGTGGTAGTCCAGGGAAACAGTAATGCCAGCACGTCGAGAATGTGGTCAACGAGTGCAGAAGGTCGTCCAGCGACTGCCATTGTGCAACATCATCATAGATTCCGCAGCGGCGAAGTTCATCCAACATGGTGAGATGCAACCAACGAAATCTACCACAAGGCGGCGACATGAATACAAGCATCACAGACCATCACACAAGAGGCAATGCAAGAACAAGCAAGTACAAGATCAATCATGTGCAACGCAAACATTTGACGGACGAGTTTTCACCTGGACTCATCCGTGACATTGTTGCCGCTCCGGGCTCATATGAGAACGAAGGTCGTCATGATGCCTTCTCATCCACAAAGCAGGCGAGCGGTCACGATGAGGTGACTCAATGCCTTCTCAGTGAGTTTGGTAAGGTACCCGGGTTCAAGACCCCATGATGCTGCCATTGCACCGAGTGTGGGCGCATCGCCCTTCGGCATGCGTTGCCTGGCTTGAAGAAGCTGCGTCGCCATAGAATCTAACGACTTGTTGCCGTTGAGCCGGGACGGGTGATTGGCCCACTTAACCAGCGATGCCAAAGTGGTTGTTGTGGGTGCTTGCTTGAGGAAAAGGCGAGGTTGGTCACTGGTCCATGTGTAGTACTTGACAACTTCATCCGGCGTGCTGTGCATGGTGAGCAACTGTGACGCCGCCGGTTTGGACGGCGGTGACGACACTCCGTGAAGAGACTGCATGATCCGAGGTTGCACCACGCTATCAAACGACTTGCCATCCAGGGCGGCCGCGCTGGCTGTGGGAAGGGAGCTGGCAGGTGACGAGGATGGTGTGTGGTTGACCGGTGGCGGTGTAACCAACTCTGCATCATCTTTCTGGTTTGTCATCGTGGGCGAGGTCGATGCGCGAAGTGATGCGGAATATTGAGCTTGGAGAAGTTCATGTGCACGATTCAAATCATTGAACTTCTTGACCATGTCATCGGTCTGGGCGGCAGGTGCGAGAGAGGTGTGATGTTGTTGAAGAAATTGAAGTACCAGGTTGGCCAAATGGTCGTGGACCTTGATGCGCTGATTGAAGTCATCAATGTTGAGACCCAGCGTGTTGGCAAGGTCCTTTTCCAGGGTGAGCAGGTTGAGTGACTGCGATCTTCGTAGTAATTTGGAGCAGGTACTCCAAAGTAAGGCCTCAGTGCGGGTGCGAAAGCCTTCCCACGTCACGAATCGGCCGTGTGCAAACGGCCTGAGTAGCCAGTTGGTGAGGCCCCCGTGGATAACCTGAACCAGGCGTACGTCCCTAATATCCATGCCTGACATGTCGCGAAGGTTGCCATGTGGAGTGTTGGCAACGGTCATGGGCAGGCTGAAGTTGTAGAGTTGATTGACATCAAACATGCCGTCTCCAGGTGTCCAATCAGGCGATGGAGTAAGCCAGGCTTTCTGAGGACGAACCGGTAGAGCTGCAGGAGGTCCAGGTGAAGGTGTAGGTTGGGAAGTAGTGACCGGTGGTGGCATCATTGGTGGCATGAACTTGGATGGCGTGGGATCAGGAGGGATCGGCATCATGTAGTTGATCGCCGGGTGTTGGAATTGCTGTGTGGGGTTGTGAGTCGATTGAAAATTGATAGGCACCATCGGAAAGTTGTTAGCAGCATTGTAGCCGGAGTTGTGTTGCCATGAAACCAAGTTGTTCCAATCCATGTTCTCCGAGACCTGGTTGTCATTGTGCTCACGTCGGCGTGCTTTGTGAGCTTGAGGGGACGGACTCCGATCACGTCTGCGTCGAGTCCTGGATCTATCACGATCATCACGTCGAGACATGGTGACGCAACTGAATCTGAATTTGCACACTTCCACCTTGAGAGAATCAGACCCGACAACATTCAAATCAATGCAAATGCAAGTTAGCGGCCCTCAACTGCAATGGTCGAGCGAAATGTACAAGGCAAAGCAAATACAAGTCAGCAATCGACAACCGCAGTGATACGAGCAACAAGTTCAACCAATGGTCAGGGTAGGCAATGAAAATCGGCAGCTATCAACTGTGGTGAGACGTCGCTATGAACTGACGGCTTTCTTCCCTTTAGTGAAACCTCGTTCCTGGTTAAATGTGAAATTCCGCTGTTCTATGATACGCACGTTGAGGTCAAATTTTCCGACAGAGCCGGCCCGGGGTCACACAATGGGTACACCCGAGGATTCCCCACGAATGGGGTGTACACACTTAAACTCCAGATGGAGAGTGCTAATCTTTCGAGTACAACTGATGAGTCTCGAGTACAACTGATGAGTCTCGAGTACCTTGTTGGGAAGCAGGTACGTAGCTGAGCGTCCTCAGCTACTTCCCTTCCAGTGACCTAGCTTCGTTGGATCAGGTCAGTCACTGGAAGCCTGATCCCCCTGCTGCGAAACCGAAAGGGTGGTGACAGGGCATTCTGTCACTCCGCACACACACACACACACAAAGATCCAGGGTACACGAAAACCAATATGGGCGTGTCTATGTTTGAGGGCACCCGGTTTTTGTGGGTTTAAAGGAAAACACAAGGGAAACCACTATTTTGAAGAAACCCAAAAAGGACACATCCAGGTGTTCAGATGTTCGAGTCTCATTGGACTGAGGACCCACACGCAAGCGACGCAGAAAGGGCTCAAGAAGTCGGAGACGCGCAACCGCCCCCGCCGGTCCACCAGCACGTTGTCGGCCTCGTTTTGCGAAACACCCATGCGGTGGGCTCGCTTGGAAGGTGGGAGGGAGGCCAAACAAATGAGAACACAAGGTGTGTAGATGTCTATGTACATAATTGTATGTGTTATGGAAGACATAAG
>CAUJNA010003533.1:169350-179350 GCA_963377175.1 Effrenium voratum | reverse complement strand
GTCAAAGCCCCAAGCAGACAGCCAACTGGTGCTGCCGAATCAATGGAGGCACTGGTCCGTATTCCTTTTAGCGCTCAATGTGTCGTTCGCATAGCAATCGAATTTGGTCACTGCACTGGTATCTCAGAGACTGCGACGACAAGCCAGACTGGTCATAGGCAACGGCTTACAGAAGAAGCAGCGCTTGCCTGCAGACGAATAAAAATTGAAGAGCCGGACGCAGCTCAGGCATATGTGGCCCCTCCGACTCCTGTCGGACGACACACATGTCTTCACTCACGGACGGCCATCGCTCACTCTACGCGTCGCTGACTCTCAGGAAGATCATTCCGCCGTTGATCACGACTTGGAGGAGCTTCTCGGAGGCGTGACGGGTGCCACTGCACCAGCGTGCTCTGGTCAGCATTGTCCGTCTGATGGTTTAGTGCCGAGTAGCCACAGAGGCACGCGGCACTATAGTAGTCTGCGTTTGCCAAAGCAGGGACTCCGCAAGGACAAACAATGATAAACAAGGTGGCGGCGCCTGCAAAGGGCCGGGCGCCCACCACACGTGAAGGGAAGAGACTCTGAGGTCAACTGTGTGTTTTCCCTGCAACGGGCCGGGCGCCCACCACACGCGAAGGGAAGAGACTCTGAGGCCAACTGTGCGTTTTCTCAGTGTTTTTGGTGGCTTCAGTTTTCGGAAAGTCCTCTCAAGTGCTCAAACTTACTGGAAGGGTCGCTCGAAAAGTCCGATTTGACTGTTCTGCTGGGGCGAAAGGCAAACTGTGAAAGGCCCACTCAACCTACCCAAAGTTTCGGGCTACCAAGTGTCCGTATTTTTCACGCTCGCACCTTGTCGCACGCTTGGCTTAGACTACACACCTTGCTGCATGCTTTGCCTATATCTGAGCGTGTATACCCCCCGAACAACAGAGCAAAAGATATCAAGCGCTTGTCTCACCAACTGCCCAAACAAAAACCAAACATAGATTTTGTTTCTGGCTGACATGCTGCCAAGAGCACTCGTGGAGGCGCTTGCGAGCAGTCTCGGGAAGTCACGGGGAATGCCGCGCGGGGTGCGGCAAGTCAAAACCATGCGGTGCAGGGACGATGGGGTGCAAGCGCATGCCAAGCAATCTGTCGCAAACCGCAAATGCGGCGGCGGCTGCAGTACAACTGGATACCTCCACGGTGTTCAGAATGTTTGTTTGAGCCGTCTGTGAGCATGAAGTGCTGCTGATGTCGTTGATTTGTTTGCGGATTTGCAACAAACTCCTGGCACGGGCTACACGACTATGCTAGGCTGTTGAGAAAACTGCCAAGTCGGCTTGATAGGCATTGAAGACAGACTCGTAGGCATCAACACACGTTTTCTTATGATCAGCTTCCCTCCGCTTGGGATTATTCTGCACAAATTGCATAAGATTTGGCTCACCCGTGATGAAGTTGTCGCACGTGTGTCCAGTTTCTGAATTGCTTTCAGTTTAGGGATTATGACAACTGGCTAAACTCCATACATGCTGAACACTTCATACAGACGACGGAGGCGGAGGTGGGCTTCTTGGCCCTGGCAAAGGCGAAGACCTTAAAAACTGGCTATGAACAATTCGGTTGCCAAGCCCACCTTGTTGCGCCTCGCTGTTCGGCCTGCAGTTTTTTTTCCATGGTTGTGGAAAGATCTGATTACAGTGCCATTTTTTTTTGTGATGACAAGGGAGTCCTCGTTAAAATCCACAAAGTAGCGCGGGTGGACATCGACCACTTTGGCATCACAGATCATGGGCCATTTGCCATTGTTTTTCCTGTTGGTTCTTGTGCAAAGTCATTTTACCTTCAGGGGTTTCAGCCGATTTCACTTGGTGGAAACGATGCCCCTGAGAAAAGCATCCCATATGACAATGCATCTCTCTCTCTCACTCTCTCTCTCTCTCTCTCGCTATGTATGCACATATGTACATACGTGCATGTGTATGGATGTCTGTAATGTCCGTATGTAATGTAATGTAACGTAACGTAACGCCATGCAATGTAATGTAGTGTAGTGTAGTGTATGCAATGTAATGTAATGTAACGTAACGTACCGTATTGTAATGAAATGCGCATGTATTTAAACATTCACCCCTGGTGTCTCTCCAGGAGGAGAGTGAAGAAGGTGTTGAGCCATCATATGGGCGTGTGCCGCAGCAAGCTCCCGGACTTTCAACCTGCCCGGCCCAGGCCCTTCATGCAACGGTCACAAATCGCGACGACGACCGGGCAAGCACGCTTGCCTTGTCGCGCCTTCCCGTTCACCATCCACATGCGGGACTCTGCCGACAAGCTCAGCGACGACCTGCTTTCCCTGCGGATCATTGCTGACCTTGTTCTTGATCCTGTCCCGCTGGATCTTCAGCTTGAGTGCATCCAATGACACCTGCTTGCTTTGGCGCATCTCTGGCTCGGCGATTGGAGTTGTGCCGCATCCGGGCACAAGGCTTGTTTGTGGTGGCGGCACCTGTAACGGGCCAGGCGGTCGTTGTGTTTTTAACAACTATTACCGCGCGCGCGCGCGCAGTTAACTCGACTTTCATCGACACTTCAAGCACACATGAGTCCCGCGTTTCCTTGGCTTGGTGTTGCTCTTGTATCTCGTAGGTCGTGCTAAAGTCTTTGATACACACGCAGTCCTGCCACTGTCTCCGTACTTCTCAGTTTGTCCGCTTTACCTGGACTCTTTGTTGGATCACCTGAACCGGCTGAGTGACCTCCAACCACATCGGTTCGTTGAACTGCAAATCTCCTTTGGCCAGTATGGCTTTCAATGCTGCAGGAGTCTTTGTCTCTTCCCTCTTCCGCAGCACCTGGTCTTGAGTTGTACTAGGTACTATCGATAAGACCTGAAGTGATCCCTATCACTTTGCATAGTTCAAAATATGCTTAAGTTCCTGGCCCCATCGATGTGTGGTCCTCTCATGTGCCTTTCAGCCCCATCGAATTTGTAATTTTATGAGTCCAAAGATGCTCCACGCCCATTGGAGCAAATTGCATGGTGCCCGATATCATGACAGGAACTCCCGTCGACCAAAATGGTGCAGGCAAATCTCTACAAGCCATCAAGTACAAGCAGAAACTCTTACAGGTCAGGGGCAATAACAAACACCAACAAGCATAAAACAAAAACACAAATAAATGACAACAAAGCCGATTCGAAACAGAACTAACGCACCTAACAACAATGCCAACCAGACACAACCACCAAAACAACACACACTAAAAGAAAGAAAAACAAAAAAACGAAACCGCCAACCCGAGCCGAGGCGCCGCAGGGGTGTGTGCGCTCAAAGGATCGCCACAGGTCCGCCACAGATTGGCAGTTGGAGAGGTACTCGAAGACCAGCACCTGGAGAGTACTTGGTTGATGTTTGTGCCGTGGTTTTGGGGCCCCTCAAAGTTCGCTTTTTGTGTTTGGTTTGGTCTGTTTGGGGATCATCAAGGCTCGCTTTTTGTGTTGAGTTGATAATGCTTGGTCTGTTTGGGGTTCCTCAAAGTTGCCTTTTGGTGCTGAGTTGACAATCTCAAAGTTGCCTTTTGTGCTTAGTTGACAATGGTTGGTCTTTTTGGGGCTCCTCAAAGCTCACTTTTTGCGTTTAGTTGATACTGGGAAATCGTTGGCATCCTCAACGTTCCCTTCTTGTGCTTAGTTGATGGTGGCTTGGCTTTTTGGTCTTCCTCAAAATGTCCTTTTTGTGTTTAGTTGCTAGTGGTTGGTCTTTTTGGGGTTCCTCAATGTTCCCTGTTTGTGTTATTTGATCATTGTTGGATCTTTGAGGCTTCCATCTTTCTGTTTTGCTAGTTGTAAGTATGTTTGGTGTATCGTTGCGTGGGCTTTGTGGCAATTGCATGTCTGCCTTTTCGTTGGGATCTGAAATCTCTTGTTGGCTTCGCCTTTGCGCCGCGTCTAAGTTGCCCTGGCAAACCGAGAAGTTGGCATGCTAGTCTGAGTTCATGGACAACACTTTGGAATGTGAAACCCTTAATCCTTGACCGGTGGCTCCTAATGTGGGTGTGTCGGTTTTTAGTGGACCCGCAAGTTGGTGTGTTTCCTTTGGGTTTCACTTTCAAGCCACAAACCAAGGGTAGCCTCAAAAACGACACATCCAGGTGTGTCGAGCAGAGGCTTCTCCCGCATCGTTCTAAGTGCACTTGTGGGTATATGCTTGAAGAGGCAAAGGCATAGAATATGTGGGTGATCTCATGTGGACTGGTGAGACCTTTCCGGACTTCACCGCTCCGGTCCGAAAAGTCGATCCTGGGAAACCACACCATTTCAACAGGGGCCAGTACATGTGCAACCCCAATACTCTCTTGTTTAAAGGCACAATCATTTGACATGGCCATGAAACTACAATGGTTTATCCGTCGAAAACCAGAGGTTTGCTTGGAAGGACCCTCGACTCCCACCTGCCCTCGCTTTCTGGCCTCGCAAACGAGCAGGCCCGTGCGGTCCTTGCACAAGAAGGCCTTGTCCGGGAAGAGCACTTGGGGGTCCTGCAAGCATAAACAACATGGCTGTGGGTCAAAAATATGTACCCAATATGGAACCGGGTAAATGGAAACTTGGACTACAACCTGCGGTCCCCCGGTGGTTTAATTTTGACCCACACCCACATGAGACCTTTGCCGGATCAGGGGCTCCGATGTGAGGCTGAGGCTCCTGCAGGAGTCTTTCCCTCTTGATCTGAGAGATTTCACACGCTTGCTACGGTTTGCGGCCCCTGCTTGAAACATCCCCAATAAGGTCCAACTCATTTGACAAGACTTCATGCATTTTTGAACATCCCAAACGCGTTCTTCCCCCACAGAAAACATGAATTCTGACAAATGTTGAGCCTTCATGTCTGACTTTTGAGAACTCCGCTGCTCATTGAAGTGTCGCAAGGAGACCGCGGATCCGGAGTGCTGTCTTGACGAAAAAAAACCTCGAAAAGTAGATTCCTCGAACGAAACATGGACATGTGAGCTTTTCTTATCATATTCCAGGCCCCTTTTGGAACCCCAAGAAGCCCTCAGCATCTTCCGCGGCAAACGCCACATGCCAGTCCTGGGGCATGGTGGGGAAGACCTTCCGCAGCCTTTGGGCCTCCAGCACCTCGCTGAAGTTCCCGCCCGCGCCCCCATGAGGCCTGCCGGCGCTCGGGCACTGCACCTCCGGACCTCTGCTCCCCGTTTGACGGGAAAGGAAACCCGTTGACCAAACAAAAGTGGGCTCCACTGTGGACCAATGCCACAAGCTCCCCTCCCATATGAATCAGTCTAATGAAGAAGATGTCTGCTTCCCTCGAACCAGAACCCACCCAGTCGAAAAAGCGGGCCGGGGTATATAGCCTGCATATTTTGGTTTGTAGTTACATGCCCCATTACCCAAGTCACATAGACGTGGGTCACAGAATACTTTGTTGTTCGGCAGATCATTTAACTGCATGGGGCAACCCGACGTACCCACGTGCCTCGCGGAACCCTTGCCTTGCTCTGGCTGCGCATCGGTATTGGACTTGCGATTTCAGCAGTCAGTATTCACCATTTTTGAAGTCATATGGGCACACAAATTATATTGAACATGCCTCATTTGGCCTTTGGCCACGCTAAGAGAGCATCATCTGAAGGAAAATAATGCGACTCCCCTCTTGCTTGGTGTCTGTTGTTGGGACCCGTTGGTGGACATCGTTTGCGTGGATATTTATGCCCACCTACCATGTTTTGAAGGTATGCCCTGTTAACGTTCATGGTCATCTGCATGATGAACACTTCCGACAAGCCCGTAAACAGGGTACTTCTTCGCCCTGTTAAAACTGATTCAAACAAACCTGAATAAGAGGTCCCATCCCCCTGTGGGCTCATTTTGCTCACGTTCCCGGAAGAACCCGGCCTGATGCACTTGGCCAACTTGCCACCCAGCTCGATCATGAAGACCTCGCAGCCGAGGCAGGAGACATGTTCACAAGAAACAAGTAAATACATATATATATATATATATATATATATATAATATATATATATATATCACATATTATACATTTATATACAAAACGGGCCTCCATGGGGCCTGCTAAACAGATATATATATATATACATTTATACATATCATCAAACCAAACTGGGTGCATTTCTTTGGTTAGGGAAAAAGTCACTTGCCGCGCGGGTCCTCAATGACTCAAATTGGGGTGGAACCTGCCATAGGTTGGAGAAATATAAAGACCATGGTCCATTCAAACAAAAAGAGGCCTCTTATGATACCCGGTGTTTTAATTTTTGGATGCTCCCACAATGAAGGCATCCAACCCTTCTGCGCCGTGCAAGGCGGGTCGTTTTGCTGGGGCTGCGGGCATGGTTGAAACCGCTGCACTGCAGCCTGCGGGCGCCCTCCGCACTCCGACCAAAGATGGCCTTGACCCCCGCCTCAAAGCACAGCGAGCCGCAAGCGCGACGGGCGAGGCACGCCCGGGGGTGGGGGCCTATTTTGGACCAGCTCCAACCTACCTCATTTGTTACCTACCAAACATCCCATGCTTGGTTCTGGTCTATAGTGAACATGAGCATGTACAAAACAGAGATCCCAGCAAGCTTTGACATACGCTCGCAATAATGTTGGATTTGTCATTAAATCACACCACTGAGAGGAAACTCACCAAACAGTATAAGCGTGATGATTGTTTTTATCCAGCTCAAAAGGGAAATGTGGGGACCTATGCTTGAGAAGGCCTCATCATGGGCCTAGGTGTTGGGCGTCGGGAGCCTGTGAAGAGGGAATTCGGCAGGCTTGCAAATTGAAAACGGTCCTGTAATTCCAACACAGGCTTTTCGGAACAAACTCTTGCCGGGGTCCTTCCCTTCTTCGTGGGTTCCATCTTGGGGGCGCCCAAGATTTGCTCAAGGCGCCAACAAGAATCAATATAATTGGTTGGGGGGGGACCCGCAATCTGGGTGCCCCCCGGTGGGTGAGGTCACGATCCAATTTGTCTACATTGATATATATTTATCAGTCATGCCCAGACCCAGCTAAGATCCAAACTGAAGTTGAATAGGGTACACGTTGTTTAAGGACAGCTGGCGCACATTGCTTTGTCTTTCAACTACCGCCAGCGAATGGTCAGAGTATGTTTGTATTGCAAGACAGGTTTCAATCCTACACTGATGCCATTTGCCCAGGGCACAGGTTCACTTGCATCCAGAGTGGACAGAGGAGAGCGTGCTACTGAATTGTCTTCATTTTTTGGACATGAATCTGAATTGGGGGTGTTTGTGCGCCAGAGAGTTGTCAAGTATTGCTCGAATCCCAGAAAACTTCCTTGGATGTAAGCAAGAGCGAGGCAATATCCAGAGCCAGAAGACCTGAAAGGCTTCTGGCTACAATCTCTTCTGGGTCCTGTCGATGAATAAAGACGGGGAATTGCAGAAATGATGTTGTCTTCCTTTCGTAAATGTCATCCACACGCATAAAGACAAAGAAAGGCAACCCATGCAATACCTGCACCACTCGGAATGAGCCCATCCCAAGTCCTGTCCAGCACATCAGTTTAGTTTCTGGACTCTCAAACCGCCCATAATCGCAGTCTCCAGAAGAAACAAGTAAAGGTCCCCCCAAAGTGCTAAAGGAACCTCTGGCGTCCAGATTCAGTTCATGCGGCTCCAAAGTCTTCAGGATTCGTCGGCTTCGCCAAGCGCCCAGCGGATCCGAAGACGTTCACCAGGGAGGTCGCCAGCTCGCCGGGCGGGGCTCTGATCACCTGAGAGCAAGCCGGCTGCGCGGGGCGGAGTCGGCCGTGAAGTGTTGCACGAGTTGGACCTTCAGCGCTGCCCTTTGGCGCCCCCTTTGGGCCTGAACTCATCTAAACTCCATTGCAATGTGCGAAAAAAAAGACACAAGCAGCTGAGCTCAAGAACAGAGGGACAAAAGTAATCGGGACCGCATCAAACATGGATGCTGATCATTTGGCTGCGCGGTTCCCCAAAACATGGGTGGATTCCCCAAGGCGTGGGCGCTTATCACTGCGTGCTTCAAAATCGCGTTCCTGAAAGCCTGGATGCTAAGCGTTTGGCTGGCTGGATTTCCGCAAACCGTTTGGCTGCCTGAATTTCCCCAAACGTGGGTGGATTCCTCATTTTGCTATACATCTGAAACATCGACAAGCTCTCAAACACAAGGGCGTCGTCTGCACGCCGCATTCCAACTACAAACATGATTCTTCCAGGAGTCTGTCTCAAAATTGGGCCCGCTTTTTCGGATAGTGTTAATGAGAAACTAAAAGGAATCCAACCGCCTCAAAGGCACCATAATGTGAGAAAAAACACCCATGGTCGTGAGGCAGTTGGTTCTCATCAAAACGGGGGCAACATTTGGGGCCAAATCACTACAAACATGATATCCTGAATTTGGATTCATCATACCCTCGTGATCTTTGGGCCTCTTCTGTTCTCCGTAATGATGACCGCCTGGAGGAAACTCAGCGTGCTGACCGCAGCATTCTACAGCCTGGCCACTCTGCCAGGCTTGCTCGGGTGGCAAGGCACGCCACGTTGCCTGCATGTCCTTCAAGGCAACCACAGCCTTCTTCGCAATCAAGAAGGCACCAGGGTCAGCGATAAGAGCCGGGCAGCTTCCACCGCCCACCAGGCCAGGAGGTGTCGAAGCCCGTGCGACAGAAGAATATCAGCATGAGATTGGAAGAAACACTCATCCAAAGAATAAAAGGTTCCGTAGACGGACATGACTTTGTTTATCACCGTGAAACAAACGTTAGGCCAAGCCAGTTTGTTGTTCAAAGCTAACTAGTGACTTGCTCCCCTCTGAGCCATGGTAAAGAGCGGAGTTACCTGCTCATCGAAGCTCGTTTAGCAAAGTCGCCTGACCGAAACTGATTTAAGGCATGCATACCCTCCTACAAAGAAACATGGAAGACCACAGCGCCTTTCTGGCGCTGTTCCCGACTCTCGATTCCGATATGCAAGGTGAGGCGATTCAACCCCTTCAACAAAACCTTCTGAGTAGCTCCAACCACATCCAAGCCCGACTCGTTCCTAGTTCCCAGCGGCCATAGGACCCTGCAAACCCTCCTTTGAACACCACCCAAACCTGTATTCCGTAGCCCCCGTCTGGTATCTGCAATGGTTGCTAGTTGTTGGCCTGCAGTCTTTGGCATCTCATTTAGCCGTGAGGCTGTTTGGTTTTCGCTAACTTGTTTGCTGAGCGGATTGGTCCAAACCTGCTGTTTACCACTGAATCTGTTTTCCCAGCAAACTTAGCGAAAGCTTGACGCCCAGAAAAAGGCGGAATTGATTGAGTCGCCGAGGTTCCATGAATAAGAAGCCTTACAATTTGTTGTCTAAACACTCTAAGAAGCTGATGTCTGTCACTACCAACCTCAAGAGCTGCTTTAACCATAATGGGGCAGAACAATAACGATGGCGATGTGCAGTCCAACCAAACACCAACCTCCAAACTCGACTGTCTTTGGGGAACGGATCCTTCCAGCCATTGCTAGTTCTCAGTAGAGAATTTTAAGGGTTTCGGAAATGAATCTAGATCCTCTAAAAGGAATCCGCAGGGGATGATTCAATTCATTCCAAAACCTGCTTCTCAAGGGTACCCTTTTGTGTTTGCTTTAAACTGAAACCAAAAGCAACACCGAAATCCTTTTTTGGCTTCCCTCGCTCCCTGTCGCACCATGCCCCCCCTCTCGCCTGCTCCACATCCCCAGCCAATCCCAAGGTCTTTGCACTCGCCAGAGGCGGCATTGACTCCCAGCGGCACTCCTATCGCAGCGGCGCGAACGGATCGAACACGTCCGATCTCGACTGCCGCAGAGAGCAAACGAGGATTAAATGCGTCAGTGCATAAATACATGCATGGAATTGATGTGTGATGAATGACGATATATGTACGTATGCATTGCATGTATGTATATAGCTTGTCGAATAAACGTCGATGTGTATGTATATGAGTATATGTGTGTATCATTATGTAGAGGGGGTCACAGTTTGA
>CAUJNA010003533.1:129350-161850 GCA_963377175.1 Effrenium voratum | reverse complement strand
ACTGGGTGCCCCCCCTTCACAGGACGGCCGGTCACTAGCTCTGTACAGTCTGCACTGCAAAAATTCCAGGTGAGCTTCTTGAAAAATGGGTAGATTAGTTTACCAGTTTATAATGATCAAAGTCGGTCCGTGCCTAGTAAATGCATTAAGGGCTAGCGCTCACTGTGACAATAACATATCGCATATGGCCCATGGCTATGAATTCCCATAGGTTCCTGAAAAGTGGTTGGTGGACACAAAGCCCCACCCAAATTTGCACCAAAGCACCAAAAACGCCCCGCCGCACTTGCAAACCATAAGCCCCATGGAAGGCATCTTCCAAGCCGTGCGCGTGCTGACACATCGCAGGCCAACCGTCCATGCGGCGAAACACATTCGGATTGATCCGGACAGTCCAAGCAGGTATCAATCGGAGCGCGTGTGCCCTTTAGAGAGAGCATGATTTCTAGCACTTAAAACGGTGCACAGTATTAATGTCCGCCCCAACTACTGTCAGAATGGCTGCTGAATATTTACTTGAGACGAGATACATCCGCCGGTTGCAGTTCTTGTGCAATGCGAAGAAGTCTGGACACGGGACAAAGGGAGGAACTGGCTGCAAAAGCACGGATCCTGAAGCACAAGAACTCTACCACCGATCCAATGGAAGGGCAAGGAATCAAAGGCCGGTGACTGACAAGTAAGGAGAAAGAACATCCACCCGGACGCTTAAAGTGTATTTTGCACTGAACAGCCCTTCACAAACCAATGCCCAAAAAAGGTGGTTGCCAAACAGACCCTAAGTGTCCATCATACACCCACCCACGCAAGCACCCACCCGCCCACCCACTCAAGCACCCACCCACCCACCCACCCACCCACCCACCCACCCACCCACCCACTCAAGCACCCACCCACCCACCCACGCACGCACCCACCCACGCACCCACCCACCCATCCTGCCCGTGCCGTCCAAGCCACCGACACCTCCTGCTCCCTTGAGCGGGCCCTGGAGGCTCCCAAGCGCGTGGCCTCGCAGGAGCAGCAGGACCTCAGGCGGGAGAAGTTGGAGTGGGGAGACCCTGCCACGTGAATTCGGGGTTAATCCTGGAAACTATGTTTGGGTGGACAGTCGACCCTAGTATTGTTGGGCGCCAATTCATCCTGGCATCTTGGGATGTGGAGGTGAGCAACCCTAGCAGGGGGGGTGAGGGGTTGAGACTTAACTGGAGGGGGGGTTAATGGATGCAAAGCCAACCACTCGGTATTGGCTATCGCATGGGCCATCTAGGTAGGATGGTCGGTGGGTCCGAACCAAAAAAACAACATTTGGAGCATACCCAAGTTCCCCAGTGACCCTGGCCAAGAAAAGGCGCCCGCCAATCAATCAGAAAAGGGGGCGAGTCCCTTTCCTTTTGAGCTTGGGTTTCTCTCAAATTACTTGATAGGAAAAGTGGTTGGTGGACATGAATTCCCATCAAAATGAAGTCTACCAAAGGTTCCAGCCAGATTCGCGGCCATTAATGTAAGTAACCGGCAAAATTAATCATTGCGTGTGGGGAATTTGCCACCAACAGCAGACTGCAAATGATATTGTCAGTTTCTCACTCGCGTCATACCTACATAGCTAAACTTGCCAACATGGATGGACTGGGAAGACTGGGGGTATCTGGGCTAACAAAACCCCAGGCCGAAGAGGTGACCTCTGGCTCCACAGGAGGTGTCCTTGGCGATGCAAGTCCGCTGGCAGCTTCCATGCCGTTCACAATGGAGGCCCGGCCAATCCAAAAGGAAATCCCTCGAGGGAAACCACAAAGGGAGGCCTTATGAAACCCAAGGAAACAGAGTCACAGTCCAAAGCTGGCACTTCATGAGAACCGAAAGGGCTTGGGAAGCCGTGCCCATTTATGCTGAATGTCCCCTTCTAATCTTCATCCTATCAAATGTTGGGTGTTTCCTGTGGGGAAACCACAGGGAAAAAAACGATTTTGGTGACATACGGCCGAGGCAAACCACTAAACAGGGTTGCGGACAACAGGTTGGGACCTCTCGAAAAGCGGAGAAGTCCCCTTTGATTGGTTGGTTTACAACCCCCTCGGCACAAAAACCCACCCCGCTCAAAAAAGGTCAAAACACGGAGCTGCCGAACGGATCGTCCGGAACGTCCGAGGCGCCAGGAGGGCGACGTCGGACCCGTCGCGTAGCCCACAGGCCTTGGCCTGGAAGCAACACCCCGGAGTGGATGGCACCTGAACCCTCAAACTACTAAAAACACATGGGAATTCACGCGTTGTTCTGGGCAAACCTCCAAGTTTTGAGTACTTTCAGGGTCTGGCTAAGACCAAAGAGACACAGGCCCGTTTTGGGATAGGGGGTTCTGACCTGAATTGATGAAGCCGGGCCTTGACTGAAATGAAGAATTCATCCAACAAGAGTTAAACGTTGAACACACACACACACATACGTACATGCATACGACATAAGGATGCCACTTCAAAGCTTAATGTACCATGGGGCACCCTAAGGCTGGTGTTAGCAGCGCGTCGTCAGCAGCTGGGTGTTTCTGGCACACATGGACGTTGCCAAGAATAGGGAGGCCCTGCCTTGGGATTTGGCACTCGTCTAATTTCACCACCACTAGCATCAGCTTCGGGCCAAAGTCTAACAGGCATCCCGTGGGATTCGTGTGAGTATCACCGGAGAGGGGCCATGTTTGTATCCTGGTGCCAGAGTCTATGCAACCCGGAGATGTGGCCAACATGTTGTTAAAGAAATGATTTAGCAATGGGGACAATACTAAACGAAATTACTGCCATCCTTCCGACACCATAAGCAAGCTCCTAGAAACCTGTGAAGAGCAATCTCCCCCATAAGCACAGGACCCGCGTGGGGACCCTTGGAAACGAGGAATCTTATTCAGGCCAGGGGTGATGGTCCTTTGGATAGGGATTGTTTTTGACTGAGTGGCTAAAGGCGAAAGGGTCGTCTTGCCGAAGGCCACTACCAGTCATCCCAGTTTCGGGGCCGAATTTCTTCAGCCAAGTGCGTCGTAAGCAGTGATTGCGCTCAAAACTAACTGGGGCAAATTCGCCCTCAACCTGCAGAAGGCAAATAAGGTCTGCTAGTTACTTGTTGCTTGCCTTTATCATCCTTGGTGTCTTCTTGGGGTATCTTCCATGGGGGGTGCACGAGGCCTCACTTGGACCCTCCGGGAGTAAGAAGCTGACATGTGACAAGTTTTACAGGATCCAAGCAACGCACCAAGCCAAAGATATGCCAGAACTGTGGAGAACTTGGCATCCACTCACATCAACATTTGTGGCATCTTGCCTGGTTTGCAAAGAAGCGCCTTAGCAATGAATCTACATCCCAGAACAGCATGATATGGCTATGTTGCAAAACTACGGATCCCTTCAAATAAACAACAGGTGGCTTCCCCTGTCAACGTGTCATATGTCTCCTTCAATTTGACAATACGCATGCGCATGTCTGCTTTGGAGCCGTGTCATGCCTCGAGCTCCTTACCCACAACGCCCTCAACTTAGTTGGTCCGGAAAATGGCGAAGTGGTTCCCGCCCGCTTAGCGCCCCCCCAGAAACAAACAATTCAGCTCGTGGCCACTGACTCCGATGCTGAGGCTTCCACGCTGGAAACACCTGGCATGTCATTGGTTCTACCACCAAACATAACCCAACCTCTGGCTCGATGCCAAGGAGAAAGGTATGCCATAATGGATGACTTTTGGCTTGCCACATGAATACTATTGTAAATGAAGGTTAGATTAAAGAAGTCTGGCGAGTAGTACTCGTGCCATTTACCCACGTGTTTTTTTTTTTCAAATGTCCAATGTTGGTTGACTTATCCTTGGGTTGTTGTCTAATACTAATAATCATTGTCATGTGTGGTGCATTAATCCTTTTATTATATTGATCTAAGTCCTGATGTCTTTCTTGTGTAATGTAAGCCTTGTCCATCTGGAAGCTGACAGAAGGTGCCATTTAGAGAAGACCAAGGGTCTTTCAGGGGCAACGCCCCGCTCTTGTTGGTAGGTAGGGTATGTCAACTGTGAGGGAAGTTGATTCGACAAGGGTTTCAACCTGGAAACAAATGAGCCTTGTTATGGCAAGTCTTGCGTGATAGGGTTCCAGCCAATGCAATGAACTAGTCAGGGGCATGGCAGCAAGTCTTTAAACTTCAACTTCTCCGTCAGGAGAAGGTGCTGGCACAGAAACTCTGAGATAGCACCCTGGGCCTGTGAAAAGGTGCACGAGCCAGGTTATGCACACGCGCAGTTCCCAGGAGCATCGTACTTTTCAAGGTCAGTAGCCCTTGTCACCGCACTAAACACTAACTTTAAGCCGTGTTCCGTCCTATGCCTGTTGCAACCGGAGGGTTTCAGTCCAACTGTGGCAGTACCTCTGAAAGAGCGCTCAAAGGGTGAGACACTGCGCTCTTTGTGGTGGGGTACTGCCACAGTTCAGGCACTAGAAATGATAGACTGGTGCCCAGGGCACGTGTAGCTAAGACAACTGCAACGCAGGGCTACCACACTGCTTGAACTTGGTGGCAAATGTTGGACACTGACTTGAGGACTTCTGATGGGTGAGCTAGTTCTCCCCCCAGGTGAGCTCGAAATAAATTGCCCAGAATGCAACTCTAGACATGCTTGTCCCGTCTGCTTCATCGTTCAACGCCCCTGTGGCAGCCCATGCCGTAAGACAGGGCTTGAGCTTGGACCAGTGATGCTGGTGAAAGGTTGTATACGGATTGATCCTGGCAGATTGATGCGTCAACAGGGGCGTGTTTTGTGAGGGATTCGCGCCAACATGGGACACCAACTCCCATCGGACTGCAGGAAAAACCGGATTTGTGACTTGGAAAACCTCCAGGGCCAAAGGCAGAGTCTGGTTCATTTGGCGAACCACATGTACGATGCCACATTTCAAGGCCCAGTCCTCTGGGAGCTACTTTTGCGGCCCCTCCCGCCGGTTGTCGCTTCTTCCATAGGGCAAATTTCAGGCCCACGGGAAAAACCTCGGGTTCAGGGCCAACCCACAAAGCTCCCCGCCTCCTGTCAGTCGATTTCTCGGGCCCCGCGCCTGGCGCAGGCGCTGGGGGCTGGACACCCGGAGCAGCTCCGGACTGGGGGACTTCAGCTCCTCGCACGGCCACAGCATCCTGCGGGCCGAGCGCGTTTGGGCTTCGTTCTAAAGGCGGGCGGCAGCTACTGGGTCCCCGAAAGGGTCGCATTTTGAGGGGTTCTCAACATTACCTTAAATCGCAGGCCGCCCAAAGGCCTGTCGAATGGCCCTGAAGGCAAAGGAGGTCACTTAACAAAGCATTTGATGGCTGTTGGGGGTCCTGGTTTTTCTCACTTCCTCCCACTCACTTGCAGGGAACCCTAGGTGCCTGTCAACGGGAATACGTCCTTTGCTCTAAACCCCATGCTAAATGTACCAAGTCATTGGAGTCACTCGGGATAGCCACCTGGTCCCTCGCCTAGGTCAAAGAAGTTTGAGCCCTCCAAGGGCTCCCTTTTAGTCACGGCCCTGCAACCCATCTGGCTTCCCTGAGATAGGCGCAAAAGCGCCTACCTTGAAAAGACCAAACATAAACACACGCATACTCGCATGTTGCAACCAACTGGGTTGTTTAAAATTTAAAGACATCCCCAATCCGAATTCGTAGTAGCACGCCACTGCAAGGGAAACCATAAGGATATGAATTGATTTCGATCAACCCAACGGTAGCACACAGGCCGGGTTCCCATGTGCACGTGCGCACAAAAAACGAACCATAAAAAGATAAAATACAAACAATATGTATATATAAAACACGCTCATAGCGCCTCAGCTGGCTCCTTGAGGAGCGATGTGCGCAAACCCTCCGACTCCGAGCCAAAGCCATGACGCAAGGCCAGCAGGTGGTTTGCGGTTCACAGGTTCACATGGCATCCCAAAAAAAGGTTCCCCAAAAGAAGATTCCTCTCTAAAAAAGCTGGTTTTGGGATACCCATGTTAATCATTTCCCCCCAAGCTCGCTATAGATTGCCGACAAGCCGTTGGGCCCCTGCTCGGGTCAATGCGAAGGGACGCTCGAGACCATGGTTTCAACAATACCCGTAATTCGAACATCTTGAAACTTCCAAACGGCACTTACGAAACACTGGGTACAGAAAGGCGTGAACAAATGGAAGATTGGTTTGACCGAGTCAAGTCAAAAGGTAAACCCAGGATGGTTCCTGGCGGCGTCCACGCAGCGGGCCCCTGGAAGACTATGGAACAAAAGACTCGGGCACTGGGAATCAAATTGATCCTTCCCCTAGCCGACCATTGCCAGTCACACACTTTGACCTGGACCGTTTTGCAAGTGATTGTGGAATCTACCGTGATATGATACATATGGTCATTCTCTTGACAGCTCATCAGTTGGAAGGGATTCCCTTGGTATCACAAAAACTGGCATCACAGAAACTGGCATCACAGAAACTGGCATCACAGAAACTGGCCCTGAGACCCAATTGTCCACAACCATCATCTGGCAATCGCTCGAACATTCATCATGGGTCAAACGCTTCCTTCGAGTCCCGGAGAACGGTAAATACAAACAAACCTGCTAAAGCAGAACATGTATGACCGACATTGCAGCAAAATCACAAAGCCTAAAGTAGCCAGGCTTGTCTGTTTATCATGTAGCCAACATTTCGTGCCCTTTACCCCAACCTAAAGGGTTGTTCCCACCCGACCCCCCTTCGTGGACGTGAGGTGCACATAGCTAGTCTCCTCGAGTCGATGCTTTGTCTTTGCTCCCCCACTAGTCAATGGAATCCCCGGGTACACCCGCGACACAGTGAAGAGTTCCCTTTCACATCGGGCACTGCCAAGAAAACAAACAAGGAATTCATGGATCCTTGGTTCTCATTTAGCGGGCAACCACTGGAGGGACTATTCATCAGCAACAATCGTGCCCAAAGAGTCCTCACTCATACATACCACAGTCAAAATATGTGGTTCCCGACAAGGACATTCGAGACTTAGTGAGTCCGCAAAATAAGCAGTGAGTCCGCCCATGTCCCCTCCCAACTGAACCAAAACGGTACCGGATGCTTTGGCCGAACCTCGTATTTGGACGAATTCCCACCCACCAAACCCACAGCCTGAAAACGGGAGCGCGTGGACCGCATGGGCAGCTGACATGTCGTGCCCTCTGCACTTTCAACGACCTTCAGCGGCTTTTCTTCACGCTCTCCATTTCAGACCGAAACCTGACTCTACATCCAAGCACTGGACGTGTTCGGCGAGGGTGGAACTGCAGGATAGGGGGGTCTGCCAACTAGAACTTTATAAAGCTTTTGACATATGGTCAGTAAAATAGAAGCGAGTTACCATGGAAGATAGCCCGAACACACAAACACGCACACAAACGGCCATCCAGCCACCTTTCACACACAAGGTGCCTCTAAACCGACACTGCTGAATATGAGTGGGTTCGAAAACACCCCAGGATGTCTGGCACGACTTTGTACGAAGAAGTGCTGTAATCCGTCCAGTAAAACTGCCTGTGGAGATTGGGCAAGGTGATAGTCTATCTTTTTCGTGGAACCCAAACGCACGATTTTGAGGACCCCCCAATCTTCAAAAAGGGAGCAATTGCCCATCCATTCGGGATCAAACCTGCGAGCGCGAGCGATGGACCGCTTCATTTATCCAGCCATGCACTGGTTGCAAAGGAACGTCAACCAAAACCTTAAAACAGACTTGCAAAAAAGAAGACTCTTTTTGATTCATTGGTCAACCGTTCAATTTTGGAAGAACGGAAGCTCAACGTATATACTCCTCCTATACCAAATTCATGATGTATTCGCGCGGTCAGGCATTCAGAGAGCCTTTCCGGGTGTTGGTTTACTTGAACGTCCCAAATTTGAGTTCCCGTTCCTCTCCATTTGGGTTATTTTGGCGAGCCCCTACATGGCTGGCTTTCTGTTGGTTCCCGTTGACACAACACACACACACACACTTGTACCTGAATCCATACCCTCCTCTTCACCTGCAACCGCCGCGTGGCCTACGCAGGCCAAATCCGTGCTTGCTAAACTTGAAGCCTATGGGTCGCATCCCCCGACTGCCAGTCACCATTTTTGGAAGCTCATGATAGTTTGCTCTAAAACTGATCATCCCCCGTTCGTCGGGGGTGCAACCCCACCTACCCTTCAAAATTTCTCAGTTGCCACGCCCAGGTTTGCCGAGGCCGAAACCCCAACAAACGCCTTGTGTTTACGAGTCCAAGGCCCTTTCGATGCAAGAAAAACACCTATTCTCTTGCAGGTGCAGACAGGGAAGCTCAAAAAAACAACCTATTTAGGCGAGCACCGAGTATTCGATGGTGCGCACAACCCATGAAACACTGCATCGTGAGTACGTCAAAAGGAGCTCGCCCCTCCAGAGGGTGGAAGTTGTGTTTGCTAGGATGAAGAAAGGCACACCGTCTGGAAGTTGAGGCGCGCACACACGCACAACCAAGAAATGATGGGTTTCTTTTCGTGTGTTCGACTGCTTGGATCCTCACAAAATGCCCTCCTGGTGCTCTTGAGGGAATGCCACCAGGTCGCCAAAGTATTCAAATGAGAACCTCTGAACAGGTCACTACTTCAAGGCCGCTGTTGTTTTGAGGCCGGCTTCTGGGCGCGGCCAGAGGGTGATACGCCGCCGTCTCCGGCGTAGAAGAGCGGCAATCTCGCGGCCGGCCAGCTCATTGCCGCCTTAGGGAGAAGCAAACCTCGTTTCATAAGTTGGTATCCCCGGACAATAAGTGCTCCGAGTGGGGTATGTCTAATGACTCCTGCCTTTGGGAGACGTATTCAGAGGGGAGATTGAGCACATACTCAATGGGGTCATCTGAGAAAAAACGGTGCATGGCTTGGGAACCGACCTTGTCAAATTGGCGTGCTGTTGCCAAAGTCACCAAGTCGTGACAGAAACGGACATGATCCCGGTCCTAGAGGCTCCATCGGGATCCCAAGTCCAAACCGACGCAACCCTGAAAAAAAGACGTGCTGCTGAAAAGAAAACGGATCAACACGGCTGGACACAGCATCAACCCCTTAAAAAATACCGGCCGCTGGACACGACACCCTCATGCTCTGAACAATGTGAGGCCCCCCAAAAATGGCGGAGTCGACCAGTCGACCGGTCTGCGCGTGCTTCGCGTGTTGCAGGCCATCCCCGGAGCGTGAAGACAAACGGCGCAAAAAGCGGGGACGACCCTTTCGAATAATGGGTGCCGAGTCTCGAGTCTCAGCTTCAGGGAGCTTGAGCAATATTCCGCACCCAGGTGGCCATGAGTCAAAATCCCGTACCCCCCCGTGAACATCCCAATCCCCACGAAAATAGGTTCTAAAATGGGTGGTGCACCTACCCCAAAATGGTACCATTGGTTTTGACAACCACAGCCAGGTAGCCCTAGGTTGTGTCAACTAGCCAGCCGGCGGAAGCCATGTCAATGTGAGCCGAAGCGCAGTTTGGCCGTCTTGTCGTTCTTTAAGGTCACCGTGGTGAGGCCCATCACCGCCAAAGGCAGCAGTAGGCAGAACACCACCGTGGCTTTGGTGGAGATCCACCCAGCCACCCGGCAGCCCCTCGAATCGAACGTGAACAAGATGATGTGAATCTTAATTTGGTGGGTGACCCCTGGGAATCACTTTAGGTGGCCAACTTTCAAGGGTTTCCCCCTTTAATTTCGGTAAATGCCATAGCCATGTGAGCTGTGGTCAAAATTTGACCTTGAGGGTTCTGAGAACCTTTTCGGGGGTGGGAAGGCGGCCTCTGTCTGCCCACTGCCCACAATGGGTGTGTCTTAAAATATGGGGACCCGCAAAATTGTGGCTTGCCGTTTCGTTTCTCATCAACGCTGTTTCAAAAATAGATGACCCACTTGGACCTACGGTCGGAGTTTCATTGGGAACCCTGCCATCAATTCGATGACGGAACGTGACACCCCTGTTTTGTCCCATGCAGGGCCATTGTGGTGAGTTTCATGTTAGGCGGGTAACTTCGAATAAGACGACCCCGGATGGAAACCAAGCTAAACGCTGGTCAACTCCGAGCCAATCCGTATGTATTCCCGCTTAGCTGGGAATCGGGCGGAATTTGGATTTCTAGTGACCCCCAATTGGGGTCAATTGCATGGGGAATCGTGACAGAGTTGGTAGCCAGACTTTGGCATGTCAAAGGGTCATGACCCTGGAATCCCCAGGAGGGGCAGTTCCCGTTTCATCTCCCCCATCTGTTTATCTAAAACGTGGAACCCAACGAGAGTGGTTCGGCGCCTTTCAAAGGAGACTCCGCCAAGAGTTTGTTTTGGGGCGGTCGATGTTCATCTGGAAAGCATGCACCAGAAAACTCCATACCGTGTGGTCAGGAAGGCAACAACCAGTCTGACAACTGGGTCGATCTGGGCAATCTGTCTTGGTCCCGGTGCTTGAATCGGTGTGTAGCTCAAAGTAGGGAGCAAGCCCTCTGGGTGGCTGGTGGAGGAAACCAAAGGGAACGCTCGAAAGCAAGTAGCCGGGGCGATTGGAAAACTGGTCGCAAATTCGTGGAATGTAACAACCCACTCCATTAACTTGCATTTACACCTCTTGTTCCGTGCCTCTCCGCGGACTTAACCGCTCAACCAACTCAACCCGATCCTTGGACCAGTCGCTTGAGCTCCAACAATGCTCAAGCCGGCCAACCAACCAAGACTTTGCCGAGGCCGAAGAACTTCAAGATGTCCGACTCTCCTTCTGAGATCATGCCTTGGGAAGCCTAGACGTCGTTTCAGGTCAAACTCCTTGGGCAAATGACCAGAGCATCCTTCTTGGCTGGCACTATCGGCAAAATCAGAAACAGGCCCGCTCCAAAGACTTTCAGCTTGCGGTCGAAGGCACAAAGATGTGGTCACAGACAGAATGGCGGAAGCCGGGATCGCGATCCTCCACAGCTCCTGGGTACGTCATGGCCGGCCAAAATAATTATTCCTCACTCGTGTTTTTACGGCAAAATCAGTGTCCCCCAACACAAAATGTCCACCCCCGCGCCAGGTAGGCAACTCCTTTTGTAAGCCTACAAGGGCTGCAAGCGAGGAAGGGGCACTTTTTGGGGGGAACCTGAACATTCTCCTGACCCAACGCCGTCCCAAGTGGGCCAAAGGCTATGGAGTTTTGAACCGAACCTCACCTGTAGTGGTTTCCGCAATAGAACATCCCGTTGTTGGCCAGGTGTTGTCTGGGATACATGGAAACCTCCGTATGGTTGGCAAAGAATTCAAATCAAGACGGGTGCTTGAATGCTTGACGGTCTTTTTCTCATCCCAGATCCACAATGATCCACACCCGACAAGTGCATGTTGAGGCTGTGAAATAGACCAGGCCAAAATTACTGTATTTCCCAAATCGGTAAGGCACTTGCAAGGCAAGCTCAATTTGTGAAGAGAACCTAGGATTAAAGAAATTCTAACTGATCTCTCAGGGGAGTCCAATTTGAGAGGGACTCCTTCGCTTCGGGAACCCTAGCCAGCCACCAGGCTGGATGAATCTCCTCCGTCTCGGTGAATCGCTCGACGGCAAATCGGCAGAGTCATCGCACGGGCCCTTTTTGACTGGCTCAGTTTGGCTATACATGGGGTTATAAAGAGAAATCGCCCCGGCCCGCAGCTCAAAGATCAGAGAGACATGCACATGCCCGCATCGCAAAAACCCGGCCACGCACAACAGGCTTCCCTATTGTTCCCTTCCGAGTAAACCCCATTTGGGTATGTCTCAAAACGGATTGGTTCCTTTTTCTTTCCCTTGAAACCAGGCCCCAAAAAGTGTACCCCAGAAACACACACACACACAGCTACACGCACACCTACACACACACACTCCTCGCCCATGGTAGGCACCACGCCGGAGGACGAGGCCACCACTACGCCCCCTGGGTGCGCAGAGGTTGTTTGCCACGGAAAAAGGGACGAGATGGCCCCCTGTTGCAGGGCTACTCATTGGCGCCCCTACCCATCAGAAGTGCTCCCAGAAACCTTCTAAGAACCCCTTCCAAGGTTCTACTAACCTTTCCTGGGTTGTGGGCGGGGTTCAACCAGGGGTTTGTTCAACAAGGAACCTTACAAAATAGTGTCCCGTCAATTAAGACCAAAAAGGTAAAGACCTCAGAAATTGGCCCACCACTTTGCAAAGGAAACACAGATTCGGGGAAACAAACACGGTGGGCATCTGTGCCGCCGTATGCAGCAAGATGCCTAAACAGGCTTGCTGACGGGAGAAAAAAAGGCTCTCACAATCAAATATTCCATTGATGTCCCGCTTTCCTGCAAAATGGGCCAAGCATGGTGCCCATAGCCCCATAGCCCCATTGAATTGAACCCCATTCGCTAAGCGTCCACGTGTTGTTTGCAGCCAAGTCCATCCGAAATCAATGAACAAAAATGAAGGCCTCTTGAACAGCATATAGCACTGATGATCACGACTCCTGGCAACTGTAATTTCCTAGTCTCAGCTTTTGCCCCGAACTCAAAATCATATGCTCAGGTTGTTCCATATGTCGTGAACCTTTAGCTGCAATAATATTAATGTTCAGATCATGGTCTGTACCTCGTAGACCTTAACATGCAACTCCTATGTTCAGATGATGTTATCTAGTTGGAAAACCTTCAAATGCACTCATTGGTTCAGTGTCTGTTCCGTATTTGGTGAACCTCAACATCCAACTCATACGTTTAGATTATACTCTATGCTTCGTGAACCGTAAAGTTGGAAAAGAAGTTCAGTTCAGGAAAGATCCCGGCAATGCCTCCGTTGCGACCGCTGGTTTCAGGGGTTGCCAAGGATTGAAATGCCAACAAAAACCACCGCCCGCCTGTGCTTAATTGATGCATCGCTGCTTTGTTAAGCACTTGTTTAGGCGAGTGCCAGGGCGAACAGTTTGGGTCTTATCTGGGATGCACTTGGTTGGCTCTTCCAATGCCAAGAAGGAGGTGCAACACCCATGTTGACCAAACATTCAGCCTTGAACACCGTCTTCCCCACCTTCTCCATATGCTGCCAACCCATGAAACTGGTGGCCAGTGCTCTTGTCCAAACCCAGCACAAGGATTTAGAGGAAACGGCCCATCGCGTCTGCTGCTTTGCCGGACATGTGAAAACCACGCCGGACACGGGATATTTCAAGGATGCGGGGTGGGGGCCTCCTTTTGGGGCTGGTTTAAAGGGAAGCAACAGGTAATACCCGTACCATTTTGTCAGCTCTGTTGTTGAGTCACATCTAAGAATACCCGACAATATTCCCACCAGAAACTGATATAGGGGACTACCTGCTGACCTTCCCCGTCAACACAAATTCTGGAACTATCTTGGCCTCAGATCGCAATGAAAGCTGAAGTCTTTGCTGAGTGGGGAAGAGAGTTATTTCTCTGAATGGTTGAAAGGCTGTTTCAGTCATACCAAGCCGGTTCTGAGGAAAAGAAGCAGAGAAAGCAAAAAGGAAGAAAACAATTAAAACACATGCTCTTTTGTAGAAATTGGCAAACATTGCAAGATTTTGTTGATCTTTATGCTGGTTCTAAGCACTTCAAAACAGCTTTAACTTGCACCTCAACCAGACCAAATTCAAAATGCAGCTTTGAAAGAAAAGTAGAGTGTATTAGCACCAAGACTGTCGTCTGCGCGCTTCTGGGAAGAAAGAAAAGGAAAAAAGAGAGGGAAGAGAGGGCAGAAAAGAAGAGTTAAAAGTTTCAACTGACCATTTTGTTTTCCTTTGTGGGAGTCTCCAGTTTCATCACCACAACCAACCAGCAAAGAGCAATTTCCAATGGCAAAAAAGGACCCAGGCTTCCCTGTAAACCAACCCCAAAATCGGCACCGGGTACCCTCTTCGAACGGCTTAATGCTGACCCCCAGAGTATTAGCCTGTTCTATCACTGGGGTGTTCTCCCCCCCCATTTGAACTACAGGGGTTTATGAATCCGGGACGCTTCCAGTCCCCTACCCAAACGACTCCCAAAACCGAGGGGCCGCAAAGGCTGGCGAAGCCTAGCAGGGAGTAGAGGCACAGGAGCCGGTCCTCGTAGAACAAAAAGGCCGCGGCCGCGATGTGCACGTACTGCCACACGTTGTCCACAATGACCTAACCAACCGACCCAGTGGGGTCCACCAGTCTCTCCCCATTGCCCAAAGGAGAAGTTGATTTGCAGAAACTTGTTGGCCCCACGAAAGCTGGGAGCTCTTGCAGGTCCTTCGTGTCCATCCAAAGTCGGCTTTTACAACTATCCAAAACGGGGTCTTCCTTATTCTGAGACAAACCCGCCTCACTTCCTGGGTATTGGCCAAACAAGTCCGCACTTGCTCTTTGCCAGAGGGTGAATTAATCGCTCACCATAGAAACATGTGCAGAATAATTTGTGCTGCATCCGTTGAGAGCGCTCGCAGCGCTGAGAACGCAGCCGAGACCTTCTCCTGGATGTTGTCCAGGGGTGTCTTTGCTTTTGAAGCGGAAGCGCCGCTGTCCATGGGCAGCCCATCCTCCATGGTTCCTGCGATGGCATGCCCGATCAGTGAAACCCACGTGCCCGGTCACCCGCACGGTAGAAGCGATGAGTTGGACTCCATTCAGTTCTTAGCACGCCCGCCAAACAAGAAGGGGGATGTCTTGGTGACACTGAACTGAGACATGATGAATGGGCCACAGGAAGCCTCACGGGTCAGTTTTCGGTCGCAAACTAACACCCGGCTTCGCCGTGCAAGTCGAGTCGGAAGTAGGGCTTTCGATATCCGAGAAACCAAAGGACATTCGGTCCACTTTGGACTGAGGCACCTCAAGCCCCCACCCAACGAGGTCGCTGAGCTAGCTTGGCGCTTGTAACCCTACTGGCAGGGATGCAACAGCCTCAAAAGGGAGATCGCTCTCGGTCTATGAAGTACACGTTCCTTCGTTCCAAGACGAAATGTGAATTTCCAAAGATAGGAAACCCCCAAACATGGTGGGTGTCCTATTGCATTCTCTTTAAACACCGACACATTGAGAGGTAGAAATACCGATATTCTCCTTTACTTCCAGGTTTCTGTAGGGACTGCGGTTTGGGTAATTTGGCCCTTGCCAAAACCATCGCGCGACTGAGGTCCCTGGCCTTCTGGGCTCGCCAAAGTGACGCCCTCAATACCCGAATCAAAGGCGGTTCATGTCAAGCTTTGAAAGTAACTTGACGCATGTAGCTAATCAATGTCGACCTTGCTTCAAAGCCTGAGATCCCATACATGATCTCATGTGCAGCCCCTTAAGTGAATGGTTCCCACAATCCAACCAAACATCGGCACGGGCGCTGATCAAACAATAAAACTATGGGTTCATACCAGGGGTTCAACGCGCGTTCATACTTGCAGCTTTGACTGCCTTCAACCCAATCACTATATAAAAGAAAATTTGTCTGACCTTCAACAGCCAGTTTGAGAAGCTCCAGACCCGCAAAAATGCGAATGCGGTTTTTCCTGCCTTCCCTTTAAACAGACATTCAAAAAGATCATTGGGTTCCACAAAAGATCATTGGGTTCAACAAAGCGACCCACCTTCCACAGAGTGGCAATATCCAAGAGAACGCGACCGCTCCGGACCCAGGCCTTGGCAAACTGACCACTGACCACAGACGGACAGCTACATCTCCAAGCTCAGGCCAAGGCGGAGGCGCGAAGGTTGCAGTCCAGCGAGCCACGGCCAAACAAATTCCGCAGTTCCACTACTGGGCAATTGCAATGTGGGGTTCGTGCCCTGGTTTCTGCGGGAAACTTTGCGGCGGGGCTCCATAACCACGCAGCCTCACTTCTGATTTTGGAAGAAGGACGGGCCCACGTGGGCCGTTTTGGATGGCCCGTGACAAGTTGGCTTCTTAGCCTTGCCTTGTTGGGGCCTGCCTTTCGAGACAAAGCCACTGGGTGGCACCTTCTCGCAACCTCCCCATGTCGCTATTTGCCGGGCAACGGGCAACTATGTTGCGCGGGCTTGCGTGGGTAGACTCATGTAAATTTGCCAAATAGTTGCAAAATAGTTCCGCTCATTGAATAGTTGCAAACTGCATTTGTCACATGTGAATTGTGACAAGGGCAAAACGTCTGGGAATCCTGGAACCCCTGGAACCGTATCCATCAACATACTACATGTCCAGGGGGCATGGTTTCCCTGGGGGTATCTCCTGGGAGGATGAAATCAACACCAAGAGGATACAAACATGCCCATCCTTGAAAGCGCAACTGTCCGCAGGCCTGCCGACGCTCCTTTGTCATGCGGCAGATGTCTCGGCACTGAGCAGGCGGTCAGTTTCTGACTCCGCCAAAGGCTCCGAATTCACACATCTTCCAGTCGCCCAGCAAGCAAACGAATCTCACTGCATGCTCTCCTCTGCCAAAGGGCCCGCCTCGCTTTCAAGCCCGTTCCAAACAAAGGGACTGGGTCCCAACCATTGGGCGTCATGTTTGCCTGGCGATGAAAAACCGGGGATGAAGGCCCTTCATACGGGTGGGATCGTAAGGAAAAACATACATGTAAGCATGGGTTCCCCCCGCTGCACAACACCGTTCGAAATACTTGGCCCCTTCTACCAGACGTCTAGTTGTCTAAGAGACCTCATGCTTTCATATTGGATCTTCAGAAAATGAGACAACCACTCCACTAGGCAACTGGGCAACTGGATCAACTTCCTAACGGCGGCATGGCCTGGACTCGGGTTCAAGAAGGCTGGGCCCATGAAAGCCCAGACCTCAGGGTTTGGCACTTGGCAAAGTCTGACTTTCTAGTTTCCCATGTTCCCAACATGTGTTTCAAACATAGACTAGACAAATGTGGGAGAACTCTAATGTGGCCACAAAGGCTTGGTAAGAATAAGTATCATTGTGAAAGTTCGGGAAACCGGCCGAAGAGACTTGTCTAAGTCCCGCTTCCTGAGTAGCTTGGTCAGACAAAGTCCGGGGGCTTTTTGATTACCACTAAAGCCATCGTTCCAGCACGTGAAGAGTAAAAGTCCACATAAATGTTGGCTTGGTTCATAGTAAAGCCAGTAAATGTTGGCTTCGTATGTTCTGTTCCGTTGGAGAAGGAATGGCCGATGCCGCCGGTTCTAAGCCTGGCTCTCATTCCACCGGAGCAACCTCTTGCTCTCCTGGCGCGATTCTTTCCAGCCGCGGGCTGGTGCTGATCTGCGTCAGGGTGTGGATTGCACATGCAAACCACCTCCAATTGCTCTCGTTAAAACAAAGGAAGTGGCCAGGAGGCTTTGGAAGACCACCATCATCTTGAAGAGGCCACCCCGTCCACTTCCGTGTAAGCATGTAAGCGGACGGAAGGGAAAGCAAGCATCGCGAGCTGTCAGAAGTTGGAAGCAGCATACAAGTATCACCAAAACAAGCTCCTGTCATCTCCTGTCAGCCCTGGAACCTCCAGGGAACCTGCTTGGAACGCAAAAGGGGAGGTACCCCAAACCGAATGGCTGAGACCCCACAGATGCTGTCGTTGGGAAAAGACTCTGACTTGGCTTTCTGTGGATGAACGTTGCTTCAGGTTTGACTTGTGTCTTCCTGAGTTTGATGAGCGATGGGTCGATTCCTCCATGCTGCCGGAATGCGCGAGTGAGTCGGGCTTTGCAAATCAATACCGTCGATTGGATCCACATCAAATTATTCTTCCTGGGAACGGGCAAATCTCAGCTCAGTCCATGTTCAACATGGTGAGCCACAGAAGAAAAGCCAAGGAGAAGTGTCAGTGCCCGCCTAATGTCGTGACTCTACCACGGGTACAAACCGCTTAGATCTTACAATCATCCTCAAACCAGATGGAAACCATTGCTGACCAGGCGCTTGCAAGCATCCTTCGCAGGCTAGTAAAACATCTACGTCCTGTGCTGATCCCAAAAAGCCAGCCAGCTATAAAGGCCAAATTGGGGCGATGTGGCGCGGCTCTTGTGCGTTTTCAAAACACCGCTTACTTACTCTTGCCATGGACCCTTCAGGGATTTCGACCCATGCCACAAGCATGGCCCACATGTTAGTGGAACTTTGATCATGGCACATGTGCCGCTCCTGGCAAAATTGCATGTTTCCCCAAGAGCACAGGCACATGTCCCGTGGCCCCTAAACCAAGCGCTGTCGGTTCATATGAGAAATCACGTGTCCCACCTTCGTTGCGCTTCTTCACGCCCACCGGCTCGAGTGTGAAAGATTTCCAAAGTCCTGGCGCTCGGATAAACGAGTCACCGAGTCACTGCCTTTCATTGTTTGCGTACTGTGCAATGTTAGTTGTGATCATGGAAATACTACTGTACTCATTGATCCCCCATACTACTACCCACCTTGGTTGCCCTGGACCTTCTAAGGGACTAGCATGTGACCATTTTCCGAAAGCAGGATTTGGGCCGCGAAACATGCACAGTCTTCCTTTGGTTTCCCTTAACACACCGCCCAACTTAGTCCCGATGAAGAGGGAAACACCCCTCAACACCGATGCGCCGAAAGCGGTTCCATGGAATCCAGTCCTCACCCACTCAAACCTTGCTAAGCTGAGTCCAAACCTTTGGGCAAATACTACAAGCGACCAGGGTGAGGCCTTTAGCCCCTCAAACATGGAAGTTACCCCCAAACAACAAACAAGGCCTGGTAGACAGTCCAGCTGCCTTAACGCATCAGGCTTGTGTTGCGGCCGCTGCGCATCCTCGTGCATTTGGCGCGTCTAACAAACCTCAAGTAAAGAAACGACGCACCGTCAAAAGGCACGACTTGAGGGTTGCAACACCAAAGAAGTGGATTTTCCTCCCCAAATGGCTAGTTGGCAGCCATGTGTCCGAAGATCCAAGAGGGAAATGGCCAACAGCTTCCCAACCCCTGCCACAAGGGGCGAACGCATAACACACCCATGTTTGCCCAAATATACACAATCCAACCAAAAATCAGTTTATTAGATTGTGGGCCACATTTAGTGTACCGGGCCTAAAGGAAAACCGAAGCTCATGTTGAGGCGGCCCTTCTAACCCCCGCCTGGCATCCTCCAAACAAAGGCCTGAGTTCTCCCAAATTGTGGTTGTATGAGAGCAACCCCCGAACAGACAGCGGGGCATCCCCAGCCAGCATCTCCAGCATCCCCAGCCAGCATCTCCAGCTTCCGCTGCATCATCTCTGGCGCGCGACTGGACTGCTAGAATCGGACCTCGAAAAAAAAAAAAAAAAAAAACCCTCGAACACAAACATATGTCACAACTCTGCTAAATATAACATAAACAAACACCATAAATACAACATGGCGGAAACACGACTCGAGTGCATCTCCTGGTTGGCCCAGTCTCGTTTCGCCAGGTCCCGCGGATCCGCCGCGTCCATGCCGGCCCTCGGGCGAAACCACTGTCTTGAAGCTCGGCTTCCATCAACAAAAACCGACTCGAAAAACCCGGGAGAGTCTGCTAAAAACTCCCTTGGCGGCTTCCCTTAAGCCTTAAGAAAGCAAGCAAAGCAGACAACGCTCTTCCACTTCAAAGCCCAACAAGACTCTTGAAGTGGCTGCTGCGACAACATGGATCTCTCTCGCTCTCTTTCCCCTTCTCTCTCTCTCTCTACACATAATATACATATATATATATATATGTATAAAATATTGCCCACAAAACAAACTTCAATTAGATGAGTCAACAGAAAAAAAGAAGAAGACAAAACAAGAATATCATGTGCCATCCACTGCACGCCAGTTCATCCCCATGCCAAAGGCAACATATTCAACTATGATTTGCCTTCCTGCCAACAGACATGAAAGTGCACAGGGCCCCCCTTGCCACTTGGCAAGTCAGCGTTCAGAAGAGGCTTGTGCGATTGTGCACTTGAATGTAAGTCCCCCAGCAAAGAGAAACAAAAGGACCCTATGACCCTATACCAGTTTCCTGTCTGTATCATTTGGTCATTGCATTGAGGTTCAGAGCAACCCTGATTTACTTCCACAGCTCAATCATGATCTAATCCGTAATCCGTAATCCGTCCACTAAGTACAACAAGCGAAACCAGGCACAAGGACCTTGCAGAATGACTTTGAGCAGCTCAAGATTTCCTTGTGGTGTGTCCTTCGGGCTAAAGAGAAACCAAAGGACGACTCCGAAGCCGACTTCCTTCCAAGCCGCCAGTGGAAGGCAAACTCCTCCTCGTCCTCCCCGCTGCCCTGCATGCAATGTGCTCAACGAGGTGTGGGGCCCCAAAATTAGAAGCGGAATTTGGGCTCGTGGAGGAAATTGCTATTTTTTAAGCCATCCCAGGCTACCTGTGGCGAGAAAGAACGACTTGGCAATGTATCGGATGCATCCCACCCCCAACCCGCCCTCGCTACCATATCCCCAAGGCCTCATTAGATCGTGTTTGTTCGTAAGAAAAAGAAGAGGCAAAACATGAAAAGACACTAGATCCAGGAATCCAAGGTACATGCTCTTCTTTTCCCTCGAGGTAGTGGTTTGGTGCGGGTGGCAACCAAACCAAAGATCTCAGCCCTCGTATCCCGCGCGGCGAGCGAGAGGCGCCTCGTGCTCGTCGTAGTAGCCGCCGTAGCTCGGGGACATGCCGGTGCCGCCGCTGAGCTCCCGAGAGACCTCAGCTAAGGGATGTCCGTTCCTAAAAGATCCGGGTGACGAGCGATTTGAATCACCCTCTTGAGGGAACTATGGAGGATTTTGCCTTATGGACACAGACATATCCTCAGCGAACACAAACTTAGATGGCGTGCGAGTTGGAAGAATGGTGAGCAACCCTAGCTAAGATGGCTGTCCAGGGTTCCGTTGCCCCCAAACCACCCCCCAAAGAGGAAAAGCTGGTATGCAAGCAACATATACCGGTACCTGCTATGTAGCGGAAATATGCTCTCTTTTTCAATCGGGGGTAGTGGAATCCCTCTAAGACGCAGGACAGATTCCCCGAATCGATTTCTCCGACTCGACTCCGCTCTGCTCCGTAGAGAGTTTCCCGATGGGACAACAGTGAAACATCAAACATCATCGAATACAAAAACAAGCAAATTGTTTACATGATTAGAGTTAGGCCCAGTTACAGAATGTACATGTATTGCTTGCTTCTCTTTGAGTTACTGGTAAAATGTAAAATGTATCCTACGTCTACCCCAGTTTAGCCCTTCACCAAACACCATTGAGGGCTGACCTAGTTGTGGTTCGGAGAGTTTCAATCGCCCGCATCAACTCATCAGGATTTCAATGGTCCCATCTATCGAGGCCCCGTGCGTATCTACACCACTCCTGGTTGTGCTGCTCAAAGCGGAAGGCCTGCGCATGGAATCCAAGCCACGTGTAATACGTACCAATGCTGGAACAGCAACACATGATAACCAGTAAAATGTAGCCCTGACATACACACGCCTGAGTGTACATATACCAAATCATTTGCATGTGTCAAAGCACACAAATTGCCTCGAGCACTGAAGCAACCTCCGGCAATCTGAAAGTCATATGCACGGCAAAAGGCATACGTTCTGTAAATTGAGATGTCGATTCTGTCGCGCAGCCAGCCGCATAGGCACCGTTTCTAGATACCGTTCACAAGGAATCAGCTTTTGAAGAAAAGGGACTCCTGAGGAAATGCCCTTACCCAATCTTTGGAAGCGCAACATGCCGGCGGCCCAATACACGAGAGGGGGGGTGGTCATTTGCGGGGTGGGAACATTGTCAAAAACACAGTCGCGAACTGCCGGCCACCCAAGAGAGGCTGCACGTCATAGCACTACAGCTGGCTGGCATATTGAGCGACTTCTGACAAGGGATCGTGTCCGAAGAAGAGGTATTCAGGAAAGGGACCGGGCCCTTACCCTCGCTGACAAGCGGGCCCGAGGGATTGTGTCGCGCTACTGGTTCTCGCTGCTTGCTATATCCTGCCCGCTACTGGACCAATACCTCCCACAACCAGCCCCGCGGAACCCTCAAATTGCTCTCGTGTTTTCGGCCCACGGTCGCCGGCAATGTATCCTACTAAACCCTCGAGGGTTGTTCAACAAGGACAAGCTCCCGAGTTTGGATGAAAAGGGCGCGCCTTGATGTTTCCCTTCAAAGGGGGTCACAAAAGGATCCAGCAAAAATGGGCAGCATGTTCTCAGCCGTATATCTGCGCTTTGGACACGTTTGGACTGGGAAGATCCTACCACAAGGGAACTAAAAGAATCCAACCTCCAGAAACCGCAAAAATGAGAAGAAACCCCAGCAGTATTGCTTCAAAGACCCAGGCAAAAGGGGAGACATGTAGGAAACCAATCCAATATTTTGCCTTGTTTATCGTCTTTGCCGAGTCTCGGAGCAACCCTGCCCAGCTAAGGATCAGTCGCTGAACGCCCTGCCTTGATCTGCTCCACCCAGGCCGGCTGCCCATCCTGGCAAGGGCAGTTTCGCTGTCCCAGTCCGCCCAGCGATTCAGCTTTATTCTTAAGACTGGCAACAAAGGATGAAACCAAAGACCCTTCAACTATTTGAAGATCAACAATACACCACGGTGACGTACTACACACGAAATTTCGCACTTCGCGAGAACTGCACTTGCTTAAAAAAGGTTTGCAACTCGTTGCTCCACTTGCTTCATACCCAACACCATGCCCTGCCACGATCCGAACCTGCGAACCTCCCATCCCCGGGCCTCTGCACTCTGGTTGTCGCTCGCAACGGCCACAATCTGGGCCCAGGCGCGGACTACATGGGTGGTTCTTAAAAATAAAATGGTTGTTTCCTGTTTGTTTTCCCTTCGAATCCCCCCCAGGCAAAGTGGGGTCGGAGTAGCGCTTTGAGATGTCCCCTACCGGTTTACCATTGTTGGTCTTGAGATGGAGGAGGTTCTCGAAAATCTACGCCAATTTTGCCAGGACGATCTGGGTTGCCATCAACAAAATAATTCCAGTACTAGTTGTTGAAAGTTGCTGAACACGACGCCATGCAGGGCAGACCCCATGCGTTTACACGGATAGAAGGATAGAAGAATCTCCTTGGAGACCCCTAGCGCTGTGAGGGTTGAGACTTGGGAGCTTTGAGCTTCAGGAAACAAGAAGAAACCTCTGTGACGCCCACGCAATCCAACACACCTCAAGCAGCCTCTGACAAATCCGCCTCAGCTAACGCTCACTTGGAGGCAGAAGCTATTGAGGATCACCAGCACTCCAGTGCAAGTGATTTGCTAGAGCTCATGGGCGTGGGATCATTTTGTAAGAACCCGAAATGGTTGCCTCACTCGAGCAGCGCAAAAAACAATCTAATTGAGGTCTGCTAGAAAGGAAACCCTGCGAGTACCGGTAAAATGCCGAGCCCAATTTGGTGCATCATTGAGTTCCTAGGGCATAGTCCCTAGCCCCTATTTACGTCGACTCAGACTAATCAACCTTGCGGGTGTTCCCCATCCCCTCTGAAAGGCGACACCCGCTGATGGCTGCGGCCTGCGCTTTGCAGCCCCCATGTGCAAACTTGTTGATGTGGACTATTTCTGTGGTTCCCCTTCAAGCAACCTTCTAGTGAGTGTTTAAGGCATTTGTAGAGGTTTGGACGCAAGGCCTTGACCCCCCCCCCCCCAAAAAAAAAAGAAGAACACAAAAAAGAGAAGCAACAGCAGGAAACAACTTCCCCCAAACCTCAACTGGGTTCGCTCGGATTTCAGCGTGAAAAGGGTGCCAGCTGTTTAGGTAATCTTAAGAGAAACCAACCCAAGAAATGGAACAAACAACGGCACTGCTGGGGTCCCTGCCACCAAGTAACATGGAACCTGACAGGGGCCCAGTCCCCTTAAAAGGAAAACGTCAGGTTCCATGTGAAAAGGGTGAGAGGGTACCCCCGGTTGTCTCCGCATAAAGCCGCCCCTCCCTTTTCGGTCGTTCGTCGCCTGTAACAGCGCCGTGGCATACTCCAGCACCAGCGGGTTCCGCGCCCGAGCGAACCTGCGACGGGCAGTGGCCTTTCCACTCGCGGCCCAAAAAAGGGAGCCGCCCAAAAGCCAGGCAAAAGCCAGGCCCTCGGGGAAGCCGAAAATGACCAACTGGCGCAACAAAAGCTCATGGTCAAAAAATGGGGAAAGAGGTCGGAGTCATATCCTTGGTCATGGACCCCGAAAAGCGGCCTTTTACAAGGCCTTGTTAACGGGTTGGCAAGGGATAGCCCCCCCCTCCCCCCAAGGAGGGGGGTCCATGACTTGGGGAAACCGAAAATGACAAACGACTGCCGCAAAAACCTTCATGCCCAACAATATTCAATAAGGGGAAAAAGGCCGACATCAATCCCCAAATAATGATATATCAACCAAAAGGTCCAACCAATTCAAGTTCATGGCCCAACGTGAGCCTCAGACAAAATTGCGACGGTTTCCCCCAAGAGGTGATGGAAAATTGGGTGAGCCCCCCTTCTCGTGCTCCCTAAACCGTAGAACTGCCAGCCTTTGTCAGTTTCTCACGTGGTTGCAGACAATGGTGGCCTATTGTTGTACAAGTATCCTCGTGACCACTTTATCTTCAAGCAAGGTCTTTGGGAATTTCAGAGGTGAAGTCCTATCCCTTGGGTTTTGCTCGCAAAGAACACAATTCTCCATAGCCATGGGGTGTCTGAAAAGACTTCCGACCCCACAATGGCAGAGGCCTTGAACACCATCTAGCAAAAATAAAGTAGGTGTGTCCGCTTTTGGGGACCCCCAAAATGGTGGTTTCCTTTTTGGTTACCCTTAAACCAGGTAGAGCATCCCAGTATGTCAGCTGAGCGGGCCCAATTTTCTGTTGGGAAGGTTCGACTGGCTCGCTGGAAACGAATGGCTGGAAACCAAGGTCTAGTGGACCGTCCAAACCACAGCTGACCTGAAAACGAGCCCCGCTTTGTTGGATACGCTCCAGGCTTTGTGAATCTGAGGAACCAGCTCCGCTTGCTGAGACTTGGGGGTTCCCTGCATGAGATCAATTCCTGGCGGAAGAACTCGCAGCTTTCTCTTGTGGCAAGCAGGTCGAGAGGCAGCAACCCAGAAACAGCACAGGTACATAAAGAGCCATCAGGCGCCAGATTAAGCGGGATACCGCAGATGATCCAGTCTTGGAGCGCCTCGCAGGTTGAAAAGGTGCCCCCTCACAAGTGGATGCCGGACACGAATCCCCACCTAACTGATGTCCACCGCAGGGACCCGTATCAAAAACCGCACCCAAATGAGGAAGAGGGTGGGATGCGATGAGCAACTGGGGCCCGAATTCGGCGACCTCGTCGTCGGCCGGCCTCATGATGCAGGGCGCGAGCTCGGTCTCTTGGAGAACGAAGTCTCGCACCTGGCAGTCGAAACCCGAAACCATGCCTTGGGAGGCTAGTGCCTGCGCAAATCGCTTAACTGCTTGTTTGAGGGACATTTCACCAAAACCTTTTCAATCCAACCAAATAGCAGCCAAGAAAAGAAGGGTGCCTCCACTTGTTCATGCCAGTGTGATAACGCATGTCTTGGTTTCCCAGTGGTCTTGGTAGTAACAGGAGCCCTTGTGGGGGTTGACCTGTGCTATTTGGAACCCACCAGAACAGAGAAAGGCTGCCGCTGAACGACTCAGAGGCCGGTTTCTCAGCACCTCACGACTCGTTCCCCAGATCCGGCGGGCTTTGATGTGTTTCTACAGCGCGTTCTGTTTCTCCTGGGAGAAGGCCTCCGAGAAATCCGGACATTTCACTGGGAATGGCCTGCAATTGCGCCTGGGAGCTCTCTGGTGCATTTCGGAGCTCTAGATCGGGGTCTGGCCAAATGAAAAAGGGATCCCATAGCTTCTTTTTTTTGGAGAATGGACAAACACAGGGACATGACATGAACCCCCTGCTTTTCCCTCATTGTGGGGAACTTGGCTGGCTCCCCCCCCCCTTTCGGCCCCTTCCCTCCCGCTGGACTGATAATTGAACGACAAGAATACAGTCAGTTGCTCACGTGTATCTGGCAACAATGACCGCATGCGGGTGCTGTACCCGATGTGGCAATCTGCAAGTTGAAGTAACAAGTTCTTCCAACGTCCACCTCTTTGATTGCAAACTTGGCACAGTCTCGCACCCACAAGGGACTTGATGTGGGCCGTCAATCTCACGCAGCGCATCTTCCAGGGCCCAGACGCCTCAGCAACTGTCATCACCGAAGTGCGCAAGGAGCTACGCCCCGGCACATGCATAAAGGTGAAGAAAGTCCCGATCTCGCATAGGACAGCATGACATTGTGCGTCCGCCAAGCGCGCAAGAAAGCAAAGCCGAACTTGTGCCAAACTGTGTTGGCAAGCTGGATCAACCAACCACCACACCCAACCACACCCAACCACACCCAATCACACCCAACTACAACCAACCACAACCAACCACAACCAACCACAACCAACCTCAACACTCTCTCATACCCATCTCCAGCTTGTGAACAGGAGATGAGTGAGAGAGGTTTGGAGGCTGGAAGATCTTTTGCCTCTATTCATGTCCGTTCCCTTTACTGCCTCCATCCATAAATCTCTGGAAAGAAGAGAAGGAGATAGGATGGATAAGGGAAAGGGAAAGGTAAGGCGAGTCAATAATTATCTTTCTAAGACTCGCCTGTCATTAGCATGTTCCTCATGTGATTCGTTTTTTTTTTTTGTTTTTTTTTACTTGGGAAAGCTGTGGATAGGAAAGACAGCACAACCAACGAAGGTACATGGCACAAGCCGAGCCTGAAACAGGCAGGCTAAAAATTCACGAAACAACAAACTGCAAGGGAGAACACTTGGTCTCTTTCCAACAAACATAAAAGTGACAGGACCTCTGAGGAAAGTAGTCTGCCTGAAGGGGCTTGTGCACTTTCATGCTTGTTGGTGGAAGGACTGAAACGACACAAATGCTGGAAGTCGCAAAACCCTAGCTAATCTGAACTGACCTGAACCAATCTTGACTAACCCTAAGTATGTCAAACCAATCCTAACCAATCTCAACGAAGCTTGACTGACCCAACCTAACCTCCCAACCTCAACTAAACTCTAACCACATCTAACCTTCACAAACCACTAGTCTGTTGAACTAACCTTGCCTAACCACAACTAGTGTGCACCAACCTTACCGAACCTTAAAACCTCAACAAACCTCAAGTCACCCACACTATTCTTAACTAAAGTAACCTGGACTGATCTTATCCAACCGCAACTAATCTAAACCGATCTGAAGTGGCCTTAAGAAATCTAAGTCAACCTTCACTGATTCGCCAAGCGCCAATCCAAACCAACCTCAACCAGCCTTACGTTACATCACCTACCTCGTCGTGATTCTATTTACCTATAGGCAACCAATGAAACCACCCTTTCAACACCAGGAACCTGTCTGGTGACCAATGCTGGTTTATCCACCAATTAATGTGGAACCTGAGAGGGGGTCCTGGACCCCCTGTCAGGCTCCACGTCAATTGGTGGAATGGCAACTTTCTCTTCAACCTGGGCCCTGAGATCTCCAGTTTTCAGCCGCCTCATCCTGGCCCAGAAGGCACTGGAAGGCGAAGAGGAGCTGCACCACGATCTCCTCGGGCTTCTTTTTGCACCAATTTTCGGGGTCGCCTTTTCAAAGAACATGTTGAGTGTTTCTCACAATGGATTTTGGACCCCCCTGTTGGTTGGCTTTTAAAAGGGGAAAAAAACACCAGGGAAACTGTTGTCAGTTGAGGATGTGACGGTTTCGCTATTTTGAGAAGCATCCACATGTGGGTCATGACCAAAAATCTACAAGGCCATGTGCACAATCAAAGGACAGGTATCCGCACCCATTTCGAGTGACTGTTCCGTACTAAGCTTTATCTACGCGGGCTCTGCTTGTGGCTGATGTCAGCGCTCCAAAACCTCTATGCTGCGCCAAATGGATCCGAGCCCCAACAAACAGTTAAGTGTTTGCTGGCTCAGTGTTTGCTAGCAAAACCGTCAGGTGAATCTGGCAGCATAGGTGTGTGTGTGTGTGGAGTACTGTTTGGGTACCTTTTTTGGGCCCCTGCAAAGCAGAACCTTCCTTGAAAGGGATACCAACAGGACACCATCTGGTTTTCGGGGCCTGGTTTGGGACAGACCCAATGCTTCACCCAGTGACATCCTGGATTTTAATTTGGGTGGGCCTGGTACCGTGTCCCTTCCGAGCTAACAAAGGACTTTTGCGTATTTCTGCAACGGGCAGAAGGCGAACAAAAAGCGAAATCGCCCTCAGCCATGTTCTAGCACCGCGCGGGGCAACGCCCGACTGCAAAGGGATCCTTTTGCAGAAACCACATTCGCCCTCAACAAACAAACCAAAAGCAAAACGGCAGCAACGCCTACCCAAGGAGCACGCGATGGTTTCAGGCTGGTATCGCTTGAGGTTGGGGTTGAGACCATGTCAAGAAAACCAGTTCTGGGAAGTTTCCTGCCGCTCAGTTGCTCAGTGTCTCTGTCATCCCTGCTTTGGGGTTGACGGAAGGGTGGAAGCCACTGAACAACTTTTCCGGACTTTTCCGACATGTCGCGCACGATCGGCCTCTCGGCGGAACGCGCCCTCCACACTGGTCAAAAACTTGCACAAGGGGCAGTGATGCCCGGGGTGCGCATTGGCGCTCCAAAGGTGGCCAAGAACAGAGCGCCAACCACATTGCGTGGTCGGGGCGCCGCCCCGCAACCGGAGATATGCAAAGCAAGCGCATCGGCGCCACATGGGTGGCCCAGAACAGAGCACCCGCTGCATTGCGCGGTTGGGGCGCCGCAAGGTGAACCACGAGCGCTTAGCGCTCTCCTGAGGTGTCCAAGAACAGAGTACCAACCGCATCGCGCGGTTGGGACGCCGCAAGGTGAACCAGGAGAAAAGAGCAACGCGAGAGCGCCACAGGCAGTGTGTTCCAGCTCATTAGTTTCGCCGTAAACGCACCAGATGCCATGAATGCCGGTAACCCAGTGAGTCCATAACACCAGACTGTACAACCCCATAGCGCATGATCTCGGCCATGCTCCCGAACCACTGGCTCAAGCAAAAACTGACGGCCCGTCGCCCCTATCCAAGTTCACGGCCCTTCCAGAAGAACAGGAAGAGGAAGCCCGGCACTGAGGTAACCACGCTGCAGTCGCATAAGCGCCACGGGGAGGAATCAGCCCCGTGCTCCTAGAAAACTTGCACCTGCGCTTCATATCGCCTACAAGTTCTAGGAACACACAAAGCCCATACGTGTTCAAAGTGAGCAGTTCCGAACTCTCCACAAACCAGACCACCCTTCGCCCTGCATGTGAGGGAAGGGCGCAAAGGAACTGGCACGTGCGCGGCTGAGACAAGCATAGTCAAGTGTAGCCTCCTCTTGATGTCGGCATGGAAGAGCACGCAGAGACTGCGAAGAGTCCACGGCAATGCAAACCAGACCGATGCCCACATTCGTACAATGCTCCAAAACTACAGAAATGTATTGCAGGATGGTCGCTGCACTCAAGGCACCTTGCATGCCCACTGCTCTGCGCATGGCCAGGACCATGAACCACCACACGACAATCCAGCAGACATGTGGGCCTGCATCTCCATCTCGAAGTAAGACCTACACCACGGTGCACCCACCCTGTAGATCATCGCAAACCCGTGTCCATGGCGCCCCGAGCGATCGGCTTGCGCGGCCCACCCTCTGGTAGGTTGCTTGGAATCCACTGAACAACTGGGAGCAAACCTCAACTGGTCTACGTCGGAAGCTTGGTAGCTCGCCTCTCACAAAAAAATCACCGGACAGTGTCTCCTCATCTTCTCGTTTCTCGATCAGCAGGTCCTCACAGGGACACACCCGCATTGCCACATGGCAGGTTGGTTGACTTTTTGAATGTGCACGGTGGCGTGTGTTGTGAGTAGTTGGATGTTCTGTGAGTAGTTGGATTCAACCCCTTGTTTGGGCTACAAACGCGCGACTTCAAGCATGGGGTTTCTACGCTTCCAGCAGAAGCTGGCGTACGGGTGAAACATGTGATGCCCATGTGCAAACATGCACAGGTGACGACAGCAAAAAAGCAAAAACAAAAAAAAAAAACACTCATGAACACTGTTGTTGCATTTAATTCAGGTGCCACATCGCAGTTCCTAACTGCGGAAGTAATCCGGGTTCGGCCCCTGTGATCTGCAGGAAATTTGGTGAGTTGCCCCATGTCGCTTCCAAATAAGCCAAAGACTACTGGATTTGGACCAAACCTCACTGCCTCAGTTTGCTACCGCGACGCCTGCATCATGGCCGGTAGCCGCGACTCTGCGACGTGCTGCACAGACTCCTGGCGCAAGCGCTCTCGCCTTTGGTTTGCAGATGAGTCCCTTGCAGATCAACATGGAACCCAAACAGGGTGTCTTTGTTGGTTTCCATTTCCATGTTCCTTTACAGCAGAGCCGCACCAGGGTGTTCTGACTTCACAGTCACCCCCAACTGATCGCATGCAAAATACCACCATGGACCGTTTTCAATCGAAACACGTACGAGGAGGTTTGAAGCGTCCCAGAACGTGGCCAACAACCGCCCTTGTATCAAGACAAGTTGGACCCTTTTTGTTTTGATTGGGGAACTTATATCCACCAATGATGTTTGACGGTGTCGCCTAGCTAAAATCATCGCCAGGTGAACTATCACTTGCGGGCAGACATTTGATCGATCCAGGGATTGCGATCTTTTCATCTGGTGGCCGCACAACTCACGCGTCACCGTCAAAACTCTTTGCGTGGGCTCCTTGAGTAGGATTTCCTTACCCATAGGTTGGGACCTGAACAAACATAGGAACTTGGTGTGGATAGGTTGGACTCTGGGCAAGCTTGCCCTGTCCCAGCACGCTTTTTCGTCCCCCCAAAGCCATAGACGACCAAACGTGCAATCAGATAGGCCATAGAAAAAAGTCAACGGTCATCTCAAGATGCTGCGGGACCCCTATTTAATTGATATTCACCCAATCTTGCAACAGGCCCCTCTGTGGCGTGTTCTGTGTAACGCTGGGGCACAACCCTACCTCAAAGCAGCGCCGCACACACCCAAGCATCAAAACAACATTTCACGAATCATGCCGCACGCACGCGACAGCAGGCAAGGTTGCTGATGAGCAGGATGCACTCCAAGACGACGTCATCCTGGCACACCCAATGGCATTCACCCAGCAGCGACAATGAATCAACCCTTTTGGAGGCTGCCCGACAGCTCTGAGGCCAGCACGTTAACTCCTTTCATAATGTAACGTGGCAACAAACCTGCCTTCTGTCTTCAAGTGCCGGGGTTTTTCAGTTATGCATTCATGCAAGGCCCAAGCGGCGGTTTAGAGGTCCCCCTTTCAGGGTCTGACTACCAACATGTGAATCTGCCCAAAGGAGTCTGAACTCTGGCAACCAGGCCATAATCCTTGCTGTGGATGAGACAGGCCCAAATTTTGATGTGGCTCAGAGCCACAGGGAACCACTTTGAAACGCATGGTTGATTGGGGACACAAACACGGGGTGCCACGGGGGTTGCAACCAGGAATCCGCTTGATTCAAACTGCACTTGATTCGAACTGTGGCCACGTAGGCGGAGCAACAGGAAATTCGATAGAGCAACGGGTTCATGAGGAAATCCGGTGAACCCAGAGCGCGGCTTCGCACACCACACAAGTCGTTAGTTCGTGGTGGTTGGTTGTTTGTTCTTTGTCTTGATCTTTATCGGTCGTTCGAGAAAAAGATTCCCCATTCTTTCCAAGGATCCTTCTTCTCAGGAAACCAGCTGGTTTTCGAAAAGAACGATGGTTGAAAAGAATGGGGAATCCGGAAGCAACCCCTAGACCGCTGATGTGCTTTTCTGTCACTGTGTTGATGCTGGTTGTCGTTCTTTTGTCATTTCTGTTGCTGCTGTTGTTTCTTCTTTCAGGCGGAAGCGGATGTTGTTGTTTGTCATGTTGTTAGACTGTTTGTCATGTGAAACCGGTTTCTGCTGTTGTTGTTGCCGTTTTGTCATTTCCTCTGTTTCTGCTGTTTTCTTTCACTGTCCATGTCAGATTCTGTTTCTGCTGTTTCTGCTGTCTTTCTGTTGCTGGTTAACCCCCCCCTCTGCCTCGGAGAATCCAGGGACCAGCAGCCGCGTGAGGAGCTCCACGAGCCCCGCCTCGCAGAGCTCCCCCCAGACCACCTGCCAGAGCTTTCGCCGGTCGAAAGGGCGGGGGGTTTGGCCGAAACGGGGTCTGCCAATTGTGTGTGATGTATGTACATATGTCTACATCTAGATGTACAAATACGTCACAAAATAAACATCATTATACATGTATATGGTACCATAGATGCATATCTATATAGATAATATATACCTTTGTATTTTACATGGTACCCCCTCGTCAAAGCTGTAATGTGTTTGCTTTATTTTCGTCGCCAGCCTGACCCCTACAAGATGCTAAGCACATCGCACATTGCTTGTTGGTTGATTGGATTTGACAGGGCTTTGTCATCTGGCTGTCCCTACCATTCAATTGCCCTTCTGACCTGGCAAATGTATGCCGCCCTTGACCTTAGAAACCTTGGTACATACACAATGGGA
>CAUJNA010003533.1:100000-121750 GCA_963377175.1 Effrenium voratum | reverse complement strand
GCGCTTACCAGGAGTCTTGGTTCTGTACCAAACCACTTGCCCGAAACAGCATCTCTTCCCTTGGAACTTTTCCTTTGTGAGAGCTTCCCATTGGGTTTTACCGGGGCTGAATGGAGCAGGCCTATCGAACGACATGGTGAGGCATGCAAATGGGTAGCTAAACGAATAGGGCAACCCTGATTGCAAGTGAATGCTGCGACAGCATTCCTTCTCTTCACGGATGTCGCGCTCCAGGATGGTATTGTGGGGCCACCTGTTAGGCAAGCTTGTCTCTGGGATGAGACCGACTTCATGGGCCGCTCCTTCGAGCTCTCCTGCTGCATCCATTTTTATTAGACATGCTGGCGGCGAATCAGTGGCCCGAAGGCCCATGAACTGACGGATTTTTTTAACATGCGCTTGTGTGTCTCGCCTACTCACAGGGTATGCAAGACGGACGCCTGAGAAAACATCACGTACTACATGGTGGGATTTGATTCCTCCGAAATCTACTCCGAGATGTTCATCGCCCATGGCAAGAATCACAGAATCGGTAGCCAACTGTTGAAATGGTGCGGTTGGGACGTCGACTTTGTCGTCTGATCTGGTGTCCTTTTTGTGCGCTACCCTTGCAGAAGTGGTCTTTGAGACAGAACACACTTTGCAAAACGGGTTCTTAGGGAAATGGGACCTCATGTGCTCGGGAGATTTTGCTTGCTCCTTCAACGCAGTAGCATGTGTCGGGTCACCATCCCCAAAAGCGATCAACGGAAGTTCGTCCTCGGGAGGAGTGGCTTCCTCGGCCGCTAGCATGTTCACGGGAACCTGATCTGGCTCACCTCCATCTGACGCTTGACACGAGTCATCGCACAAAGAAACGACATCGTCTTCGGCCGCGCTCATAGCAGCGGCTTCAATCGGCCAGAGGTGTGTTGACGACTCTGCCAACTTGGGCTTTACCACCTCATCATACTGGGGAACGTATTCCACTACCCTAGATGCGTTAATGCGCGCATTGCGGGGCACGTTAACCTTACATCTACTGAGTTCCTTTGGGGGAACAAGGTATGGAACATTTTCGCGTGGATCCCAGATGAATAGGTGTCCTTGATCCGTTACGGTTTTCCCGATGGATTGCGCTGGTGGGCAATCACGGAGGACGTACACCTGCTCTTCAGCAGGTATCACTCGGCTGTCCTCAAACCCTAACGAAGTAGTGCCTTGTTGGGCACCACCCCCAGTCGCAAAACCTACGGGTGTGCTGCTCTCGCGCATGCACTTGATCATGTTGCTATTCAACGCTTGACGTCCGATCAAGTGTCTCCCTGCGGCAGTATCCCAAAGCCAGCTGATGTGATTGTCGTCAGAAGCAACGCTTGCCATTGCCGGAATGAGCTGTGCAATGGCTGCACTCGCCTTTGGCGGCGGCGGTGACAACAAACTCTTGGGCTTGGGACCAGTGTACTTGTTGGTATCACTGTGGAGAAATGCGCATTGCTTGGCCTTGCGCGAATTATAGGCATAAAACATGCATGGAGTCTTTGCTTTCTCTGCCGCGGTCATACTGGCTGTCTTGCTGATGGCCTTAGACCTAGGAGTAAGGTTATCGCCCGATTCACCCTTACCTTTGCCCTTGGGGGCTGGTGCTGCATTAGCTTTAGGAGGAGGCGGCTTTGGAGCTTTAACCTTCGGCGCAGGGGCTGCCGGAGTCTGCTGGTCAGCAGATTTATCCTTCTTGCTCTTCTTATTCTTCTTGGGCTTGTCTTCGCTGCTTGCGGCAGGCATGGCATTAGGATTATTCCCCTGGGACGTGGCGGCTGGCTTGATTTGAAGACTTTTGTCAAACGCATCCCTGTTCCGCTTGTCCTGATGCAGTTCCAAAGCTAGATCAACCTTGGACCACAACCAGTCCGGCTTCCTGCGATGGCTGCCGATAGGGGCTTCCCTTGCCTTTTCAACCTTAGGCTTCAGCGAGGTGCACTTTTCCAGCTCATCCAACAGGTGATCAAACTGCTATGCACCTGATGAATTCTGTACCTGTAATTATTGTACTTGTATATTGATTTGTTCGCAATCCCGCACTCTGGTGCTTTATTGAAGGATGTCGCCAAGCTGCTGATGAAAAGTCTGCTAATCGAATGCCTGTAGCTGCAAAGATGCTGTACCGCGCAAAGCGACGGTTTTAGCGGTTGCAAAGAAAGGCTATCGAAGGACCCGATTGCCAGGCAGTTGGGATGCAGAACGATGGAGCTCCTCGAGATACTGCGAAGGGTGTAGGCCCCTTGCTGCCGGAATGAAGAATCGATTCCGGGACTCGATGAATTCCCCAATGTTTTTGTCAAGAGACGGCAAGGTGACGTCCCGTGGGACGCTATGCACCGAACCCTCAAGCTGTAATACCAACCACGTAGAAAGGTGTATACGGACGGTGCCGTTATAGCCGAACCAGAACGCTAGGCGATAAAGACGTTGTTATGTCGGTGGTCTCGGATGTAAATGCAGCGCGTTTCTAAGTAAGTAGCTTCTAATGCCATCACGATGTGGTGTCACACATCGATCTTGAACCTCAACAAGTCTTTGGTCAAAACGGCGATCAATGAATTTGATCGGTACCAGCCAAAAGGGATTCCCAGAACAGCTACCCAATTTCGGCACGGGGCCTAGAGGGTTTTAACATCCCCCATTTGGGTCGCATTGTTCATCATGCGGTCCAAACACCACAAAACGTTCCACTGGCCACGGCTTCAGCTACTAAATCGTGTCGTGCATTCTTTTACTTGCTATCACTACACCGTCCATTCGTTGTGAAACATGCCGGGTTCGATTGTACGAAAAGTGAAACATTCATCCTCCAATCGAAGCACACATCCATATGCAGGTGTATATAATACACTATTGTCAATGCCATACCCCCCGCCAGGAATAACCCAGCTTCTTAGGAGGCGCGATCGCTGGTTGCTGTCCATAAATGGGTTGGCCGAAAAAAGTCCACCAGAGGCGCCTGCTCGCAATCGGTCTGCATAATTCCGGCAAAGAAACATCGGTGAGTAATCAATGCAAATCATAGCCATTCCAGATACCATGGACAATGCATAAATAATGAAAAAGATATCATCTATAAGGTAATAGTTCCATCCATGAATATCCAGAGCGTCATAGTCATCGGAAGGCGAATTATGTATAATATCCATTCAACTTGATAAGGTGAAATCATATCATACGAAAGTCGTTCTTATCAACGGTGTTGATGAGACGTTAGCAACAAGATGGGATTTAACGACATCGTATTGCAACAGTATCTTTACTACGCATACTGGTCTCTAAATGGATGTCTAGAGGTATTGATGAACTCCTTTGTCTGAGTTCTTTCTTGCTTTCTGTGTCTCTCAATTTCTTGTTGTGGTGTCCTTCTGGTAAACCATGCTCTTTTCACAAGTAATTGATCCAGCAGGGGTATGTCGCATTTGTTCGGGTCGACGGCCGAGATGATGGCGCTCACGTTGACCGTGTAACCATGTTTGCCAAGGTTCAGGCCATCCCTCACGAATGATATATACTTACAGTTGAAAGCTAATGCAAAACATCTGAAAATAATATCACCCACCGGGCGCACTCGGTCCTTGACCAGGAGCTTCATTTCTTCCTTGGTGACATCGAGGATTCTCGCTGCAATCCACAGCTTGTAGAATGTGTAAAGTCCCTCGCATTTGCACACCATCATACGAATATATTCGTCACGCTCCTCAACCGATCGGAAGGCTTTTGTCCGAACATTCTCCGATTGAGAGATCTTCGTTATTGTTGATGGCAAAAGTATACCTTCCTGATCATGCTCAGTGATGTTGGGGTACCTCCTGAAATCATTGTGATAAGGGCAGCCCGGATTCCCTTCGAGTCCGGCATTCATCGTTCTCTCCTCACCACCTTCAAACATCCCCCACATCTTGGACAGCTGGAGTGCGATAAATCCTGCCATGTACTGAGCCTCACGCTGCTCGTCAAGGCAGATCGCCATCCGTTGGGAACTTATAATGTCCCGTGACGCCAGATCGGTGTCGCGGTAATGCCAACCGCTGTCTTCTTCTTCTGACGCATAGCCGGATGTATATCCTTGCGTGTCCATGTCGTCATCTTCTCCCGGAACTTCCTCCGCTTCGTCTTCATCCTCCTGTGCTGCCGCATCGTGGTTAGCTTCTTCCTGTGCACGCCTGGCATCCCCAGAGACGTTGGGGTTTTGGTTGTCCTCCTCGTCATCGGATTTGATGTGAATGTAGTATCTTCCGATGGAGATCAGTTGTGCCTCGCACTCCAGGCATAAGCAGAAGCAGGTGGGGATCGCGGTCGCACATGATGGACATATCCGGCACCTCAGTCCTTCCCATGTCTCATCATTCAGGATGACGACTTTGCTGATTTCGTCCCGGACCTCGTTGACCTGTGCGTTGAACTCCTCCATCTTGTTGTTCGATAGAGTTCGCAGGCACGATTAACCATGTCAACGATGTAGTGCAGATTATCGGCACCTGTCTCAGTCTCCGGCATCCTCTCGCTGATCTTTGCGACGTTCTGGAGGAACATCGCAGCCGACTCTTGGGAAGAGTTGACAAAGCCAGGGCAGATCTCGTTCTCCACACACTTCGAGTACGCCCTCTTGATGTCAGCGTACTCCAGGCGCTTCCCTCCGTTGCTTTTGCCAATCCAAATGGACTTGACCTCATAGAACGGGATCACGTCAAAGACCATGAAAGTCCCATTAGCCGCGACTCCAGCCCCATATCGCGCGAGGGTTGCACTGGGAATATAGATGATCGCAATCGGATCCCCTCTCCTCACGTTCCGTAGCGTTGTCTTCGTCGCCACGTTCATCTCATCCCATGGAGCAAATGCCCCGAAGTGCAGTGCTAGCCTGTTACCGCCATCGATTCCGCTGGGGACTAGCCCACAGCGTACGATGCTTGGCAGGTTTTCCACATACGTCACATGGAATGCTCCTCCGAGAGAATCACCCATTCTTGCGGAATACCTATTCGCCAGTGCGGATGAGCTCATGAATCCAAAATCACTGTGACCGGTTGTGACTCGGATGCACCAAGGTCTGTACCATCCATCGCATCTGTTGAACATCCTGTCGATGTCGTCCCGATCCACGCCAGCTTCGGTCATTTCCTCCCTGGCTGCCCTCGTGTCGTTCGGGTTCATGATGCTCGGAAACCTTGCTGCCAAAACCTGGAATCTCGATTTTCTGCTTCCGGATTCCTGCCACTTGATCACCTCCATGATGCCCATGTATCGTTTCGCTCTCGTGGTGTATGGTGGGAATATGTCGTTGTTCCGGTCGTCAATGACAGCATCAATGTCGACCCATCCACCCTCGTCGCACCTGAAAGCACTTCCTCGGCAATTGCCGATCTTGTGTCGAAGGACTCTGCATAGGTCGTGAGATAGCTGGTTTGCTTGATCCCTTGTAGTAAATACCGAGCGATCATCACCAATCCTGCATAGTGGAGCACCGTCGAAAGGAGCAATGCAGAAGTTGACACTCTTGCCAAGTTGCATCACGTCCACTTGCTCAAGGATTGCACCTTTGGGAAAGTATTTGGGGTCAACGATGGACGCATACGCCCATGGCAAGTGCACATCACTCACATCGCCATACTTCGGGATGTAGCACGGGATGGTGTCGCATCCCATCCCAAGCGTCTTCTTGAATGTCCTGTTGTCCCCGCACGGGTTGTAGGTGAGGTCGACGCCACCACATTGTAGCTCTCCTCCCTCAGCCGTGTCAGCCATCTCCACCAAATTAATAGTGTAGCTGTACATCCCAATTGTTTCTTTCCCTGCTTGTCCCCCTTTCTTTCTTTCCTTGGACGTTGATGAGGACGGTTCCTCCGTATCCCCCATGTCTTCATCAGATGAAACAGGGTCACTGCTGAGTAGCTCACGGAGCACCTTCATCGCCTTCTCCTTTCCAGCAGCCTCTTCATTGTCCTTGCAGTCGCCGTCGTGGGCCAGGTTCGCGCACTTCTTACAGATCCCCATATCCCCCATGCACTTCTCCATTGACTCCAGGAATCCTAGTGCCGCTCTCCGCCCGTCGATCACTCGCTGCTTCTTGTCTTCCTTCTCAGCATTGGTTTGAGAACTCCGACTCGGGTCTGGTGCTTGACCAAGACCCTCATCTTCGCCCTCCGTGGCCTTTCTCTTGGAACCTTGTGCAGAGGGCTCGGTGATCAGGGATCGTGGATGTCTGGGCTTGACCTTGTTCATGATGCCAAGCACCTCCTTCGTGGGCACGCCGAGCTGTGCGGACGGTCTGTTCCGCTTTCTGTTCTGGCCCGTCGTGTGGGTCACGTTCCCAGCGAGGTGTCGCACTATTGACTGCTCGAACTCCCTCTTGATCTTCCATGCATCCTTCCACAGTGGCAGTTCGTGCTGGAAGTACGACATCACCTCAAAGAATCCCAACACCATCTCGACGACGTCTCCCAAGGATTCCTCGTTCGTGGTTTGTCCCAGGAGTTCATACATCGTTCCTTGGTCGAGCACACTCTTGATCCAGGACGAATATGCCACATTGCCAAGATCCTTGCCTATCACGAAGATGGACATCCTCTCCTCGACTCCCTCGGAATTCTTGCACACGATCACATCCCGGGATGCGCACAATTGCTTCCCGTGACCGTTGTTGTAGAACTGCGCTGCTTGATCCACAGTCATGCTCACGAATCCCACGTGAGAAAGCTCCTTCTTCAGCCTTGAATGCGCGAGCTCCCGTATGATCGTGATCATGGCCTGGATATTGTTGACGTCCACCATGAGGTTTTGAAGGTCGGGGATTGCCACCACGCATTCCGCGAAGAGGCGCGTGTACATTTTCTTCCCCTCGATAGACATTGCAATACCGTTCGTGTCCGCGTTCCAGTTCGCGCAACAGTTCACGCAAGAAGAGGGATTGTACTTCGACTTCGGTCCGAGCACCTTCGACTTGCTCATCTGCATCTCTTTAGCGCAAAGTTCGCAGATAAACTTGCTGAGCTCCGTGACCGTATACCATCGAAGACGTTGATCACCGGCATCGGCTTTCCCAAAAGCGTCCTGCTCGCCGTGTCCTTCATCTTGCTGCTCTTGTTTCCTCTTCGACTGTGCAGTGAAGGTCGGCTTGTACTCGAATTTCACCTTCGATTCCTCCATGTTCTTCGGGATGTTGAATCGAAGGTCGGGCTCGTTTATGCACGTCCCCTCCAGCTCACACACAAACGCGTTGCTTGGTGCGACCGCATCGATGGATTTCTCAATCAGCAGTCGTTTCAGGAGGAAATGTTGCAAGTTCGAGCTCCCAGGGATCTTGTAGTTCCTTCCTGTGAGCGCATGGACCACGCGCCACAGGCGATCGTTCTCGGTCACCAGCGCGCCTGCCGCCTTGCAGATCTCGCTAACCTTGTTGGCGATCGTCCCCAAGTCCCCTCTTCCACCATGGAAAGCAACATCGCGATTCACGCACACCACGACCAGGCCCTTGCATGTGTTGACGAGGTCAGATATCGCCTTCTGCAGGGAGTCGATGATGGGGTTGGCGGTCACCTGCCATCCGCATCCTCTCATGCACACCCAATCATATAGCGACATCCAGATGTGCACCGACATTGGTGAGTCATCCATGTCTCGCCTCCGCCGTTCAGCGATGAGCTTATCCAGCTTCTGCAATCGGGAGATGATATTCAACGTGTCGTTGGGTGAGGAGACTTGCTCACTCGACCCATAGTATGATCTCTCCTCGATGTTTGTCCATCCCTGTTCGTTGACCATCATCTGGAAGGTCTTCGTGCTCCCTTTCGAGTTGACGGCCCTCAGGGGCCAATCCAGGACCAAGAAGCTCTTCTTGTGGATCATCATGTCGCGAATCGTCGCCTCGCCAATGGGGCTCCTCTTCTGCCTATTGATAATCCGGTTCAACTGTCCAGGTGCGTTGTCCGGGTTCTTCTCCGCCTGAATCAACGCGTTGATGGCTTTGGCGCCCGGAAGGCGTCCAGTAATCAAGCATCCTGTTTGGGCACACAAGAAAGCATACAGCTGTAGCCATGCCGCATTTCCCTTCCCAACATAGGAAAGAATGATCTTCTCCGCGCTGGTCTTCTCCTCGAAGTGCAATAGCGAAGAGGTCAGGCATCTCAGCATACACTCCCAATATGTTGCGTTCTTGCCTTCTGCAAGACACGGCCCAAATACAGTTTGTATGATTGGGTACCCCGTATTGTTGTCTATGTTGAATTTCACATTGACAGTCGCGCCGCCCAAAGTGGTACCCCCTTCGAATGAAGTGTAGGTATCATGTCCAGCAGTTGGGTTGATAAATACCCATCTGTCGTCGTCACCGCCAGAGTTCATTCGGAAAATGGAGTCGATGATCTCGTTGTCGATCTTGACAGCATCGCTGGCTTGCGACCCCCCACTTGGAGCTCCCGGCTGGGGGACTGAACCACCAGCGGTTTGACTCCTTTGCCCGGAGCTTGATGCCGACTTCTGCTGTCGCTCCGTCTTCCGTGGCGGCTCCGTCTTCGATGAGCCCATCACCCAACATGTCGGCTCTTCCCCAACCACGAAATCCTCGGGGTACTTCTCCAGTTCCCTCTCGATTTCATGAATCGTGCAGTATTTATTCTGGAAGAATTCGATCATGACGCCCTTCTCGGCCTTCTTCTCGATCTCCTTCATCCAGCTTACCCACTTGCGCCGATCTTGGTTCTCAGCGGCCCTGTCAGCCGCGTGCGGCGCCAAACTGATGGAGTTGATGTTCATCGCAGGCAGCTTCGACTCATAGATCATATCGATGCACCAGATTGAGTTGACGAACTCGTCCAGCTCCTCCTTGAAGCTTGGGGTTCGGGACTGACCCAGCTCCCCGTATGCACCAGAGGTTCGGGACTGGCCCAGCACCTCGGTTGTGCAGTTGGGGTGGTGCGGATTTCGCTCGCAGTAGCTTGGTGCTTCCGCGATCTCCTTCGCGTAATGCAAGCAAGAGCGAGTTTCAACGGTGCCGGTTTGAGGCACCTTGCTCGAGCACGAAAACGGCGAAGGATCACACCCACAATTATAGACGTGTACAACTGGGTTTCTTTGGTTTCACGACCAGCACAAGGTCCATGCTCATGGTTTCCATTGCATCTCTTAGACAACGAGCCACCAAGTTCAAAGTTCCATGAGACAACTCTCCATGGTTTCTTGATTGGCATGGGTTTCTTTGCATATCTTTGTTTCAAGCCATAGCGACACCCATCAAACTCGTGACTAGTCCCATCATGCACGACCCCATGCAGTCTCTCATCTTTCCAATAATCACAACTTCCAGGCAACTCAAACAAAATCGCAGCTCGTTTTGTCATGGCATGCCGTTTAATTTCAACGAACCGTTCAAATAATCTCCAAAATTCTCTTTGTTTGGCCTCGATTTTCTCTGCGGTGTCAATGCCGCGAGTCTTGTTGAGGCGTGCCCATGATGATCCCCCCGTGCAAGGCCCGGCGAAGAACAACAAAACGGAAGGTTTGGTAAGCACATGTCTGGCGATTCTCCCCCCGTACTCGCTCAGTAAGTCATCAACCAGAGTTATGGTGACAACCTGCGGCCCGTCATGGCGGGCAAGAGCAGTGAACCAGTTACGTGGTTCGGAACATGCCATCAGCACGATGGGCCGAGCCAAGTCAACACTGTAAAGAGTGACGACTGAGCGAGTTCTCATACCAGGAAGCGAGACATGAACAGGAGCGCGAAGCACACCACCGTCGTGTTTGACCATCGCGAGTTCAATACCCGGCGCTAACTGTGGCTTGTGCTTCACCGCAATGCGATACGGAACAAAACAACGACCAGGGACAAGTTGCTCGTGATTGATATGCAGACAACGCATGAGCAATTTCAATCGGAGCAACGTTTCCAATGCAAGGTCGTTAACACACTTCAACTCTATGCGCTCGTTCGACAGTTCTTCAACAAATGCGGCCAGCACGGACTGCATGTCAACATCCCCGGACCCGACGTGAATTGGTCGTGGTCGTGGAGCCCGTTCCCGCGCCGGTGCAGCGACCGGTACGGGATGAAACTGCCAAACTGCGCGTTCAACCCAACCATCAATTCGCACACATTGTAGCCCCGGGTCAACTCTATCCTCAACTTTGAGCCATGACCCATTCTACAGAAACCAAGTGGAACGAAGCCACTTGCTCCCAAACGGTGTCATAACCGCGAGTGGAGGTTTCACACGCATCAATCTGGGTCCCTTGGCAACAACAACCGGATCATGTCCTTCATGCTCGTGCAATCCCTCTTTGGATGTTAATCCAGACCACCATAGGTCCGGGGGCATGATCGGTATGTGTGTGTACGGAAATGTTGGAACTCCGTCAACTGTCCCCGAAGCGGTCTGCATGGTCCCCTTTATGGGATCACACGTGGGTGTGAGCGCCTTGAGGGTATCCGGGTCAGACAGCAAGCTCGGGTCAAGTAGACCAATCTGCAAACATGCATGTTTCCATTTGCGCCCATCATTGAACGCCTTGGTGTAAACATCGGCCGCCATCCTGTCGGTGACCTCATACGCCAAGTACATGTAATCACGTGTGAACATCTCATGCATCCACGAAATGCTAACACCATGGCTTCTCTCAAGGTGGCGCATCGTGGGGTTCCTCCCCGATCGCACGACACCGATCATAGCCTTATTATCGTCATAGAACACAAAGTTCGGTGACTTCTTGAGAATCCGCTCTACCAGCTTGAGAGCGGGCATACCCATCGATCTCATGGCAACATCGGCCGCAACAATCTCGGCCTCGGGAGTGGAGTGACTCACACAACCCTGTCTTTTAGAGCTGCCAGACAACGGAAACCGGGTATTAGGCCCTTGTATATTCAAGTGTCCACCGGAGGTGGAACGCAGCGAGTCAATGCATCCCGCAAAGTCAGCGTCCGCATACAAGGCCAAGTGCACATCATCCATAGGGTCTCCAACCCAACCGACCATGCGCCAATGTTTGGTATGATGCACATAGCACATCAAGTGATGCAAACCCCGATCATCGGAGTCAGTCCACCTATGCACGTTCCGTGCTAGGCGATTCACTTGCCGCAACAAATCGAAGCGAGCAATCCGCGCACCGTACAGCAACTTCATCAGTACGCTAGCGGCATGCGGAGCAAGGTGTCCACGCACGGGCTCCTTCATGGCCAACTCAGGAGTCCCTCCCCGTTGGTCCGGCACTGTGGCAGAACCGTCGGTGGGCACAAGATTGTTACACCAATTGCACACGACTGACGGCCCCTCTCTGGCAGGCTTCCGTGAGACGTGATTCTTTGTTTCTTCATGCAACTCAGGGGTGACAACCTTATTCAACTTCACGTCGCCCGCCACTTCAAGATAGCGGTCGACACAGGAACGTAGGAACTGTTCCATGTCATAGGTCACCGTTGTTACTCGGTGTCCGTTCCCGAGAGTGACGTTTCCCTTGCTTTGATTGCAACCAAGGTACATGTCAAGTCCAGTCTCGGGCTCAATCTTCAAACGTGTACGCAACATGCTCCACCCTTGGGCAAGGTTCTTCTGCGGCCCTGCCATTTTGAAGACGTACACAACCAGAACAAGCTGGAGCTTTTCGTGAATGTACACTGAAGGCCATTCTTCGCCGATGGGCTCAAAACCAACGGCACGCACCGACTCATCGCAGTGCTGCTCCCAAAATGTTCCCGCATCTGGGTGTCCGTACAGCGCCTTCCTCAACGGGACGACTGGTCTTCTGTACTTATCCCATTTGCATTCACTTGGCACGGCCTCCGGTGGCAATTCAATCCAACACGGCGTGCCTCTCAAGGTGGCCTGTATATACGCCTGAACGGCGTCGGCCATCTGCACATCCCAGCCATCATGACAACCCAGAAAATCCGCCCAACGCGAGGCTTCAAATGAAGCAGGGGAGTTCCCCAAATCTTGAAACATCGCAGCCTCAAAGCTTTGGTTCTTCACTTGGTTCCCCAGCAACACGCCTCTACCCTTGAACTTCCTCTTAGGATCACCAACAGGCAACTGTGAGTGCTTTTCAACGCAAATGCCATGTGCGCGAGCCATGTGTATTTCCTCCCCCTTCGCTTTTGCTTCTCTGGCTACAGCGTCATATTCACGCACCGCGCCAAGATCGAAGACCCCCTGGTCGATTAATCCCGACCACTCTTTCTTCATTGATGCCAATGCATCAGGGTTGGTCAACATCTCTTTCCGGCCTACCGGCCTGGATACTAAAGCGTCGAAGAATCGTACAACTTTCACAGCTTTCTCTCTGTGCTGTATTCGCTCAGAAGTCACGCACGGCATCGATGGGTACTTCTTGGCTTCACCGTCTTCGCCTATCGCAGGCATTGCGAGTGGCACTTTTCCAGAAACTACCTCAGCGGACTCCTCCCATTCATACCAGGTAAGATCCGTCGATTCGGATCCGTCCCCGATGCTGTCTCAGCTTCGTCTTTATGACTCTCCATGACTGATGCAACCGCCTTCGTCCAGTTTGGAGTCGACTTTGATCGCTCCTCAGACTTGAACTTCCAGGCATAAATTTCTGACGTTTCGTCTCATGAGCTGTTTGGAACCATGAGAACAACCACCCCGTCGACAGGATTAACAACGATCCTGACCCATTCAAGCTCAGCCAAATGCTTCCCATCCATTGGGTTCTTGATCTTTGATATGTTCTTCCGCAATCCCCAATTGTACTGCCATTCTACTCCACCCCAGCGGTTCCGAAGCATCGCTCGAATTCTCTTACCACCGGGCATCTGTAATGTCCGTGCCTCTGCCGGCGCGGAAATATCAGACTCTTTACTCTTGGGATCTTCCTCTTTCCTTTTGCCACCGCCCTTCACCTCGGCCTTCTCTTCCTTGGTGTAATATTTACTCATCATCTTCCATTCTTCAGGAGTGAACTCCGGAGGTCTCGATGTCTTCATTAGCCTGAATCCATCCTTCCCGACAGGATACGGTCTTCCGGCCTTGTCGATTTTAACCTCCTTGCCATCGTCGTTGACGTACGTGATGCCATCCCCAGGTAGTCCAACTGACACGTGTGGAAGGTCGGACTTTACAACCTTCTCATCGCCCTTAGGGTGTCCATCTCCCTTCCCTTTTGAAGAGCTCGGTCTAGCATCTTCTTCTCCTGCATGATCCCCCCGATCTCCGGCGATTACCTCCGGGCCATCGTCGAGCAGTAGACCAGCGATCTGATCGACTTCATCGTCAAGCAGTCGCTTCTCGTCACTCTGCAACAATTCAGGCTCGTAGTCCTCATCCTCGATCAGGCGGTCACGTGCATCCAGACCGATTGCATCGATAGACATCTCTATTCCTTCCAAAGTCTCGTTGGCAACCTTGTACTTCTGTTGTATTGGGAATGTCAGAGGAGATTTCAGGATCATCCTCTCCGTCTGATGTGGCATTCTCAACCGAGGTGGAACCTTTGCCTTCTTGATGTTCAGCTCTGCACCCGCAAATGCAGTAAGTGCCCAAGCACGATACTTGTTTGCCCAATGCATACCGGTGCTCAACACATATCCAGCAAATATACCAGTTTCCCCTCTCGGCTCGAACTTCTCCCTCTTTCCCCCTCGTGCTTCGCTCGGCTTGAAGTCCACTAGCGCACCAAAAGGTATCTTCTCGCCCTTGAACTCCTCGCCATGCAGCCTCATCCATGCACTCGATCCGTTCACCTCTTCGATGTTCATGAGGTGGCACAGAGTGGTGATGGCCTGCACCCAGTAACACGTGGGTAGTCCGGCATGTACTAGACAAGCCGAAGTCTGGTCAATGATGAATTGATTTGTTCTTTCAGCAAGGGAATTGTTCTGCGGCCGTCCAGGCAGCGATAGGTCGTGGTTCAGCTTCAGCTCCACGCACGCATTGATCAGTTCCGGGCCGTCATCCGAATATACCTGCTTGATTTTCCTCCTCCCGCAGAAGTGCTTGATAGCCCTGACGACTGAGTCAGTGTCTCTTCTCGCGGTGGGATAAGCCATGATAATTCCGGTATATATGTCCCGGATGATGAGCGCATACCTGCCTTCCACTTCATGATCTCCTGATGCCGTCACAAAGTCGAACGTCACCAGGTCACCGAACGTCTTCACTTCTCTTTTGAATGCTCCCGTTCGTGATCTGAAGTGTCTCATCTTTGCCTTGACGCATGATTCGCAGAAGGGATTTCGGTATCTGTGTGTAAGCAAATGAGCTATGGAATTGGCGTCCTTCTTGAGGACTCCCACTTTCCTCTTTATTGATGATCCTTCGTACACGTCTACTTCGATTCCGGCATCTGGATCATCTTCATCAACCTCTTCCTCGTGAGCTTCGGCATCACCATGTCGATGCGGGACTGACCCAACATCTACAGGTATTTCCTCAGCCACGGGAGGCGGACGTACCGGACCGGCTCCTCCGGGTGGCCCGAAGTCGAATGCCCCGTCGTGGTGTTCGCCCTCGGCCTCTGCGGACTCACCGACAGCGGCGGGTGTGACGTCGTTCTCATCGTCACCTCCCTGATCTGCCTCGTCGTTCGTTACCATCGCCAATACTTCCGAAAAGTGCTCCTTGAGGTCGTCTATCGTAGGGCGATGCCTGTTACTCCGAAGTTTACCATCACTCACTAGGTACGGGATGTCGTCCTTGACCTGCAAGTGCACGAATCCCTGCTTTGGCGTAACCATGAAAGGTAGTTTACCAGGCATCCAGTGAAATGCATAACCCATCTTCATGCATCTCCTCCCCACTGACAATACCGTGGGTGTCTCATCCAATACATGCGGCTCGACAGTCTCGTCCAACTCGTCCACGACTATCTTGGCCACATCAGATGTGGAAGTGGAACCATTCGCGGTCTGGAACACGATCTCGTCGTCATCTTTCACGATGTCGACACCCAGGCTCTTCGCCTTGGCTCTTCCGATGAGATCATGACCACATCCGGTGTCCATCAACCATTTCACCCGTTTGCTGATGCACGTTGACATGGCGAAAACGTTCTTCGGCATACCATGCTGCTTCTTCCAGTCGACAGCCGATTCCTTGATCTCGTCCTTGTTCCGATCATACTCGAACATTATGCTGCTCTCCTTGGTCACCGGGAAGTAGTGCTTCTTATATACATCATCCACCACTTCTCTCAGTATCTTCGCACGTATCAATGATCGTTGGACTTGATAGGCTGATAATTCACGATGATCACTGCTTTTGAACTTCTTCTCGTCGACGTACACGTACTGATAAGGCTCATTCTCATTGTCCTCATAACCGTACCATTCCCCTTTTCGTTCCCATTGCCTTCTCTCGTCTTCGAGGTAGGTGATCTCCCCATTCTCGTCGACGTCGAGCACTTCCTTGAACCACACCATTTTCTCGGGGATCTCGGACTCGCCAGACCATCTCGATGATTCGCTCATCGCGTCGTCATCGTGCTCGTGGTAGACAGTCTCGGCTTCGTCCGGTTCGACCTGATCAACGTCCTTCTTGAAGCTTACCTTCCCTGCAGGAGCCGATTGCTTCAGGACTATCGCGGGCATTGCGATGGCCCTCCTCGCAATGGCTGGCGCTGCGGCTTTGGTGGCAGCCTTCGACTTGGCTTGCGCCTTGTCATTTGACGTTGCTGGAGCTGAATTGTTCTTGATGAGCTCATGCCTGTACTTACAAGCGCTTCCCCTATCGCACTTCCCCTTCTGAAACGCGAAGCATGCTCCATCATCCCTCTTTGGTGACGATGATCTGGACTTGGATTTGCCCTTTCCTTTCCCCTTGGACATGCTCTCCAACTTATGCTCCGTCTTCTTGCTGTGGGAAAAAGTGCATTCATTTCCTTTCACGCACCCCTTCGCCGATTTGAAGTGGTACCAGCAGGGGTTATCCTTGCTTCCGCCCGGACTCTTGCCTCTGTCGCTGGCACCGTCGGACTTGCCGTTCTTGCCAGCGTGGCCCTTTGCCTTGGCTTTTGGGAGCACAGGAGCGGCATCAGGTCCACCGGGTTTCCCCTTTCTGCCCTTGCCACCCTGATTCTCCTGTTTGCCAGTTGCTGGAGCCGCATCCTTCCCGCCTGACTTCATCATCGACTTGACCGATTTCTCCTTCATGTCGAGCATCAGGTCTTCCCGATCTGCCTTGATCTGATAGTCGATCAACGCCAATAAGAATTCATACGTCTTCTGAGGATGCTTGTCCGGTAGTCTATGGTAGGCATTGAGGCCGAACTCCATCTTCTTGCTCCCTTTGATCTTCCTGTAAAGGATGTCTCTGAGAGCCAGCTTACTGGGTCTGTCCTCGCTCCTCATCTTCAGCAGCAAATCATACCATTTGTTCCTGAACATGACCAAGTTCTTGTCGCCAGGAAAGTCAAGGTTGAATAAATGCTCGATGTGGTAGACAAGATCCGTTCTATCGGAAGTTCTGAATGATTGCATAACTAATGCCACCAACTCTCGTCCCTTCACGATCACCCCTTGTTGATGTCGTAGTTCAGAGTGTCGTGTAGCATCGAGGTATACGTCCTTGGCTTCGTCAGGTGCTTGTTTCAGCATGTTCTGCATGCCCATGGCCATCTTAATATCTATCGTAGCAAATCTGTCGCCACCTGAATCGCTAAGCAAATCCAGGTCTGGGTTCAACCCAAGAGCCTGCTCCAGCCATTTCGTCCATGCGTCGGTATCTGGATCTGCACATGCGCTCAGAACATTCATCAGCAGTTGCATCTTCCAGGTGTCAAGTTGATGGATCTTTGGCCAGGCCGGAATAGATACTCTCTCGGCCTCTTTCCTCGAGATTCTCGGTCGATCATTCTTGATCTCTCGGTTATCTCTCGATCTCCTTCGTCTCCTCCGTGTCCGATCGTCTTCTTCCTCTTCTTCTTCCTCGTCTTCCTCATCTCCTTCGTCGTCGTCATCCTCATCCTCATCATCGGGTGGATCATCCGGAGGTCCTCCTCCGCCACCAGCGAGGCTCAACTGACGTCGACCCGCTCCCTGCCCATTCCCATTGGGCGGGAATCCACCGTAATCCAATGGGGGCGTAGTACCGTTGTTTCCCCCCCCATCACCACCACCAGTCGTAGTAGTGGATTGTGGGACATGCCCAACAACCCCTTGCATCTGGGATAGGTGTACATCGATCATTGGATCACCGAAAGACGGAAAGAGGATCGAACCTGGCATCAGCGACGAATTAGGGATTTGATTTGAAGACGATGACGGGACTGACCCAGCCACCTTCTTGTCTATCCTATTTGAATTAGCCTGGGTTCCTCCCTCAGCGCGTTTCACTACTGCTCGTTCACGATGTCCATCTTTGCTGCTGGAGGCTTCCTGTGTCTCCAGCTTCTTGTGTGCACGTAGTTCCTCGTTGTCAGCATCGAGTTGGCGTACAAAACTCTCTTCTTGCTTGAGCGTCGCCTCTCTTTCTTTCAGTTGTCTCTGAAGCTCATGCATCTCCTCGAGGTACTCATCGTACATTCCCTTAGCTGTCAATCTCCAGTACTCAGCCTCCTTCGACTTCTCGTCCATCGTGCACCGTTCCTCTTGTTTCTCTTCTTTGACCTGGGCTAACTCCAAGATCGCATCCTGACGATGACCACCTTCGACAGCAATCATCTGGTCCTTCATCGACACGTCGGACTCATACTGTTTGACGATCTCTTCTTTTTCGCGAAGCAAGCAATCTGCTCTCTTCGATTCCTGTTCCGCAAATACTGTAACGTCATTCAGCCTCGCCATCAGCTGTTCCCTGGAGTCCTCCAAAGAGTACGTCTCGGGGCGCTTGACGAGTGCATGCTCCAACTGTGATTTCAGACTTTGGACCATCTCCTCCTCGTTGAACTTCTCGATAGATGTAGAAGATTCTATGCCTCTGATCTGTTGCTGATAAGCTGATATCTGTTGTGAAGCCTCACGGTGTATCTGATTTGCACGTATAGCTGATTCCTGCGCGGCCGACTTCTCGCTTGCCATGTAGGATCTCATCAATGCAATCTCCCGCTTCTGCTCCATGATAGTTCCTTCAGCTTGCCTCATCTGTTGCATCATAATATTCGACTCCATGTCTTTCTTCTCCCCGTACTGAAATGCGTTCATTTCCACCTTGCGCATCTGTTGGGCTTCTTCCTCAAACTTGCGCCATGCCTCAGCCATGTGGTGTTGGTGGTGACTCACTAGATGTCCCGACTGCTTGCTGGCAATCTCGCATCGTCTTTCCAGCTCCTGGATCCGGATGGTGCTTCCATAGTCTTCTTGGTTAAGATTCGCCATTGCTGCCGACATTTCATCAAGTGTCTTCTGATATTCCCCGATCTCCACCTCCATCTTATTCTTCTCTTTGATCACGGCGCGAAAATCTGCACTGGTGGGTGATTTTGACCTCCCACCCTTCGATGTCGATCTCACGCCCTTCTGCGACGTCCGTGGTGTCGCAGGCGAAGATGATGATCTTCTCGGTGGGGATTCTCTTTTCTTCGACTCCTGATGAACATCGATCTGCTTCCATGATCTTGTGGGAGTAGATATGTCGCTGAATAGCGCGGAACCTCCGCTCCCAGGTTCATCCTGTGAATCTGCAACCATATCCATCACCGCAGGAAGAGCCATCAATCCATTGGATCCCTCTGAGCTGCTGTTCCCAAAAGTTGCAGTACTTGGGCTCGCCGAAGACGCCATTGTACTGTGTAGGTTATCGTTCCTTTATTGTCCCTGTACCCGCAATAAACCAGCTGTCTCCCAGTCCAGTGTAGAGCTTGTAGTTACGGCTGATAACCTGTCAAGAGACGGCAAGGTGACGTCCCGTGGGACGCTGTGCACCGAACCCTCAAGCTTTAATACCAACCACACGTAGAAAGGTGTATACGGACGATGCCGTTATAGCCGAACCCGTGTAAACGTTGTAAGGGAGAAGGAATGATAGCTACAACAGTAGTCCTGACAATGCAGCGCAAGCAGTTGTTTTGCTTTGATGCCGATCACGTAGGTCTGCAGTCACACATCAGATCTTGAACCTCAATTGTGTCTTGAGCCAAATGGCGATCAATGGAACTTGGGAAGCAACACCAACAAGGACCTCAGAACAGCTACCCAATTTCGGCACGGGGCCTAGAGGGTTTTAACAAACAACAACAACAACAACAACAACACCAACAACACCGACAACACCAACAACAACAACACCAACAACACCCACAACACCCACAACACCAACAACACCAACACCAGCACCAACACCGCCACCAACACCGCCACCGCCACCGCCACCGCCACCGCCACCACCACCACCACCACCAATTGCCACATAAAAATGCAATGCTGCGCGGGTTCTCTTGAGCGGGTGCGCTTACCAATTGCAATTCATACCTACATTGCTGAGCGGGTTCTCTTGAGCGGGTGTGCTTACCAATTGCCACGTATAAATACAGTGCACACATAAATGCAGTGCTGAGCGGACTCTAATTGCCACCCATAACTTTAGTGCTGAACGGGTTCTCTTGAGCGGTTCTGCTTACGAATTGCCACACATAAATACAGTGCTGGGCGGGTGCTCTTGAGCGGGTGCTCTTACCAATTGCCACGCAAAAATACAGTGCTGAACGGGTTCTCTTGAACGGGCGTGCTTACCAATTGCCACACATAAATACAGAACTGGGCGGGTGTGCTTCCCAATTCCCACGCAAAAATACAGTGCCGAGCGGGTGCATTCGAGCGGGTGCGCTTACCAATACTTGCCTCACATAAATACAGTGCTGAGCGGGTTCTCTCGAGCGGGTGCGCTTGCCAATTGCCACACATAAATACAGTGCCGAGCGGGTTCTCTTGAGCGGGTGCGCTTACCAATTGCCACACATAAATACAGTGCCGAGCGAGTCCTCAAGCCATGCCAATTGCCAGCCTTCAACAGAACTGACTGTGGCCGCAAGGCCAAGCCAGGGGCCGCTACTCAGGGCAAGCAATGCAAAAGCAAAGCATCTTGGGCCCATCTGGAGGCTGACTTGCGTGGGACATTTGTGAAAAGTGAAAAATGGTTTAGTTTCTGCTGAAAATCGCTGAGCACCTCAGTGTTTTCCTCTTAGCACACTCTGATCTTCCAGCCAAAACCAAGTCACAAATTTGATGGGTCCATAAACAAATTAGGATCATCCAATTGTTGCCCTTAGCTCAAGTGTTGGTTCAAATGATTCAAATGACTCAAACAACTCAAACGACTCAAATGATACAAGCTTCCAGGCAAACTTTTAGCGACTAGCTCAGAAAACCAAGCTTACATCACAACCAGGCTGACCAGGGTGTGCAACAATTGCCTGAATGAACCGGCAAACGGCAACACAGCCAACTGGTGCACAAAGTGCTTAATGGCACAAATGCAAAGGCATCGCCGCGTCGCAAGTAAGCTATGCAAGCATGTGCGTGTGTGCATAGACGCATGTGTGTAGGTAGGTGTGTATGCATGTACGCGTGTGTGTCTGTATGTATGTGACACTGTATGTGTGTATTGTGTTGTGTGTATGTCTGTATGTAACGTATGCATGCATGCATGTGTATTCTGTAAACTATGTATATTATGTACATTGCATATATATATATAATGTATATTCTGTACATCATGTGTATTATGATATCACGTGTCTTGTGAATATTATGTGTAGTATGTGTGTACGTATGTATGTATGTATGTACGTATGTATGTATGTCGCAGATAGTACGATAAATGATGTATGTATGTATGTGATGCATGCACGTACGCATGCATGTGCGAAACGCATGTGCGGGGCTTCCAACTGAATCAAAGGAGTTTATTTTTGGACCCTCCTGGCAATGCCCTTCAGCGAATCATGAAAGGCGAGCATCGGCCTGTCTGTGCTGACAAGAGGTCATGCTGCCGAAAGTCAAAGAACTTGTTGCGCTTTGTCATTTGTGATGGAGCTAATGCGCGAATCCCTGAAGATCGACTTCCTGCCAGTGCTTCCTCAGTCATCACTGCAAGAAACTGAACCTGGCATGCTACTCATCCACTTAACTTTGCTCTGTGAAACCCCATTTGTAAAGCCCACATGTCACATGTCACACATCCCGGAAACAGTACTGGCAGGACCCATGGCCCACAATCGTAACCCTTAAGCACATGTCACATGTTGGGGCATGGCTCTGAGCGAGCCAGGAGTTAGACCGTTAGACTGTTAGACTGGTCAGGCCCGTTAGTTGGACCCCTCTCCATCCAACTGAATCGATAGCCAAGCTGTTGGCCATGTTGGTCCTCAGGCGGGATGCGGATGTGACATACAGGGTGAGAGGAAATGGCGTGCGCAGCGCAGGCTCAACACATGTTCCCTACAATCTCTACAGTTCTTTCCGGACTGTAAACTCCTAGGAAAGTAGTAGCAAGTTGCAAAACCCTGCAAAAGGAGGTGGCAGGAAGTTCATTCCCTAGGAATTCTCACCCCAGGTGCCGGGTTTGAGGGACCTCATACTGTAGGGGCTTTCAGCTTAGCCCCACAAAAAACTACTTTGAAAGTGGGGCCGTTCAGCTTGCTTTAAGCTCAATCACAGGCCCTTCCTCCTTTGCTCCACTCGCTTCGCGTCTGAGCTTTCGGCCACTACCAGGCCACATGGCGTTGCAGGAAGGTGGGAAACACACAAAGCAACATTAACGTCACTGTAACATCAGCATCACACGATTAAAAAAAAAACACAAAGTCCACAGCTTGAAGCTCGCCCGCCAACAGCCCGAC
>CAUJNA010003533.1:0-95000 GCA_963377175.1 Effrenium voratum | reverse complement strand
TGCTTGGGTGCGGAGGCACCGGATTTCGAAGCCCCATGTGAGGCCAACGCGACTCCCTGTTCGAACAAAACGAACAACAAGGTGATGCCCTGCATTTCACACCGAGGTGAAAGACAACTGAGTTAGAATTCTAGATCACTGAGGTCGCCCTGGCTTCAATTGATCAAGACAGCCCCAGCTAATCACTGATTCAGACAAAAACCAGACTCCCTGCTTTTCCACCAAAACCCCTACCCGTGGCCCGTGACGCCCTACTTTTTCAATGAAACAGGCGGTAATAGAAGAGCTTAAATGTTTAATCTTATGCAACTCAAACTCCCAGTCTACTTACTTAGGGCCTTAATAATGTGACTTCTCACCCACAAGTGACTTTTCACCCACAAGCCTCTCGCATTTTCTGATTTTCACCCCCGCACTGTCGGATCAGGGGTATTCCCGGCAGTTTTGGGGCTCTGTCCAGGAAAGGATCGTTGCTCTCCAAAATCGGCTCGCGCCCACCCGACATGTCCAAGCTTCCCTCACAGGCTTCTCGGAGCTGAATTTCCTCCCCTTAATTTTCTGAGATTCCCCAACCCAAGTTCCTGTTGGTTTCCTTTAAAAGCTACACCCAAAGGGAACCCGCAAAAACAGACATGCCCATAGCAAGCAGTGTGAGGCGGGCGTTGGGCTGAGAGCAGGATGCCAGGCTTTCACTCTTGAAGACTGGCCTTGAAAACAAGCCAACCCTCTCAACCCTTGCCAGCCGGAAATCAGCAGAAACAACCACAATGAGAGCTGAATGCAGACAGTATTGAAACATTGGGAAACTGCAGAAACCGCAAAAAGCAGAGACCATGTCGCAGGCCCAAACCTGAACACCCCAAAACGGTCAAGAAGGAGGTTGCCAATAGACCCTATTTCTCATTGCCCACGCACCCCCCTAAAGCCGCCAGAGTCGGAGAGAGACACTCGGGTCCCTGCCTTCTCCTCAAAGGATGTGATCTTCGGAGGAGACAAACTGGAGCCAGGCCTGACGGGCGTGTTGCATGCGGGCTCTGAAAAGCTCAAGTTTACCTTTTCCGTGCTGTTTGGCGGATAATGAACCAACATCAGCTATTTAGCAGCCAAGGCTGGACACCAGAAGGGCGGCACAAGATGACCGACGCGGGGTTTCTCTTGTCAACGCCTGCTGGCGAGTTACATGTCCGGCTTGGTTCCGAAAGGGTGCCATTGTTCTTTCTCCCCCACCCCCCGTGCTTTTGACATTTGTGCGAGATCTTAGCTGTTCGGGACCGATGCAAGCCTGTTTAGCAGTTGAGGATGTGGAAGCCTCAATCGCAACCAATGGTTTTGCAAAGCAAGCCCGGCGATTCCGCTCTCTTTTCGGGGTTAAGCTCATATCTAGATGGGAAAGGAGTCAGCAAAATGCTTGCCCAAGCAGAAATCAGCGATTTGCCTTTCGGAACTTTGACTGAAAAGAGACCAGGTCTTCGTTTTGAACCAAGTCCAAAGCTCGGCCATAAGGTGTCTGCCCTCAGAACCATGCCCCCCCCCTGCCTGTCCGGCTCTTCCCAGGCGGCCTTGCCGATTCCTTTCATGGCCGGGTCGAGCGGCCTGGGGCGCGGGGGCGCCTTGGCCTTGCTTTGGCCCATGAGCTGCGGGGCGCTGGAGGGACGGCCCAGGATGGGCTTCCGCAGCGCCTGCCGCTGAAAGCCGCTCGCGTCCACCAAAAGTCTGTCTTACAAGCGCCTAGGATTTTTTGCACACCCGCTGAACCAAATGCGAGTGCGGGGTTCGTAAGATCATTCACCCATTTCACCCCGCCGAGGGTGTGCCAGCTTAGGACTTAGGAACCCAGACCAGTGGTGGAAAGAAGGGCAGCCCTTTTCGAAGTTGTCAAAGGGACGCCCCAATCGAAAAAAGAAAAAAGAGCAACACATGGCACCGGGAGTCCAGGAGTGGAAAAGGCCGCTTTGGGGCGAACCAGCGCAGCCCTTCGTGCCCCGAAGATCGGGCTGGCCGCCAAGGGAACCTCACCTCTGGGCCCAAAGGACTTGATGTCTAAAGGGACATCTAGCCCTAGCGGTGCACCAAAAGGGCCCAAGATGATTCGCCTGAAGCCCTAAAAGTCCAGGTTCTATGCATCCAGCCATGAACCTTAGACTCGCTGAGCGAAGAAACCAATTGCCTGCAAAGTGCTCTCCTGAAAGGACTTGTCCCCAAAAAAGCCCCAAGCGAATTACCCCGAACAAGGATCCTACAGATTCCTGTACAAATGCCGTGCCTTTCAGCTTACATCATAGTTTCAGGAATCTGAGCCGCCCAAAGCCCGTCTAAGAGACTCAGTTCCATTCTCAGCCTTCCCCGCAGGAAAATCCGGGCTGGACAAAATCCCCAACCAGTTTTCAAGTTGCATACGCCCCAAGTCCAAATCATGACCAATCCCAATCCTAAAAAGAAGACTTTCAGACTGTGTTTCATATCTCGCTTCCCAAAAAGTATATACCTGGACCCTCAAACTACCCATTAAAAGGGAAATCAACCCATAATTTTGGGGAATGCCGTGTTTATGGGTAGTAAAACGAATAACTAACACAAAACGAGGAGACACCCTGGGATCAACGGCACCTTCTGTAGGACGCTGCCCGGCTCTCGCAGCTGCTCCAGCTCTGATTTCGTGAGCTCCCCGCTCCGATGCCTCGACTGTTTTGGCCCTGCGCCCTCTCTGCACTCGTGTTTGTCTTTCGAGGGCCACAAACTCACATCCTCAAGGTCTTTTGAAATATACGGGGGTCAACATTACCTCCTTTTTGGAGGGGGCAACAACCTCAAAGAAACCTCCGCCAGACTTCTCTGGCATCTGGGGTCCTCTGCTTTTTCCTCGCGGGGGAACATCCGTAAGGTTTATGTTAATCTGGGGTCAACATTACCCTGGGGTTGGGAGCTCCAGTTTGCCAGAGAAACTTTACCCAGTTTGGGCTACATGCCAAGAACACGTGGCTACATACAGCATTCTTCGGAGCTATGATAGGGGGAAACCCTCAGGGGTACATGAAAACAGTCCTTGAATGCGCGGATCGAAACTTAAGAAATGGATGTGTATGCATATGTGTGTGCAAATACATCACAAAACATTGAGTGCTGCCCCAACATAGCCACAAGGCCACACCAATTCAACATAGCACAAAGTGCAAGTACACGACATGTCATAAACTAACTGACCATTATATCACTTGCCATATGATGCAATGCGACACAATAAGTTGCAATACACTACGATATGATACCAGTTTTCTTCATGTGACACCACACTAGATATACTTACACATCATATGCCCGCCCCCGAATTTCGAAAGGCTATGATTCTTAAACGTCGTCTTTTGGAGTGGTCATTCTGGAGAGCAAGGGGCAGTCAACGATTTGCGAAGTGGGTGCCGAGTTCAATGCTCAGTCCACGTGCCTATCCATCGATCCATTCACCCATCAATGCACCCAAACGCCAATGCGTCCGTCCCCCTTCAAACCATTGCGGAATAGCGTCCGCATGCACCTACCGAACACCCACAAATCCAATCCATCCATCCCTTCAATAGAAAGCATCCATCCAGTTTCCCCTCAACCGCATTCTGCAACCCGTGCTTTTGCTTCCTCCATCGCATTGGCAAAACAATGTCCTAGTGAGGCAGGGTGTATTCTCAGAGCGCATGTGCCGCATCTCAACCACTCTGAAGGGAGAATTTGGACGCAGTTGGAGCCCTTCACTGTCATGGACCCCTTGACAAGGGGGTTCAATACAAAAGGAACGAACCAACATCTGGGAGTTGTCCGACAGAGCTTAGACAGCAAAACACGACCAAGCACGCATCTCCTGGCAAGGTTTCTGCTTCAACCCATTCTTGTCGGTGTGTCTCCGAGAATTTTGCCAGACCGGGTCAGCTTCAGCGCGCTGGACAGCCGTTGAATTGAAAAGTGGTTGATCAACGCTTCTCCTTTTCACAGAACCGGGCCTTCAATAGGAGTCCTTAATCCTTGAACTTCCATTTGCAACATATTTACCAGTCATCTTGGTCAATATGGGGGCAGACGTTAAACAAAATCAGCAAAGGGACGCAGAGATCATGGCTTCTTGGCTTCCTTCACTTCACTTCTCTTAGCTGCCCAAACCCCAGCCCCGGCCCATCGTGCCTGTAGATGAGCCAGCTTGTGGGATCATGGGCATAGGCTAAGGGCTTCACCGCCTCCTGGCGCAAAATTGGCGACCAAACAAGGAGGCCCAATCAGAACTTCATCTACGGGTTGATTCCCCATTGTCAAGGTTTCACAAACCTACCATTGTCCCTTTGGGCAATTGTCTGAGAAGGATCCGTGAGCAAACCAACCTTGTAAAGATGTACCAACTCCGAAAACACTGATATATATATATATACACATACAACCCCATGCTTAATGCTGACCCCATTTTAATGAACCCCCTGGGTTTAGTTGGGATTCATCACTTTTGGAGGGGAACACCCCTCTGAGATCCCTTGGTCTTCGCCCAATCCTTGCGCAGGGCGCTGGGCACATCCTCCAGAGCCCAGAAGAACTGGGGCTTCGCCGCCACCCGTCCGCCCGCTGCGCTCTGCGGGCGCCGGCGCATGTCGAAGAAGCGCCCAGAAAACGAGACGGAGGTGCAAAGACGCCAAAGGCAAAACTCGGCTTTTTGGGGTGTGGGAGCAACCCCCTGGAGTATTGCATATGTTCAGGCAGCTCGAGTAAAGCCGCCCGAGTTGGGTGAGGTGACTGTGGTGTTGACTTGTACTTGGGCTGGGGCAATGTAGATGGCGCCTTAGCCTCCATTGGTCTGGTCTCATGCCAGTCGCTGGCTGCTTGTGGCGGGCGCCCAAAACACGCTGTCCGCAAGAGCCCGCATTTCCGGGTGGGTCCCATGGCCCAGTGAGACTTCGAGCCAAACGGCACAGCAAGCGGCCAGAGCAGGCTAGACACGGTGGCAAAATGGGATACACTTCGGAACCAAACTTGGTACGTTCGTGTCATTTTGTTCTTGCCAATTCAAAAGTTTCTTCGTACGAGGACCAGTCGCCACATGGGTGGGCAAGGCGTCACTGTTGTCAGCCTCTGGCTTGAACACATGTCTATGGTGGCTCGAGTCCACCCTGGTCCGTTCTTCATTATTTTGTTTCTTGCCACAAACAGAGTATACAACCAGCCTCACCTTAATGGTTCTGTCCTTGAATTTACCTCCACAAGCGAGATAAGATTGGGCACCTTGTGGCATTGGGATTGCCCACGGGAAGGGCCGATCAGAATTCACAGCGAATTCACTTTCTCAGTCTGTAACCGCAAAACAGATGCCTGAAACCTTTGGATTGGTTTGTTCTGCCCGAATCCTTGCAGATCGCTTCAGGGCGTCCCTATCCCCAAACCAGCTAGCAGAACATGTCCCAGCAAACAAAAACGTGGATGCTCACCGCCAAACGTGGCGGGGCAGTGGTGCGGTGGCTTCTCCAACACCCTAATAGAAAGAGTACTCAACAACGCAAACTCAAGCACGCAGAGGTCGAAAGATGTTGAAAGAAGAAGCTCTTACTTTCCTTGGAGTAACCCATGAAACCGCAACAAACATCTATGTTTAGAGAAATTTGTTCTCGACTTCTCACATATCACGACAACCTCCACCGCCTAGAAACCTGGGTTCGTTCCGCCTCCTCCACCGTGACGTTGGCCAAGGTTCCAAGGACCTCACGCGAGAGTAACTCATAGAGTCGATGAGGGCAAAGGCTTGCTGCTTCAATAGGCATGTGTCAAACTACGGGCCCCAAAAAATGGAAATCGGGTTGCCTTTCGGTTTCCTTCTAAACCAACCTTAAAGATTGGGAATGAACCTGGAGAATCCCAAAGGAAGCCACCCGGGATGGGGCAGTTTTGGTGTTCCGTGTGGCCTTCTTTGGCCAGATTTTAGAACAAGCAAAACCCATGCTCCCAACTGGTTTACAGGCGCAAAACTCCTCATTGTTCTGGGTCTTGAGCGGGTTTTGAGGGAATCTTCCGTAGGTGGGGGAACTTTCCTCGCTGTTGAAAATGTTAAAACAAAGATGAGCTTGGTCGAAGCAAAGAGCAAAGAAGCGATGGCTCTTCGACATGTCATGCGCATTCTACTGGGTGAGTTTATTAAATCACCCATGGAAAGAGCGGCTGAAAAAGGCCACAAACCAGATCTCTTCAGTCGACCGCTTTGCCCAGATCCCAATCACTACTACTTCACTTTCAAAGGGGATTCCTGGGATATGCAAAACCGAGTGTCTCTCTTGAGGGTAATTTCCCTGTTTGAAGGGAAAACCAAAAGAAACCCACCCATTTTCAGAGTTCCCATAGTCAGAGACATACCAAGTCAATTGAGGCCGAAGGCTACGTAGGTTTTTCCGCAACAAGGCTTACAGAAACATCGGTTGCAACTGTAACTCCAAAGGGAGATCAACGGTTGCCTCAAAGAACCTAAAATGAGTTGTTTCCAACAACCCAACAAATATCGGGTTGTCTCAAACCGGGATTTGGACCCTGTTGGTTTCCCAGTAAACCAAGCACCAACAAAAAAAGACACACCCAAAACCTGTCCGCGGTTTAGGGAATCCCGAGGTTCATTCCCAACACCCTGGGTCTTCGCCTCCAGGAGCAGCTCGGGGTTGTCCACGGAGGTCAGCGCCATGCGCACGAACTCGGTCATCCACTTGGCCATGCGCACCTCGGGGAGTGAGTCCCAACGCTTCACCGAAAGCTTGTGGCTTGCACCACCCCCCCCCCGGCCCACACACACCCCCCAAAACAAAAACCAAATCGGAGGGGCATGCTTTCAGGTGGCCACTCCGTCCATTGTTGTGTTGGCTCCCTTTGAACTAACCTGAAAAGGGTACCCTCGAAGAAACGCAGACCCAGTTTCAATTAGGGCCACATGCGGTGAACCTGAAATATGCAAAATGATTTCAAACGAGATCTCATCCCGGGGCACCCGCGGCTCCGAAAATTGGAGAAGGAGTCCCTCTTCTGGTGAATTTTGTTTGTTCTCCAATCTGAAGTGCCAACCTTCATGAAGTCGCAGCCTTTGTTGGTGAAGCCAGGTTGGAAGTGCGTCCCCATGTGCGGTCTCAAATGCAAGGCTGAGCAAGCCAGGTGTTTTTAGACTGGCATAAGCCACGGTTCCAGAGCACCGATGGGCTAAGCCCCTCATTCGGGCGGGCCCGACGGTGATCTCATGACGTGCAAGGAGGGCACCGCATGCCGTTTGGCTCAAGCAAGCAAGGAATTAAAAAGGCGGTGTCTGGCTTATGTTTGGGAATCTCTCCTTTGCCTGTTTGCCGCCTGGTAGTTTTTTAGATATGACAATCAGGTGCTCAGTTTTGGCTGGACATGATCCCCTAGCCTGGTTGGTGTTGATGCTTCACATGAGCCTTGGGCTCTGATTGAAACCTGTGAATAGAAATGCGCCATTCAAGGAGGAAGGAGGGAGACGAGCAAACAAACCCTCCAAGATCTTTTTGCATAGGGCATTCACGCACTGAACTTCCCCAAAAATGCAATTTCTCGAAGATGGTTCTTCCCCATGGAAGCCACAGCCACTAGACACGAATGACAGCCAACTGCAAAAACGGGGTCGTTCACCCCGATGAAGCCACGCCTGTCAGCTCTGGGGCAGGCACGCCCTCACTGGCGAGGAGATCTAGCATTTGTTCTAGGACTCCCGGATGCGAGGCCACATGACGAATCACCTGCGCACACCCATCTCTTTGGGCAAGGTGCGCTGTCCCTTTTTGGGTCGGTTTAAAAAAGGACACCAAAAGGAAGCTCATTTGGGGAGCCCTCTAAGTTTGAGACAAACCCAACCCAGGCTGGAAGGAGGAGGATAGAGAAAAAGGAACAGCCTGTTGACCTCCCAAAATCACAATACAACCCACCAAGTCCGAAGCAAAACTCGCCCAAGTTTCTGACGCCATATTGGGCTGAGTTGTGTAGTTTGCTGGTAGGGAGGCTCCGTGCATGAATGGATTTGGCAGAAAGCTTTAGTGAGTTGATGTTGAAACTAAGATGCATTGTCAATGGAAATCTGGCAGTGGCAGTTGGCTCGACCTTTTGCCTTTTAAAAATACGGATAAATAAGGGACGACCCAAACAGGTGTCTTCAGAAAGCGAACGGGCTTTGGAAACAGCCTTCCTTCAAAACGTGATCCCTGTGCGGACTTTGTTGCATTCTGGGAATACACATCCTCAAGAAGTCAACCCTCTGCTCACTTCGTTTTGTTTTGGCAGCAGCTTTGCTTCGAACAGCGAGCCGTTTGCGGGCTCTGTCGCGTTTAGGGCATAATCGTTTTCAATGAGTGAAGCCTCTGTGGCGGAGCCAAGGAAGAAACACCATCGACCAGCTGTTCTGGGTCCATTCTTTTGGGTCGTTTCCGGCGTTTGTCAAAGTTAAACCGGCCACTGACTCGAGGGTGACTTCAGGAAGTCATCAGTCCGACATGAAACGATGTTGTCAGAAAGGCAATTGGGCCCAGGGTTACCTGAATTTGAGACGGAGCGGTTGCCGCGACCAATACCACTGGTCATGCTGCCCCATTTCTGGCGACCCAGTCCCGATTGAAATCAAGGAGTCCATGGCCATGTTCCTTGGGCACGTCTAGACCTGTTGGGCCTTTACTATGCGGAAGGCGTCAATTTGGGTCAATCCCGGGATTGATCAACCTGGCGGAGTGTTTTTCCAACAAGAAGTGCAGGGTTGTCCTTTCCTGGGGCATCCCCTTGCCAAAGCCCACCCTTCCAGCCCTTCCAGTGGCCGGCCTTGCAGAGCAGCGGATCCCGGTGCTTCATGACGCGGAGCACAATCGGGGGGAAGAGGCCGCTCTGTACAATGACCTGATTCTGGGGAAAAATCCGCCCATTTCCGGGAGACCGGTAGATCTGACCATCGTGGAAAATGGATCCCCTCCCATCCGCGCACTTTGTCCACTTGGGAAGAATCCCTTGGTATCAGAGGAAGTAGCCATAAACCCGCATTTTCCACAATGGACCTGACCGAAGGTAGTCGAAAACATGCCAAGAGGGAGGAGCTCCTTCTTGGAGTTGGTGCCCTTCTCGCGTTGCTTTCCACAAAAAAGACCAAAGCTAAGAACCGCCAGGTGAGACACCTGGACCCTCAAACCTCCCTTATCTACGAACGGGAGATTGCCCCAAACTTGGTGTGACTGCCAATTCTTAAGGGTGGTTTGAGTGTCCATGTTCGCTGTTGGGGTTATCTTCAAATGGGAGACGAAGAGAAACCACGTCATTTTAAGCGGTTCTGGTATTCTCAAACCATGTGTAACCACCAGTCTTGACCTGTCGCACTGTCGAAAAACGAAGGGACACCCGTAAAAAGACGCCACATTCATCTCCCCCCCCCCAAAAAAAAACAATGGGTCAAAAGCTCAAAACAAAGAGGTTCAGAAGCAGAACAAAAACATCCTTCCAGCCCCTAACATGAACAAGAGCAGCTAGCTTCCACGTGCTCGAAGGCTTAGCTGGGACCACACACACATGTGGCTATAACTCTTGAACATTTTGTGATGCACACAGATCCAACCATGTAAACCATGTTCAAAGGGTCCCTTGGAATTCCCGATCCATGCACTTGGCAGAATCTTGGGATTCCACGCTGAAAAACCCCACGGAAGTAAACCCAGGAGCTTCCGGAGCTTCGCAGGGCTTCTCCCGCTTCTGCCTTTGTGTTTGAAGCTTTGTCCCGAACCCAAGGCCAGGGGGCCTCCAAGCCGACCGACGCACCCGGCCTCCGCTGCCCGTGCGTTCGTGGCGAGGTTCACCATGAGCGCCACCAAGTCCTGGACAGCTTGTTCGGCTCCCGCACCGACGGGCTCGGCCCCGAATTGCTCCTTCCCCAAGGCTGCCGAAGCAACAGGTTCCGGGTCGAAACGGGAAGTCAGGTGGAAGGAAAAAGGAAAACCACCTCAAAAAGACCCTGCCAACAGTGGTTTAGGGAAAATATATCTGTTTGTTTGGTATGTCTGATCCTCATGCAAAGGAATGTCCTTTGCGGGAAAATGAGAGAGCCCTTGCGGGGGACTCTGCCGGGCGGCAAGGAGAGTGACAAGGACGCATGTTGCAAGGAGTGCCTCCATCCCCTGGCAGTTTCCCTCAAGGTCATCATGGTGACTGGGCCTTAACCGGTGAATCAGTCCTGACTCGAGGCTTGCCCCAGTCTGCCCCTCTTTTCCCGGCTGGAAATCCACATTTCGGGAACCGATCCCATCGATTCCATAGAAGCTCTCCGCCATTCCTCCCGGTACCTAGTGGCTTCCATGTCACCGCCTAATAGCGGTTGCAACTCACTGACTCTGAACCATTGGGTCATGGCCTTCCAATTGAATAAGCTTCCCGACAGCAAGACACGCGTGTTTTGCAGACCACAACCAAACATGAACACACGCGCACACACACACACACAAAACAAAACAAAAAAAAACGTAGCACGTGCCAAGATCATTGACACAATGAGCAAATCCAAACCGGTTGAAAGCTAGGTCATTTCATGCCTGCTAACTGAGAGAGGTTTCTCTGGTTACAACAATTCTTGAAACAGCCAGTTGCCCATCGAAAGCCCCGGCTCCTTGCCCACTCGAGGCTCTGGGAAATGCACTACCAGCTGCAGAAGCATGGTCATGCCTTCCTGCGGAGTCGTTCAATCGGGTTGCTCAGTTGGGTGCTTCAGTTGTAGAGCTGTTTAACCGTTGCTTGGGCGTTTCACTCGTTGGGCTGCTGAGTTGAGTTGCCCTGTTGTTTTCTTGCCGGCGGCAACAAGCGCAAACCTCAAGCCTTTGTTGGGGTGTTCAGGGGAGAACTAGCAGCGGACGAAGCCGAAACAGGGCGCCAGACACGTAACTCCTTTCGCTCGCTTCATCCCAAGGTTGCCTGGTTCTAGGAAGGTGCCCAAACTCATCATGCTTGGAGGAATCTCCAATTGGTGCCAGGCAAAGAGCCCCTTTTGGGGTGCCATGCATAATCTGCAGGGGTGTCAACATGGGGCAGCACATGTTTATTCTTACAGGAAATCATCTGTTGTATTAGGAATGGGCTTCCAAAAGAATCAGAGGGGGCCCCACAGGCTCATCTGCACAAATCCATTTCTGCAACTGGGAACCAGGGAGTCGCCCGAAGAAAACACCCTGAAATCCAAGCATTGCAGGAGCCTCCAAAAGCTCCCCGAGCCATCCAGCCAGACATGCAAGCATTCTAGCAACCTCTGTGAGCCTACCTTTTGTGTCTGAAACCGCCAGCCATGGGTCAAACCTTGAAGACGGCAGGAAATTATCGCTCGCGCGCACATCGACAAGACCCACAGTCCCCGTGGAAGGCCATGAGCGACTTGCAGCGCTCGTCCATGGAGAAGTGATACCTCACAGGTGTCAAGCGCGCTTCGGTTTGCTTGTAAGACCTTAGCCCGCAACCCATGCACGTGTTTGGGGAGCCATCAAAAGGGCAAACCCAGGCCCATATTGAGCTCAATTTTTGGCCGGTTTATTATGGAATCTACACCGAGGTTGTGGGAACTGCTGGATAGTAGGGTTTTCGTGCCATGTGTTGACATACAACCACAATCCTCATCGAATCTTCAATGTGACAAAGTAGTCATAGACGGTCCTCTTTCAATACTTGTGCACATGATGTTCGAAATATTGCTGAGTCCCTTTTAATTCCCAGTAACGCTACCCCACAAGGGTCCATGCCGCAAAAAGACACCCCTATACTCCAAGCTGCAAGGCTTCAAAGTCTAATTTGCAGCCCCAATTTCTGCCAGGCTGCAGCAAACGAAGCACGCTGTGTCTGAAGGGCGGGTGCTTTAGCAGGTCCACCTGCCGGCCAGTCGGCCGGATCTGCTGAGGTTGATTGGACCCCCTTTGAGGTTGGTTTTTGCGGTTGGCTCTTTGACAGTTCCTCTTGAGAGAAACAAACAGACCGCTCAAAGTAATTTGGCATTCTACACTCAAAGAGGGGGCCCCTTTCATCTTCCAAAATCTCCAAATCTGACCCCTTGTGGACAGCCAAGCAACGAGTCAATTCCAACACGTTCAACTTAGATACGCATGAATCCTCCACGAGTGATTCTAATAGAACCACAGCATGAACGTTGCTCGCAATGCAAGCCTCACAAACTGTTTGACCCAGGCTGACAAATCCCTGGTTGTTCTACTTCCAAAGGAGTTCATTTCCTTGCAAGGTCTTGCGGAAGTCCAACAGCTTGGCAGCGGCCCAAATATTGTTGGCCGCATTCTGTGCAGGCAAGTCCTTCTTCACTTCCTTGGCCCTGTCAGCCAAAGCTGGCAGCAATATCATCAGGGAGCCTCTGCCTGATCCCGAAAGTCTTGCTGTGGCCTAAACGATGTTGGCAACATGCTGCCCAATCCGGTCCCATCCTTGACTCTGCCAGCTCATGCTAGCAAGGCCAGCAGAGACGTTTATTTATAACTTCTTGTGCATCCATACGCCTTGCCGTGTGGTGAACTGCAGTGGCCAAACGCTGCTGCAAGATTGCCGTAGTTGATACACCTTTGAAGCGTGGCAACTGCCAAAAATGTATTTGCCAGGGCTCTTGCGCAAAGCTTGGGTTCTGCGCACGCCTTCTTTGCTCACTCTTTGGTCGGCCAAACATCAACAATGTCAGCAGCTATGCTGCGCAGCATCTTTGCACTTGCAGCAGGGGCAACACAACCTAAAGATGGCGCGGCAGTCATGCCGGTGGTCAAGCACTGACAAACACGGCAGATGCAGCCCGCGAGCGCTAGGTCATCCCTCTCAGATTGGTCTGGTCACGACCCACTCAGCAGACGCCAGGGGCAGACGTCGACATGTGATGCTAGGCAGACCCACTGCGACGCATTGCATGGCTTGATCGCCATGGAGCCTCAGGATACCTCAAAGTCGAAGGACAACTTCGCCTTAACGACCTGAAACTACGTGCAAGCTCGACAACACACTGGGAAGTGTCTGTTGCCCCAAAGGGACAGGTCTAGATGAAAACTTTGACCAGGTCATTTGGCATGGGTTGCAACCGGCTGATATAAGTAAGGCACAGTTCCAAGAGAATGCCCTTCCTTCCGCTTTTCCGAGCACCCACAGACGACACTCAGGTTGCCGTGCAAACCGGGAGCATGCTTCACAGCAATCAGTCCCAAGCTTGCTACATGTGATGGCCAGCTCAAACGGAGTACGCAACAATTTTCTGCAGAGTGGGAATACACCCCTGCTTCCTAAAACCCCCATGCTGAAAGGAATCCGATATCGTGGCAGGCGCAGCACTTTTGCAAGGTCAGGTACGGATTTCCTGGCAGGCGCAGCACTTTCAATGGATAGACGGATAGATGGAAGGATGGAAATATGGAAAGATGGAAAGATGGAAAGATGGAAAGATGGAAAGATGGAACATGGATGGATGGATGGATGGACGGACGGACGGATGGATGGATGGCGGATGGATGGATGGATGGACGGACGGATGGATGGACGGACGGATGGATAGATAAGGTAGATAGGTAGATAAGTAGATAGGTAAATAGGTAGATAGGTAGATAGGTAGATAGATAGCAGATAGCTAGATAGCTAGCTAGCTAGCTAGATACATGGATAGCTAGCTAGCTAGCTAGCTAGATAGATAGATAGATAGCTAGATAGCTAGACAGCTAGATTAGATAGAAAGAAAGATAGATTAAACAAAGCAGACAAACAGATAGAATGTGAGACTAGATAGATAGAAGCTGACATTCGAAAGATTAGATGGCTGGCTAAATAGATAGAGAATGAAGCGCAGACCACCTCTGGCACAACGCATGCTTTCCACGACAGCCCAACAGAAAAATATCTGGCCAAATAGCTAGCTGGAGACATAGTGACAGATAGCTAGCTTGACAAGTAGATAGCTTAACAAATGGCTAGCTTGCAGAAAGAAACTAGCAGCTCGACAACCACTGGACGGACAGATGGGGAGACAAACAGTAAGCTTAACAAGCAGACAGCCCAACAAACAGATAGCTGGACAGAGATGTAGCCTGACAAATAGATAGCTCAACAGATAGTCAGATGCAGATGCACAAGCGCTTGTGAAGCAAACAAGCAGCAGGTTTCCATGACCATTTCAATCAGGCCGAGGGGCAATAGTAAGTATGGTATAGTTGTTTAGAAACCTTCATCCACCGGCTCTGCCGGCTTTACTGGCATGCCCAAACCTTTGCTACCTCGCCACTCAAACCAAAGATGCGACTCGCAAACCTCCAGCCATTCTTGGTGGGGGTTGGTAATTAACTCAACTTGTACCCCATACCGCGCGGGGAATGTGGGAAACAGCAAGTGAGTTTGGAGAAAACCGTTTGTGGAATACGCAAAAAGCGTGAAAACCCCTTCCCTCCTTGTGCACTTGGCCCACATCTGGGGCACACGGAAAATGATGTGTTCTGGCAGATTGTGTCCATGACTCGCAAATGACCACGAATCTCCGCGCCAGCAGCTTGATGATGCCAGACTCCACCAGCGCGCCGCGAACCCGCTCGTCGAAGGAGAGGTTGAACCTAATCCCCAGTGGGTTTTTGGAAGCGGAAGGATCGAGCGAAGAGAAAAACATGTTGCCCAGTTGAGTCATGAAAAACTGGCTCAATGTCATCACTACCGAAAAGGCGCGCAACGCCGCATTGGTGGCATGGGACAGTCCCGAATTCTATCCTTCACCTTCTCGTGTTGTGAGGCTAAGCTGATCGACCTCCGCGATAATCGCGGAGCTGTCGCAAAAGAGGGGGGAATCCCGTTTCAAGGGACCACAATAGAAGGGGCTTACCCCCCGTAAAGAAGGAAAGCGCAACGCCCAGCTCACTGGGCCAAAGACCCCTTTGGAAAACAATTGCTTCTTCGCCTTTTGCATTCACCAACCAGTTGAACAGCTGTGTTTTGGCCCACACAAATATCTTCTTCGGTGAGATATCGGCGAGCTGGGTCCCGGGCAGGAGCCGCAGGGATAGAAGGGCGATGCGACTGTTGGGATTCTGCGCCAGTTTCACCAAGTTGGACAAGGTCTCCGGCACGGCAATCTGATCCTGGCGCAAGAGTTGTGTTTGGCATGCTCAGAAAAGTTGTTTTTGAGGGGAATACTTCAGGGACCCCAAATATTGGGAGCACTGCAACAAGACATGAACCTACGTGGACTGGCAGTTGAGTCAGACTTCAAAACGAAAGGCCAATGAAACGCCAGTGCTGTTCCCCTCAAATATGCTGTATGGGTGTTTCTTGAGAAAGCAGTTCTCAGGTTTAAGGGAAAGCAAAGGACAACCAAAAACTATGCTTGGGCCGTATTCTGACATACCCCTAAATATGGGGGTCCTCAAATGGCGGACCCAGCTACTTTCGATTGGTGGCTCCAAACCGAACCAAGAACACCACGCGGGACCGCGCCTTGTTCTCCTCAAAGACGGAGAGCTTTTTTAAGAAGGTGAGGACCACCAGCAGCAAGTCCTCCTGACTCCTCGCGGTCTGGCGGCCAGAGCCCGTGCGGCTAGAGCCACCCGGCTGATCCACAAATTGGTATGACCTCCTGGCACGAAGCCCTGATTTATTGGCTAATGGACTATCAAGTATGGCTCAAATAGTGTAATTGGAATGTGTGGTGTCCACACAATTCCACCGCGTGGTTGAGTCGGGGACAGTATCAGTGGGATCGACCGAGTTCACCTTGCACCATTGTGAATGCCCTCTCACTGAAACCTGGGTTCATTCAGCTGGCTGTTCAAATGGGAGTGAGAATCCCCACTGAGAGGTTCATGAAACCCTAGCAACTCCTCTTCGCTGGTGTCTCTAGGATGACTATAACCCCCAAAAATGGGTGATGCTCCTGGTGTCCCGCGCAAACAAAGCCATAACGGATACCCTTAAAGCACGGGAAAGGGCTGGCAAGTTCCAGCACTGTTTGTGGGATCCACGCAACAAACCTGAACGTCTAGGATTCTAAATTATTGTTTGCTTCTATTGTATATAATGGTTACATTCATTGTTTCCTTCTGCATAAGTTATTTTGCACTTTAAGCCACTTCTATATTAACCTATAAAATGTTAACAAATTGATTAATTATTATATTGGTATAAGTAAAAATATGTTTGATATTGACAACCTTCCTTTCAACAATCTTGAAAAAGCTGTAAATGGATTTTCAAGCGAACATTTGCCGGTCGCTAGGGTCGCAGGTGGTGGGGCCAACCACACGCTTTAGTAACTTTCGACCCCTGCACATCTTTATTAAGGTGTCCTTTTGAAGGTAAGCTGAGCCAATGTTGCACAACACTGGTAACTCCCCGATCAAAATGTCATTTGCGCATCCTTTGAGCATGTAAAAGCAGTCCTGTCCAAAAGCTGTATGAGGAGATGCGGCATCTTGCGATTCACCTGGCCGGGTCTCCCAACTCCCCAACTCCAAAACGAGCCAATCTTTAGCTCTGAAGGCAGCCTCTCAATCATTTTTGCCATCTTGCAAGGAAAGGTAGAGAAGCGGGCATTTTGAGTGCAAGTTCGGGGTTGGTTTAAGGGGTCCCCCTAGTTTGACACATATCAAAGAGCTCAAAGGGTCAACCTGGTGCGTGAGGTTTGAGGGCAATATGACATGCGTATTGAAATACACAGGATCAAAAGAGGCTTGATTTGTTGGCAGCCTCTCGCACGGATTCGATTCGATCAGGGATCCATCTTGAAGCAAGTTGTGCAGGTTGAAGAACCAAAAGGCATTGGTCTGGCCAGTGCACATGGCCCATTTGGGGCTTTTGCAAAACTTGACCATCAGCAATGCACTCTGCTTTGTCAATCCTGCAACCTGTCTTTCTAAACTCAACCCGTTCATTCAAGCAATCTAAACGCAGACCAAAACGACGATCCGCACGCAGGTTTCAGTATACTTGGCTTAATTCTTAGACGGGCAGGTGGTATGTTGTCGGCCAAGCTGGACCCGCTGCATGGACTTCTCTCGGAATGCTTGAGCGTGCATTGCCCACTGGTAGGAAAAGAGTTGGAGCCTTTTTGGGGGATGGCAATCTTTGCGTGGAAACCAAAAACTGGATTGACCCATCCAGCCCCTTGTGCTCCAAGGGACCAGCGAACCGGCTGGCAGAAAGCTGCACAGGTTTGCAAGGCTTCCCTTCCGTGCGAAATCCACTGAACCTTCCTCGTGGCTGGGCGCCGCGCCATCTTCCTCTCGGTGGAGATCTCTTCTGCCAAGTTGAGCCTGGGGAATGGCGAAGCCGCCCCACCCTCCCCCCCCCCCCCCCGCAAAAAAAAGCTTGGCTACGCAGGTTCACGGGGGAGACCGGTTGACATTGGTTCCAACACGGTTCAGGTAGGGCCCTACTATAACCCCCAATGAGGCCAGGGGGAACCTGCTGGAACTGCCATTGGGCGCTCAATCAAATCATGGATCACAGTGCTTGTCGGTTCTAAGCCCTGATGAGCCCCCACTTGATTTCAAAGGGAGGGCCAGAGCGCCACATCCAAGACGACCCACAATCCTCAAATCCAAGGAGCCTCCCATCCTCATTTCCATGAAATCTGATTGAGTCTCAACAAAAAAACTGTTCTGGTTCCGTGTCAGTCAGGAACACGACAGCCAGTCTGGAGGTGAGCTAATAGCAGCCCTCAAACTACCTTGCAAATTATATTTTTCCAGAATGTGGAGCCATTTGTGTAAGGTAGTTTGAGGGTCCGGGTCACCTTTTTATGACTTAAGGCGGGGATGGTTTGGACACCTCGACACCTATGAACTCTTCTGGTGTCCTTTTGGGCTTGAGATTGAAAAGCTGAAATCCGCACCAAAACGAAGCAAGTGAAAGGTAGCAATCCGACATGACATTCTAATAAGATAGGGCTTGGCTAGATCCTCTCGTGCACGCACGAGGCAGGCACGCAGGCTCGCAGGCACGCAGGCACGCAGGCAGGCACACACGCACGCACGCACGCACGCACGCACGCACGCAGCACGCGCTGGGTTGAGCGACAACCCAAACGATCCAACATGCCCCCCTCAACAGTTGCAATTTCCTGGTGAGTTCCACTTGCAAGGTCCAGAAAGGAGACACTTGGGGACCTCAGCACATGCTCTTGGGTCCGCGCAGAACAGAAAGGCAAACGTGCAGCAGCTTGTTTTGCTTCTGCAGCTGAAGCTTGTACCTCTACCCGGACGCCGCAACCGGCGGTTTCACGATATTTCAATCAAAGGGAAAGCCTCCAAAAAAGTCAGACCGGGTCTCACGCAGCTTTTGACCTTGTAGGGCCATCATGTTCTTTCACCAACATAAAATAAGACTGCTGGAAATGAAACCTCCATTGGGAACCCGGTTCGTTCTGATCACCGCTGACCAGCAGCGCCCCCCAAAATGGCCTACCAAGGGGAACGATGGGAAATTGAGACAAACAAGAGGCTTCTCACAAATGGGTTCTAACATGCGAATCTGCGAGTGGCCCCGCTCAGGCCTGGGATTTCTTCTCTTTCCAAGATGGCACGTCCAACTTCTCTGCGCAGAATCGGACAAGGTCATCCGAAGCTCAGTCCAAGCTGCGTTGATCTTGCGTCGATCTGCTTATCAATGCTTTGCGGGTGTGGCCTGCGATTTTTTGCCCAACGGGTCTGAAGAAACATGAATGAAACGTGCACCTGTTGGAAGCTTGACAAATCATACACCGGACTTGGAAACCCTCATGCTCAAAACGTCAACTTGCGCCCGTCACATCTTCCACACAGGGTCGTGGAAATTGCCCACTTGTATGATACCACTGGAAGACCTTCCCGATGCCCTGAGCCTGTTGCTTCCGAAAAAAGGGCCTGGGGAAGTTGTCCAAGGATTTCTTACTGAAGAAGCTAACTGACGTCCCTTGACGGCCTCAACCAAATTGATGAAGGATCCTTGAGGCGTTTGCACGCGTGGCTGTCCAAGGTGGTTCAAAGTGATATCCGTGTGCAATCAACATTCGTCACAAGCCTTGATCAGACTTTAACCCCCAACAATGTACAGTTACCTTGCAAGCCGGACGAAGCGATCCGCTGAGGCCAGCGTTGGTGAACTCTACAGTTTGCACGGAGCCCAAAAGGCGCTTCGATGTCCGGCTGTGTGTCTTTGCGCGCCGAGCTGCCTACAGGCGAGCTCCGTATGCCTTATCATGCAGACACCCCGCCCCTTTACCCCGAAACCCTCACAGGGGCGGGAAGGAGGGTGCTCAAATGGCAATCGCCTCCCTGCAACACACCCAACAGCACAAAGCAAGCTGTGACCCAACAGCTGTAGGAACCGAGAGTAAAGGGGGGGGCACTGATATGATTGCCCTTTGCGGCTGACGCCGCTACGGGCCCGAACCTCTGTGCTCTGGCGCACTTGCCCAAAGGAACTGGAACTAGAAGGCAAAGCTTTTCTGGGCTTGATTTTCAAAATAGAACAAAACCAGGAAACTAGTACGTTGGCGTTGTGCAAGCGTGCTGAAAGAAACATCTTTGAGGGAAATAGCTTCTGCCCAAGATGGCCCCAGCGCACTTCTTGTCGTCTTTGTTGAAGAGCTTCTTGTCCTGCCCCATCTCATGTGAGCAGTCCCGCTGACTTTGTGTTCTACACGGTTACAAAGCTTGATACAGGCCTTACTCACCCCATGAGACCATGCTATCTTGGCCTCCCAACATGGAACCTCAGGGAAGACCTGACAGGTTCCATGTGAGCGGAAAGGATATGTAGCCTAAAAGAGACGGGATAATCAGCGAGTCCCTTTGTGGTTGTTGGACATGTAGCAATTTGTCAAGGTCCCTCCCCAATTCGCCTCGGCCCCAAAGGGGCCAAGGGCGCTCAGATCTCTTCTCCAAAGAGAATCTTCGCTTTTCCCCTCCCCCAACCCCCTCCCCACCCAAAATTTTGCCGGGCCGCCCCCCCCCCCCACCCCCCCCCACCCATGTCGGCTGGCCCAAAATCCTGTCCGGCGGGCCTTGAAATTTTCGGGGTTCGTCGGCGTCCAGCTCCATGGGTCCATTTGTCGAAAATGTGCTGACAATTGCAACTAAAAAATGCTTTTTGTCCTGCCAGGCCTGTCTGACGTGTCTGAGACTAGGCTCAGGCCCCGCCCAACCAGCAACCCGCCTGCTGGCCTAGCCCAACCAGCAACCCGCCCAAGCACGGCCCCAAGTCATCCAGCAAGCCCAGCCCAGCCAAGGCCCACGGCCGGCCCCCAGCTCCCAGCCCACCAGCAGGCTCAGCCTAGCGTGCCAAGGTCGGTTTGTCTAACGTGTCTGAGACTGGCCTCAGACCAACGACCAGTCTCACGTGTCTGAGACTGGTCTCAAGCTACGCCAGCTACTAAGCCTGTCTGACGTGCCCCAACCCCTCAGTCCGGCCAATCATCTCAGCCCAGGCCAACCTCCTGCTCGCGTCTGGCCCCAAGTCATCCAGCAGGCCCAGCCCCTTCGGCGCAGTCTGACACTGGTCCTTGAGACTAGCCGCAGGCCCAGTCCCTCAGCCCGCCTGCTGGCGTGTCTTACGTGTCTGCGACTGGCCTCAGGCCCAGCCCAGCCAGCAACTCGCCACCCAGCCTCAGGCCCAAGTGTGTCTGAAACAGGCCTTGCCCATCCCCGCCCAAGCACAGCTCAGCCCGTAGTCCGGCTGCCTGCCCAGCCCAGGCTCCAGCGCATCTCAGGCATGCCAGCCACTAGGGCGGCCCCCAGCTCCCAGCCCACCAGCAGGCTCAGCCCAGCGTGCCAAGGTCAGGCCTCAGGCCAACACGTGTCTGAGACTGTCTCAAGCTATGCCAGCTACTAAGCCTGTCTGACGTGCCCCAGCCCCTAAGCAGCTCAGCCCAGGCTGGCCATCCTGCTCGCGTCTGGCCCCAAGTCATCCAGCAGCCCCAGCCCCTTCACCGCAGTCTAAAACTGGTCTCAAAGTAGCCTCAGGCCCAGTCCCTCAGCCCGCCTGCTGGCGTGTCTTACGTGTCTGCGACTGGCCTCAGGCCCAGCCCAGCAACTCGCCACCCAGCCTCAGGCTATGAAACAGCCTTGCCCAGCCCGAGTTCCAGGCGTAACCAGCAGCGTAGTCCGGCTGCCTGGCAGCCAGCAACCCACCCATGGCTTGTGGCTGAGACTAGCTTCAGGCCCAGCCCAACCAGCAACCCACCTCAGCCCAGCCTGCCCAGCCGAGGCCCCGGCGCATCTGAGAGCATGCCAGCCACTAGGCCGGCCCCCAGCACCAGCAGGCTCAGCCCAGCGTGCCAAGGTCAGGTTTGTCGACTGGCCTCAGGCCAACGACCAGTCTCACGTCTCTGAGACTGGTCTCAAGCTACGCCAGCTACCAAGCCTGTCTGACGTGCCCCAGCCCCCCAGTCCGACTGCCCAAGCAGCTCAGCCCAGGCTGACCAGCCTTGACCTCCTGCTCGTGTCTGGCCCCAAGTCATCCAGCAGGCCCAGCCCCTTCGGCCTCAGCCCGCCGGATATTTTTCCGGGGTACTTAAGCAAATGGAGGTTTGTATTCCCACCATGTACCTGTATGTCATGGCAAGCCGCCAGCCACGTGAAATGGAGGTGCCCAAACACCCAAAGTTGGTCTTGGTTGTTCAGTGACACCAATTATTGTTCCCCTTTTTATGGAGGCCAAGCCCCACTAAAAATGCTCATCCCAGAAAGAGGTCCTTTTTTTTCCAAGGGCACTGAGCAGCTGAGATAGTCTTGGTTTTGGATTTCAAACCTTCCGGCTTCCGAACATCGAACTAGCACGGGCGAACTGGTGCGGTCACAAGCTTTCAGTAGGATTCGGACCTTCCCAACACTGGACTTCGGTGTTCCTGACCCCCTCAAACTAGGCTGGGCCGAGGCGGGCAACGCGAAGCGTTTACAATAAAACCATCGGCTACTGGATATGTTGATCGTTGCTTATGCAAGTGGACGGAAGTCTATCACCGTTTTGCAAGACTTTGCTACATGGTTCGACCACCACAAGTGCTCTTGATTGCTCGACCCACTTGGCCGCTGCTCCTTCATATTGCCATTCGCATCTGCTTAGCATCACTAAGCAAATGCCAGGTACGTATCTGGCTATGTGATGAGGTGCAGCTGGCACTTCTTGGAACCCTCATGAAATATTTCGTAGTCTATTATTTGGGTCAAAGCGCATGAGCATACGTTCGGACAAATGCCCATGTGACATCGCCAGGGCCGAACCGCACTCCTTCCACTTTGCATCCGTAGAACCGCAGTAGCCAAGAAAGCTGACAAAGAAAGGTCCCCATACTTCATTGTTGACAGAAAACCAGCCTGTCTTCAAGTGAGAATGGAAATGCCCTGGAGCACATGCAAAACATTGTATTTCTTTCTCTGACACCTGTGAAGGAAACAACCTGTAGCAGCACCGTCTTCCGCTGCTCCAGCCACTCGACAACGTTTTGCAAAGCAAACGTGATAGCAGCATGCATATCCCCTGCTCGACAGCATCGGCACTTGGTGATCATAATCGAAAGGCTAAAGTTTGCTACCTCGACGCTGAGTCAACATGAACACTCTACCTGTAAACGTTGAAGTGGTTGAGCAAACCTCTGTGTGTGCGTCTTTCTTTTGAGCCTCTTGAACTTTCCTGGACAAAACCCAGGTAAGAGAGGCCTCCACCTTGGGCAAGCGCTCAAGTTTCATGTATCCAGTCAAGGGACAAACTAGGGAAAATCCCCCTATACCCCCTTGCCTCATTGTGTTCCATTGTTCGGGGGTGTCTCCAAATGTGGGGAACGTAAGCTTGGCAAGTGGAGGTGGATGGTCCAAGCAGCCTCAAACCGGTCGTGCCCAAAGCCCTCCAGTCCGAATTTCCGGCATTTCGGGCATTTCGGGCAACAAAATGTCAGCTCGCTCGCTGGCGAATTCTCTCAATCCTCCACGGTGCAGGCGTCTCCCAGCTCGGCGAGCCGCATCTGGCGCCGCTGCATGTCCTCCTTCCTCGCCTCACGTCGGGTCGCGAGTTGAGGAGACCGCGCGAGGGACGAAGAGACAGGGAAAAAGGATGGGGTGAGTCTATCTTAGGAACCTCAAGTCTCAAAGTGGCATTGAAGTGGGATGAAAGGACCAAACCGCCTGGTGAGAAAGCTGCCAGCCCGACGCCAACCCTGCATGCCTTCCCACAAATCTCGCGACTCGCTTCCCAAATCCGCCTGCGCCCGTTGACTCTCGTACTCCAACACGCGCATGGTGACATCGCCGCACTGATTCTGCATCAGCACAGGGTGAAACCTCGAGAGCTGATGCTGATGCTTCCAATGGCTTGCTAATGATATGTTTTTTTCAAGGGAGGATGCAGCAAGGGAACAAGTTGGACACCCGTACGCATGCCCCAATTCTCTGGGGTTCTGTGTTTGGATGTGGGTGGTTTACCTTCATCATGGAAGATGATGTCTATAGTGGGGATTTGGATGCCTACAGCAGGGCTTTGAACCCTGTCCGCTTCCATGACTGGAAGCAGGGTACCTCTTGGTCCGCTTTTCGAGTCAATACATTGGCCGGATCGCGAATTGGGAACCTCCTTTTGGGCTGTTTGCACAGGAAAAAAGGCAACCAATCGCCATTTGAGCGCCCAGGTGGGATCCTGGTTTTCATAGCCGGATTCAAAGCCCTGAGGACTGTCCACGCGTTTGACAGGGTGCTACCATTCGCCCGATCGGCACCTAAATGAAGACAAAAGGAACCAATACCCATTTGTCCCCTTGGAGTTTGGCGGTTGATTTGAGGGTTGGAGCAACTTTGGTCTAGGTGAATCATAACTCGCCAACCAGAAGCAAGGGAGCCCAAGGAAGGTAAGCTTCATCATTGGGTGATTCGAAAACCACCTTTGTGAGGTCGCTTGATTGGCCCGCATCTGATGAGGGGAGTGATGGCGAACTTGCGGCGCTAGAAAGATCTGAAAGATCTGTCGAACTCGGTTACAACGCTCTGCTAGCAGCGGGGGTGACAGCCCAAATTTGGGATGAAATTGACGTTTGGAGTGAGCGTTGCGACAACCTGACCAAGACCCTGCCTTGAGACACGAGAGAACGAACCTTCAAGTGGTGGGTGTACTTTGGCTGCGCGCGCAACCAGCCAGACATGGGTTCCCAGAAAGGGTAACCACATCCCTGTGACACTGGCAAAATGATCCGACATTGGAGCATAGTGCTCCCTTTGCACTGGAGACCACCGCTTCAGCGCCTCGTCTCCTATCTCGCGGATGTTGCCAAATGATATCCAAACGCCAAGTCAATCAAGATGAGGACGTGCTTGCTACGCAACACGATGTAATATACATTACATTACATTACATTACATTACATTACATTACATTACATTACATCTCATTACATTACGTTACGTTACATTACATTGCATTACATCTCATTGCATTACATTACATTACGTTACATTACATTACATTACATTGCATTACATCTCATTGCATTACATTACATTACATTACATTTACATTACATTACATTACATTACATTACATTACATTACATTACATTACATTACCTAGAGTACATGCATACATACATGCCTGCATGCATACTTATATATATATATATGCGAAGATGCATACATACACCACAAGGACCCGTATTGTAAACTGGTCCACGTAGAAGCCACACACCTCCGTCTGCATCTTCTCATTGTTCAAGGAGTGATCACAGCTTTGTAATTATTCTCCGACGACGCTGGAGAAGCCGCTTAGCACTTTATGCCCTTCTGCTCGCCCTTACGGTTTCCACTCCTGTCCTCCGGCAAAATCACATTGAAAGGTTCCCTACCAAAAAAGAAACTAACTTCAATCTGGCCCAAAAGGTGAATGTTTAAACCAACCCAAATAATCCGCCGACCCCTTCTCCTCAAAGGGGGAGGCGCACGGGAAGGGTGGTTACAGCACAAGTCCAAGGTTGGTTGGTAAATGATCAGAGCCGAAGAGTCAACATTATCAGCGTCATCGTAGCATCCTTTGCACCTCAAAGACGTGTCTTTTTCGTCATCATGATCATTGTTGTCGTCATCCGTGTCTTTTTCGTTTGTGTTTCAAGTGTTGCGTTAGAGCCAGACATTCTGCCCGCGAGGAGGGACTTGCATTCGCAGTGATGATGATTACCATCATGGTGATGATGACATGCTCATCATCATCACATCATCATCGTTGTGACATGATTGGAGATGCAGAGGATGCGTAGACATGATTCTCATCACGACTGTTGGTGATGCAGAGGATGCACGATGATGGTTATCATCGATGATGATATCGGTGATGATGATGATGACAATGACGAGGATGATGCTGATGGTGATGACGATGAAGATGATGCTGATGATGATGACGATGATGATGATGATGACGATAAACATGCTCATCGTCATCACATCATCGTTGTGACCTGATTGGAGATGTAGAGGATGCGTAGACATGATTATCATGATGACTGCTGGTGATGCAGAGGATGCACGATGATGGTTATCATCGATGATGACAACGGTGATGATGACGATGACGATGACGATGATGATGATGATGACCACCATCATGGTGATGATGACACGCTCATATCATCATCATCATCATCATCATCATCATCATCATCATCACGGTGCTCATCATGATCATCATCATCAGTCCCGTTAGAGCCGATTTGAGATGCAGAAGATGCGTGGACATGATTATCATGATGACTGCTGGTGATGCTGAGGATGCGTCATGATGATTATCATGTCAGTTCATCATCATCATCATCATCGTCATCATCATCATCATCATCATCAGTCCCGTTAGAGCCGATTTGAGATGCAGAAGATGCGTGGACATGATTATCATGATGCCTGCTGGTGATGCTGAGGATGCGTCATGATGATTATCATGTCAGTTCAGCATCATCAGCATCATCATCAGCATAAAAGCGGTGCATTTTCACGCGAAAGCAAAGCAAAAATGCACCGCACCCTGGCTACAATAGGGGACCCATCGCGGCCCCGACTTGCGGCCAAAAAGCTGGCTGGCTTGCGGGGTGACCGGCGATGAGCCACTACTGCAAACGCAACTGCACCGCACATGCTCCAAGCAGCAGCAGAATTGTAGGCACTTACAGCGGCGCATTTTCATACCAGATTGTTGCAAAAATGCACCAAGCCAAGGAAAGAAAAACATCGCTCCAGAATGGGCGCAGGTTCTGTGGAAGCGTGCCAATCAAAGCGCGTTATCATGATGACTGCTGGTGATGCTGAGGATGCGTCATGACGATTATCATGTCACTTCATCATCATCATCATCATCATCATCATCATCATCATCACGGTGCTCATCATGATCATAATCATCAGTCCCGTTAGAGCCGATTTGAGATGCAGAAGATGCGTGGACATGATTATCATGATGACTGCTGGTGATGCTGAGGATGCGCCATGATGATTATCATGTCAGTTCATCATCATCATCATCATCATCGTGATCATCATCATGATCATCATCATCAGTCCCGTTAGAGCCGATTTGAGATGCAGAAGATGCGTGGACATGATTATCATGATGCCTGCTGGTGATGCTGAGGATGCGTCATGATGATTATCATGTCAGTTCAGCATCATCAGCATCATCATCAGCATAAAAGCGGTGCATTTTCACGCGAAAGCAAAGCAAAAATGCACCGCACCCTGGCTACATGAACCAGCGTCAACAGTACTTCTTTGGTGTGTCCGACCTTAGGACGTCCCGTAGCGTTTTTTCATGTTTTGTTCCCAGGTTTCGGAGCATCGTTAATTTTGAAGCGGCCCCGTTCATTTCACCCTCGGCGGCACTGGCGGCAGCCCCTAAATCCGGCCACCGGACGTGATCGGGCCGCAGGCCAAGCCCGCAGGGCTTACCTTCAGGTATAAGGCCGTGCGCCCCATGCCGCCGACCATGAAAGGACCATGAGCAGAACATGAGCAGGACTTTTGTGCTGGGCCTGCCCTTATAAGGGGCGAAGGATTCGCGGATTGGTTTAGGCGATTTTTGTAGCATCTCCCCGTGCCTAATACTGGACAACACCCCCAGCATTGCCAGCATCATCCCGGATGATGCGGATGATGTTATGCATGCTGGCGATGCGGGGGATGCTGGGGATGTTGTCCCCCAAGTCGGACCAATTTTGCTGAACACGTGCAACCTGAAAATCTTAAAATCTAAAGTGGATGGAAAATGGATGGAAAATGGCCTGGATTGAAATCTCAAAATCCTAAAGTCTTAGATTCTTAAAATCTTAAATTAAAATCTAACAATCAATCTTAGAATCTCAAGATCTTAAAATCTTAGAACTTAGAATCTTAAAATCTGAAAATATAAAAACTTCCTAAAGTCTTCGAATCTTGAAACCTTAAAAACCTTATGTCTTAGAATCTTGAGATCTTAAACTCTTAAAATATGAAATTCCTAAAGTCTTACAATCTTAAAATCTCAGAATCTTAAAAAGCTTTAAAAACTTAAATTCTTTAAACCTCGAACAATTGAAATCTGAAAATATTAAATTATTAAAATATTAAGATCTTAAAATCTTAATCGCCAAATCTGAAAATCTTACAAAAAATAAAATCTTAAAGCAATCGAAATCTGATAATGGATGGAAAATGGCTGGGCAATGGCCTGGCTGTTATAACCTTCAAAAACCTTAAATCTTTGAATCTTAAAACCTTAATTCTTAAACCGTTGAAACCTTAAATTCCAAAAGTCTTCAAATCTGAGACCCTCAGAATCTCAAAGTTTTTAGACTTTTTAAATCTTAACATCTACTCATCGGACTTACCGGAAAGGGAAGTGACAGAACGGGCAGGGCAAGGTGCCCGGTGGCCGGCTGTGTCGCGTCAGCGTGTAATCCGGCCACCGGACGTGATCGGGCCGCAGGCCAAGCCCGCAGGGCTTACCTTCAGGTATAAGGCCGTGCGCCCCATGCCGCCGACCATGCGCGGAGTCCAAAAACGAGTATTTTTAGGGGGTGCCAAATACTGGACAACACCCCCAGCATTGCCAGCATCATCCCGGATGATGCGGATGATGTTATGCTTGCTGGCGATGCGAAACAAGGGGCTGAAAATTGCAGAGAGCAAACTGGAATGACTGGAAGAGAGCGAAATGGTAGTGAAAGGAATTGCACGAACACGACGAACATGAAGAGCTGGAGAGAAACCAAAATGCAGGAAAACAGAACGCGAAGGGAAGCGGAGGACGGGAACGAAAATACATTGTTGGAAATTATGGGAAACGAAGAGAAACTGAAGAGAACTGAAGGGATGTGCAGGAAACTGACGTGAAATGGGAGGCAAGGCTGAAGTCACGGGAGCTAAAAAGAACAAAGGCAAAGGAATGCGAATGACCGCAGCTGGTGTGGTCCGGTGGAGCCTATACTGATGCGAAAGACTGTCCACGCCGTGAAAAAATATAGACTTAAGAGAATTCACAAAGTCGCACGTTTACAAAACGTTCGTGATCGGGCTGCAGAACCAGCCCGGAGGCCTTCCCTTCAGGTACTTCAGGTATAGACCGTCCGCCCCGTGCCGCCGACCGTGGGCAGACCATGCGAGGACCGTGCGCAGACGTTTTGCTCTGGCCCTTATAAGGGGCAAAGGATGGCTTGGGCGATATGCGCGGCTGTTTGTCGCATCTCCCCGCGACGTCCAAAACGAGTGTTTGCGGGGGTGCCTGATACTGGACAACACACCCGGCATTCATCCCGGATGATGCGGATGATGCTGTGCGTGCTGGCGATGCGACACAAGAAGCCAAGCGGAACTGCAAGAGAAACAGGGGGGTGCCTGGAAGTGAACGAGCTGGAAGTGAGACGGGGCGCTGGCGAGAAACCAAAATGCAGAAAGATGCGGAGGATGGGAACGACAAGAAATCCGGCCACCTCCGCCCCATGCCGCCGACCGTGCGCCGACCAGGGGCCGACCATGAGCATACGTTTTACGCTGAGCCCGCCCTTGTAAGGGACGAAGGACTTGCGGATTGGTCTAGGCGATTCTCGCGCATTTTTCTGGCCTCTTCCCGCGGTGTCCAAAAACAAGGGTTTTTTGGGGGATGCCTAATGCTGGACAACACCACCAGCACTGCCAGCATCACCCGATGATGCGCATTATGCCCTGGGCTGCTAATTGCATGACGCGAAGGGGAAGTGAAAGGAAGCAGGCGTGACAGGAAGTTCACGAGATGGAAGTCACAGGAATTGCACGAATTTGAGGGGGGGCACTGGAGAGAAGCCAAAATACAGGAACATGCAAGGTCCGAACGCGAAGGAAAGCGACGAAGGAAGCGACAAGAAATTGTGGAAATTGTGGAAAGCGAACTGCACCTCAGAAATGAAGGGACGTGCAGGAAACTGACGTGGAATGGGAGGCGGACTGAAGCCATGGAAACTAAAAAGAACAGAGGGAAGGAATGCGACTGACACGGCGCTCAAGGAAATGCACGGAGCTCAAACAGACAGGACGTGAAGGGAAATGCCAGGAAACTGTCGAGGATACAGGAAAGACACGCAAAGGAAGTGAGGTTCGCATCTCGGGAACTAATCGGAATTAGAGGAAAAGGAAGTGACAGGCAGGGCAGGGCGCCCGGTGGCCGGCTGTGTCGCGCCAGCGTGTAAATAAACATGGGGAACCTGGGCTACGGAAAGTCTTTGAGCTCGTTCTGCACAGATCTGCAGACCTTGAAGCTCAGAAGAACGGAGCTAAATAACGATACAAACTCTCAGCGGAAAATTGCCAAGTGCCTCCCGCACCTATGACTGACGTATCAGGTATTGAAGCTATGACGGGGTGCTCCAAAGCATCTTGGCCCTAGTAAATGGAAACGAAAGGAAAGCGAACCAATGTTCTACCCTTGGGTTTCGATCAGCGCTGACAAACTTCTACCCTTGGGTGTTGATTTGTCGGGAAACTGGGCACCCGTAAAACCCGCCCGAGGCAAAGTGCACTCGCTCCAACCCGCATTGCGGTCCAACACTTGTCTCAAAAGACGCAAGAGACTAATTATTTAGTTTATTTATTGTTTTATCTTCTTTTGTACATTTTTTTTCAGAAACCTCCCACCAATTTACATGGAACCTGACAGGGGGGTCCGGAAAAGACCATTTATTTTCCTCTTTAAAGGGACCCCTTGCCAAGCTCCATGTTGATTGGTGGAGGGTAATTCAAACTGTGGAAGGAGTTTGTCCAAAACCATATGAGGAACCACATGGCCGGTCGCTTTTTCCTTTACCGTTGGGACTGCCAAGGTCTTGAGTGTGGCTCTTGCCGAAATGGGTCGAAGCACTCAGCCCACGACTGCGAAAAGTGGGAGAAGCACAAGAAGATGCACACCTGCCGATGTGTTTTGGTGGAGAGTGCAGGCAAATCCGCGTGAGAATGTCTGAGCATAGCCGCTTCGATCTTGACAACAAAAAGAAACGACAAGCCAAAGATAGCCATGAATGGTGGGGCCCAAAGCTTCAAATACACATATCAGACACAGCAGCATGAGGATCCGCAAGATCTTAGCGCTATAGCCGTAGCCTCATGGCAAACAAGTCTGCACAAACGAGCAGGCGAGTATGATGCACAATCTGAAACAACACATTTTAACGCATCTGCAAGGGCGCTGGAAACTTGATCTGGGAATCTTCCCCCCAAGAAAAAAATCCCTCCGAAATAGCATCTCTCGCTGGTGACCCGGCACTCTGCAATTTGCGAAGGTCCAAACATGATGGCCGATGGATGACATGAAGAGATCACGCGCCCCGGAGATGTCCTCGCAAAGGAAACTGCTTTCGCACCCAAAGTGTCAAAGAGAAGGATCCCTTCAAAAGAGGAGCTCCCTCCCAGTTGGGAGCCCAAGGCTCCCACCCCGGAGGCACCAACCACGGCTTGACCTTTGGACATTCAATCCCCCTGAGCTTCCTCACTTCGGGGGTCAAACTTCCAAATCCCCCAAGTCGGCAGACAAACCCCGCCAGACTTCGGACCTTTTTACTACGGCTACATGCGACGGCCACTCTCTGCACCGACTGGGCCGGCGGGGATTTCGCCGGCCACGACTTCCACACTCTTTCCCCTTTCAGTAAACGCGGATTTATTTTGGGATTTTTTTCCGTTTTTTTTTGGGTTTTTTTTTTCGTTTTTCGTCCGGGCCAGCAAAATGTCGTATTTTACAGCATTTTCTCGCGAAATTGACGCATTTTACACTAGCTCGTCAACATCCCCAGCATCGTTTTCAACATCCCCCGCATGTCCGACCAACATCCCTAGCATCACCAACAAATCGTGGGTAACAAAATCCAAAAATGTAGCTGGCGGGTTGACGGGGTCAAAACAATAACGCTTCAAACAGGAGGGCATTTCAATCCCAGCAAAAAAAATACCAAAAAACAATTAAGAAAAACAGAGCGGGGTAGTGATGATTCGAACAGGGGTGCAATTAAATCTCTGCAAAAAGTCTAAAAAGTAGCGGGGGGGTTGGGGGGGGCGGCAGCCCCCCCCATGATGTTCGAAGAATTGATGATTCAACTAGGGGTGCAATTAATTAAATCTCTGTAGAAAATCTAAAACGTAGCGGGGGGGTTGGGGGGGGGCGGCAGCCCCCCCATGATGTCGGAAGAAGTGGTGATTCAAGTAGGGGTGCAATGATTCAAGAAAGGGTGTGATAGAATTTACAAGGCAGCGGGAGGGTTGGCGGGGGTGGCTTCCCCTATGATGTTCGAAGAAATGCATACATACAGACATACACGGACTACACAGATTACCTAAAATGTCGTATTTTGCAGCATTTTCTCGCGAAATTGGACGCTCGAAAAAGTGATGATTCAAACAGGGGTGCAATTCAATCTCTGCCGGGCCAGTAAAGTGTCGTATTTTACAGCATGTTCTCGCGAAATATACCCGCATGTCCCACCAACATCCCTAGCATCACCAACAAATCGTGTGACGGGGTCAAAGAAATGATGATTCAAGTAGGAGGCCATGTCAATCCCTGTAAAAAATACATAAAAAGTAGCGGGGGGGTTGGGGGGGGGGCGGCAGCCCCCCCCACGATGTTGTTTGCAGAAGTGATGATTTGAATAGGGGTGCAATTAAATCTCTGCAAAAAGTCTAAAAAGTAGCGGGGGGGTTGGGAGGGGCGGCAGCCCCCCCCCATGATGTTCGAAGAATTGATGATTCAACTAGGGGTGCATCTCTGTAGAAAATCTAAACGTAGCGGGGGGGTTGGGGGGGGCGGCAGCCCCCCCCATGATGTCGGAAGAAGTGGTGATTCAAGCAGGGGTGCAATGATTCAAGAAAGGGTGTGATAGAATTTACAAGGCAGCGGGAGGGTTGGCGGGGGTGGCTTCCCCTATGATGTTCGAAGAACTGCATACATACAAACATACACGGACTACACAGATTACCTAAAAAGTCGTATTTTGCAGCATTTTCTCGCGAAATTGGACGCTCGAAAAAGTGATGATTCAAACAGGGGTGCAATTCAATCTCTGCCGGGCCAGTAAAGTGTCGTATTTTACAGTGTGTTCTCGCGAAATATACCCCGCATGTCCCACCAACATCCCTAGCATCACCAACAAATCGTGTGACGGGGTCAAAGAAATGATGATTCAAGTAGGAGGCCATGTCAATCCCTGTAAAAAATATATAAAAAGTAGCGGGGGGGTTGGGGGGGGGGCGGCAGCCCCCCCCACGATGTTGCTTGCAGAAGCGATGATTTGAATAGGGGTGCAATTAAATCTCTGCAAAAAGTCTAAAAAGTAGCGGGGGGGTTAAGGCCGCCCCCCCATGATGGTCGAAGAATTGATGATTCAACTAGGGGTGCAACCCCCCCATGATGTTCGAAGAATTGATGATTCAAGTAGGGGTGCAACTAATTAAATCTCTGCAGAAAATCTAAAACGTAGCGGGGGGGTTGGGGGGGGCGGCAGCCCCCCCCATGATGTCGGAAAAAAGCCACCTGCCGAAGAGGAACTGGGAATGCAGAGGATGCGAAAAGCCAAAAAGCCACCAAAAGCCGCATAAACCAGCAAAAAGCCGAAAAGCCTAGAAGCCCAGAAGCCGAGAAGCCAAGAAGCCGAAAAGCCAAGAAGCCAAGAAGCCAAAAAGCCAAGAAGCCAAGAAGCCAGAAGCCGAGAAGCCGAGAAGCCAAGAAGCCAAGAAGCCGAGAAGCCAAGAAGCCAAGAAGCCGAGAAGCCAAGAAGCCAAGAAGCCAAGAAGCCAAGAAGCCAAGAAGCCAAAAGCGAAGAAGCCAAAAGCGAAAAAAATTCCCAAAAAAAAACGAAAAAAAAATCCTAAAATAAATACCCCTCCAATGACAAAATGGGCACGACCCTGTTCGGGGACCTTGCTTAAACGGCGGAGCACCATGACACCCGCTGAACCAGGTCCCAAAGCGGAGCATGGTTGTTTCCCCTCCTTGTAAACAGAGGAGCGGGGTAGAGTCCAGCATCTTCCAAGCATCCGAATTTGGCTGGCAACGGCCTATGCTGGAGAGTATGGGAATGTTGCGTGCAACTGCTTTCAAAGTTCGTTTGAACACCAGGTCCAAAAAGAAAGGCTTGCACTGGCAAACCCTTTTTAAGAAGAAACTCGTCTTCCGCACACATGTTTGTTAAAAGGGTACCCTTCTTGCGATCCCAGTCTGGACATTCCGATCTTTCCCAAACCGAGCCAAGCGGTCAGTCCAACGGGCCGCCCTGTCGACCTGAGGCTCAGCATTTTGCAAATAAGGTAAACGAGGCCCCCGAACAAACTGCAATGACGTCAAAGTGCGCTTTAAGAAACATATTTTAGAGGGACCCCTGGTCCCAGGATATTCCTGATTGGTTTCAACCTTTCGGAAAGGCCAATTTGGCTGGTGAGCCTTGTGCGTACCCAAGTTGCTTCCACTTGCACTGTATCTTCTTTGCTGGGTACAAATAGGCGGTTTTTAAGGGCAAGGGAAAGCCAAACGAACAATCCACCATTTTGGGGTACACCGATTTTGGAGTCGGGCCATTCCCAAAAAAGTTTTCAAAAGAATGGGTCACGCAAAAATTGGGGGGGGGGGGTCCTCTTGGCCGTCTCATGACGGGTCCGATTCCGGTCGTCAGTCCAAGGAACTTAGGACACTCCACGAACGAATCTGACTTATTTTGCAAGGCTCCTCAGCCCCGTGAAAAAGCAAAACAAAACACCACCCTACCAAAAAGAACCTAGACTCAAACTTCAAACTACCCCATAACGATTGGACGTCACCCCAGAAAAAGAGATCAAGTATTCATTGTGCACAAGTAGCCGGAGTGGACATCTGCAAAATAAGATGTAGATTGCAAAAAAATGAGGGCCCTCATGTCAAAAAGGGGCCCAAAAGCTGGTGCTTGAACCTGCGACCAAGCCGAGACCCCAACTGCCCGTGTCAAGCAGGTCGATCGGCGCGGTGTCCTGCAGCGGCAGCGGCTAGTTTTTGCACCCTTGCAGCGAGGCTCTCGAAATTCCGAAAACCCAATGCTCAGTGATGCTATTTCCCGTTATAGAACAAGGGAGCCACCCAACGGCAAAATGGAAGTGTCTGGTTGGGACCAAATTGCAACCGGTTGTCCGTTTTGTAGAAATGGTTTCTCAATTGAGAGCGTGAACAAAGACATGAACTTATTGGAGTCTCTTCAATTCTGCTCATAAATCGCATGTGTTTTGCTACAGCTTTTCACAACCCCTCCCCATTTGGGGCAGACACAAATGAAGCGGGGTCATTTTGATTCCCACCCAAAACTCATCTGAGGGTCGACAGCCATGTTTGAATGCCTATTAAACGGCAAGCTGGCTGTGGGTCAAACCCAATGGTACCATTTTGGGGTATGCTCCACCCATTTTAGTCTATTTTGGTGGGGATTGGGATGTTCACTGGGGGTACGGGATTTTGACCCATGGCCAGCTGAGTCTGGCAACAATGAAGAGGGAGCCAACAGGTAAGCCCTGCCCAACACAGCCCCTCCTTGGAGGACGCCGGCCGCCCGTGCAGTCCAAGACCTCCGACCCCAGATGAAAATGATGCGCCTTGCCTGAAAAATGGCGTGCCTAACCATAAACTCCCTGCCAACATGTTTACCCAACCATAGACTCCCGGGAGGCATTATTTAGGAGCACCACAAACTCGCTTGGTGCATGTGTACCCAACTGTACACCTTGTGGGACACATTTGCCCAACCATAGACTCCCTGGAAGTGTTTACCCAACCATAGGGCAGTATCTACCTGAACAAAAACTCGCTTGGGACATGTTGGCCCAAGCATAAACTCGCTAGGCATGGTTTGCGCAACCATAAACTCTCTCAGGGGCATGTTTACCCAGTCATAAACTTGCAACCGTAAGCTTTCTGGGGACATGTTACATGTTTAGGAAATCATAAACTTCCTAGGAACCATGTTCAGCCAGCAATAAAACTCGCTTGCGGAAAGGCTTTCCGGAAAGGCCCGTTTCGACTCTCGAACTCGACGAAGGGAAGATCAGCCGCTTAGCCCTTTTTGATGTTGCCATGCCTCGTAGGGCAGGAACAAGGGATTGCTGTGGGCTGCCACAAAGCTTTCCATCCAAGTGTACCAAACTCGCGCCAGATCAATTTGCCTGTGTACTTTCTTTGGATTCCGGGGTCCTGTCTGAAAGGGGGCTGTGAAGCTGCTTTAAGGACAGCTGTTTTTAGGGACCATCACAAATATGTGGTAGGGCTTGAAGTTGCAACTGTGTCAAGGATTGCCAGGAAGGGGTTGCCCAAGAGAACAACTGGAGAACGTATCTAGGGCACATCCCCAGGGGCACGTACAGCCTTCGAGCAGCCCTGATGACCCCTTTCTGAAAGCAAAGAAGCCGTGGCAACAGGCCGCCACACCCCCCGTCCCCTACCAGCGTGCCTCCTCCCAGGGCCCAATCCTCATCCTCATCTCGACCCGAGTACCTGAAAACTGGGGCTCGGCCATGGGAAATAAAAGACATGGGCTCTGTAGCTGGCTGGGGCATGAGGTTCTGTTCCGCCCACTTGGCTCCTTTGCTCGTTGACTTGGGGGCAAAAAGAAAAGCTCTGCTCATTCGCTCGTCCCCCAAACACCAAATATCAACTGGCGGGTTCTCGGTCCGAAGGGGCGCGTGACGTCCTCCAGGTGCTCCGCCTCATCGTCCCCGATGACGAAGGCGTCGAAGCCTCGAGCTTGGAGCGAGTGTGACGCAAAGGCGCCAAGCCGCGCTAGCGGTTAGAGATATACTGAAACACCCCACTGACAGGAAACACCCACTTTGAGTTGGAGGTGATGTTTGCGAGACACATCGAGAGACATGTCTGGAACCCTGCCGAAAGCCGGGAAGGTTTCCCTTTGATCGATTGGCTTCCTCCAGTTGAGGGAAAGCCTTCTGGTGGCCCTTCCGCGAGCTCGTTTGGCCCTTCCGCCCTGTTTCACCAGCTTGGAAGGGCGTGAACTTGGCCCATGCAAGTCATCCTCTAGCAAAAATCAATACTTTGAAGCTTTAATGGGGTGGGTGGGCGGGCGGGCGGGCGGGCGGGCGGGTGGGTGGGGTTGGGGTGGTGGGTGGGTGGTGGTGGGTGGTGGTGGGTGGGTGGTCGGGGTGGGGGGTGGTGGGTGGGTGGTCTGGGTGGGGGGTGGCCGGTTTTCTTTCCCCCAGGTCGGCTTTTCTCTCACAAAGGCGGTTGTAACCGAACCAATCAACGTTCTCCGTTCCCCTTTTTCAGGCCCCGAGGGGGCAATATTGTGATGTGTATGTGCAAGAACCTTACATTTGTCGGTTGCCGTCTTTTTTGGCGGAGACGAGTAGAAAGGGTCACAAAAATGCGTTGTTCTGCGAAGCCAGATTGCAACCACAGTTGGGGATACCCCAGTTACATTCCCTGAATCCCTCGTTCCAACTCCCAAACATGAGTTCCAGGTTCAGTTGGGACCGCCTTCTTACAGTATTGGAAACAAAACAAAGTCTCTGTGATGGGCCCAACCCTTCGTTCTCAGAGCAGCTTACCACCTATGTGGAGAATTATTCAAGCCAGTAGTTGTTCCAGTTGACCCATGATCCCTCCTCAGGTTCCTTAGATTCCCTAATTCCTTGGTGAGCAGCCTCTACTGCTTGTTCCCAGGCCGGAAACAACTTGGGAAGAGGCCACTCGCGACTGTTGCCCCTACCTAAGGCCTGAATGCTTATTCGATTTGAGTTTCTTTTTGTAGAACATGTAAGGCCGTTTCAATCGAGCCACTGTGAGCTGCTGCTACAAATTCTGATATCGAACCACAAACGGACAGAAAGAACATACCGGCTGCATCTGCAAAACGCTGTACTGCAACCACGCCTGGTTTTGTTCAGACCAACCAGCGGCAACCAGGCCAACCACTGGGAACACGCACACCGAAAGCAAAGGGGAGTTCCCCGACCTTTGAATGATGCCCTGGATGGACAAAATCCGTTCGCACTTCCTCTTTTGCAACTATGGTTGACACCATTGTTTGTTGGTATTATCAGGAGAATCAGCACTCCAGGGTTTCTCAGGTGGTGCAGGATTTCGTCCATCCACAGTAGGAGAAGGCACCATGTTGTTCTTTTCATGCAAGGCGTAGTCTTGATCTGTGAGAGTCCCCGTGCACAAGTCTGTGCGCGGGAGGCGGCAGCTAGACCTGTACAGGAGCTCCGCAAACTATGGCGTGCCGCTTAGGGCGATATAAATAACAGGCATGCATTGCAGGCGAGGAGCTTTACAACTTGAAACGCATGCCTAGCAATCAGAGTCTGTCATCTTAAATTCGTGCGCTTCACAGTTGTGAAAGCAGATGGCACAATTCCCCCATTTGGGCTTCATCATCCCCGAAAGCGGAAGTGTGCCATCTACTTTCATCCTGGTGCACTATTCGACTAAGTGGGTGTGTGTCAAAATTGGGAGGTCCCCTTGAAACCAAGGTAACAAGAATAATTACCGGCTGAAAAAGCACACACCCTAGTCAGAATTCGTCGTCTCAAATGTTTGACAACGTGGATAGGACAGCTGCGCTTAGAGAAAAGGGGTGCTGGCGCTGGTGGCAAGCCTTCCCCAAACTCTTGTACGCTCTTCTTCATTTGCTTGTCGTAAATGGACCCTAAACCCGAAGGGCGCCAGAAGGAGAAAGACTCACTTGCCCTTTAAGCAGCGGCAGCGGCAGATGTAGCCGAAGCAGCTCACGAAGCAGGCACAGAGCACCACACCGCCGAAGGCCAAGATGGGCCAGCCCCACCACGGCAGGCGGCCCCTAAGGGCGAGCATTTCAACCCCATGTCTACGAAGATGGCACTCCCTTGGGGGCAAAGGAGATGATTCAACCAAAATGAGGGATGCGCGCCATCTACTTTCACCCTCGAAGCCATGGTGTCAACCACCCTTGTTTAACCAACCATCGTCTGATATCCCTTTTCAAAGGGGCACAAGCTAGTTACTTAAACAAATGATGCGCGACCCTGCCTCACTCCGACCCAGCTCTCTTCCACCTTGCGCTGGCAGCATTCCCTCATCGCATCCGTCTGGTTGAAGAGATTGCCCAAGCACTGTGAGTAGCTCATCTCATCGCAATCCAGTTGTTGTGCCTGGAGCTGCCTTGGTTGCAGAAAATTGTCCGCGGTGGCCGTGCTCATCATTACAACTACAGTCGTAAATGCCACACAGAGCGACATGGCGCACTTCATCTTCTGCGAACTATCGGGCAACTATCAATATCCCGAAGCCCAAATGGCTGCGAGAAAGGACCTTGACTGTATCATTATCAAGCTCAGTACCCTGGTCGCTAAGTCGTGTGGAAAGGGCGCCTTCACCCCCATTCACCCTAGACTCAAGCCCAGTCGATCTTTCCAAAAGGGATCGAACCCCAGGCTGAAAGTCCTTCTCGGGGAGGTATCACAATACTGGAACCCTTGCAACCTTTCCAAGGCGCTTCCTGAGTGGATCTGCCAACAAAAGTCCAGACTGCTTCTTGCTGGTGCGATGGGTCATTCCCAGGAATTGGTCCCCTTAAAGGAAACCCCAAGGGATGCTTTTTCTCGGGGTCATTTCATTTCTCATTCCCTGAGCACCAGCAAGGAATCAGAGACTAAGGGACTTCACCGTCCCGCCTGCGTCTGCGTCTGCGGCCCCAACGATCTGCGGCGGCCTCGTGGCTTCGCACGTCAAAGACACCAGCGAATGATTCGACTGGAATTCATCGACGAGTCTTTGAAACCAGGAAGAACTCTCATGGTGCATGGTGGTAACAACTTGGCCAGTCACTTTTGGTGATACCAATGGTCCCATCCAATCCTGACCACTTCACGTACAGAGCTTCTGTGCCCGACTTCGCCGTAAGCGAAACAAGACAACTTGGTCGAGCTGCAAACAGGTTCTAGGGAGCTTGGACCTCGCAAGCTGGTCATTGGAGTCATCCTCATGTCTACTTGCTTTCCTTTCGGTTTCCCTTTCAACAGCCAAAAGCGTGCTTCAGCCACTGTAAGAGGCCTCTACCATCGGGAGCAAAACTGGGCTACGACTTTGTTTCGTCTCAGGCGAGGAGTCCTCAGCCATCCCATCGCCTCCAGAACAAAACAACGAATGTCACCCTGGGAGAACACCCACCGGCACTGGGACACTAATTACCCAATTTCGGCTCATGTCCAAACAATGTATGTGATTCGGATCATTGCACGCGACCGGCTACACCCTAGCCCTAACCACTGCGCATCACAAGCCCAGCAACAGCGCAGCACCGGCGCCAGAACCTGCACTACCCCACACTTGACACCTGGCTACACAACCAAGGCTGGCGGCCAGTGCCACACACCCATCACTAGAAACACAGCCACAAGAGCAGGGCCACCACATAAGCCCACTCACAGCAACGAACCACAGCCAAGACAGCCATGCAGCGGGGAAGCACCTGCGGAGCAAACGACCTTGTCAATCACCCACTCTACACTGAAAAGCTCCGCGGGCCACGCAGTTCACTGCATGGGCGGCCTCGCAAAGAAAAGACACCACAGTACAGCACCCCACTTGCAACGAAACATGCACACGAAGCGCACGAACAGCCGCGGGCCACTTGCTCATTCAGACTACTTTGCGATCCTGCTCAAGAATCATGCGCCACGGCCCAACCAGCCTGAGGCAGACCTGACATATACGCGCTGCCAAGCAGAGCGGGGCATGTGGCGGTGCACACAGGCGCCACCAATCCAGATCCCATCAGACGCGCTTCAGCTCCGAATATGTTGGCCAAGGGCCAGCGCGTCAACAGACGCGACAAGAGACACCTTGGCAAGCAGCACAGCATCCTCCAAACTTGTCAGTGGTTCCCCGAACAAGCGCCCTCAGCGGAAATCCCGATACTGTAAGGGTCTCGATGATTAGAATGGGGTTTTGTTGTACTCCAAAGCCACATTTAGTCATGATAGGAGAAACCTGCTGTGGATGGACGAAATCCTGCACCACCGAAGAAACCCTCGAATGATGATTCCCCCCTGTAAATACCAAACAAAGGTTTCCCATGGTTCCTCATGTGGTGCAGGATTTGTCCATCCACAGTATTAGCAATTATCTACTAATAATTCTTGCCTTCTATGGGTGTGTCTTAAGACAGGGGGGTCAAAACTGGTCACGAGCTCGGGCGCCCCAGCATGCCGGACTCCTCGTCATCCTTCAGCTGGACATGCCTGACAGAGCCATCCATCCGCATCTTCAAATAACCCGGGTGGCAGGTAGTCGACTGCTGTGCAGTTTTTGCTATTTGTGAGCCGGCAATCTATTGGACTTAACAACGCCTCGCACTGTTTGAGCATGCTCAAAGTGTGTGTGTCGCCGCATCCAATGCCGGCGGCGTTCTTCACCGAAGCAAGAAGCGGTCCTGCTAAGGCCCCTCCGCTACATGGAGCTTGACTCAACCAGAGGCAGTATGCGTAGGGAACTCTCGTGGGTTTCGATGGACGGTTGCCTCTCATCTAGTTGCCCTGTGGCCCAGGTAGAAACAGGGAACCCTCTTTGAGATTGACAATGTGTGGGGAACACACCAAAAGGAAGAAGAGGGTGCCACTGAACGACTGGGCTCCCCAAGCACCCCAGGTTTGCCATGAATTGCAAGCCACACACCGTTAAACTGTTCAACCCCGAAGAAGCTCCATCGCCCAACAAAAGCAACTGGTTGGATGGTCTTGGCCCAAAATGTCTGCGAACATGGGTGTCAAACTTTAGGAATTCCCTTGCAAAGGCTGAGGCTTCCTGAGGAAAGGACCCTTCATCACGGGCGGGCTTCCTTCCAAGGCTCAATTCGCATTCATTCTCTTCACCCATTGTTCAAACTTCAGAGACCGCCCATGTTCCAATGTCCGAAACGAAATGCCCCCCGTACAACAAGATTCATGGCATTGTCTCCCGAAGGTCCCGGTCGGACGTCCCAACCAGTGCGTGCTCGCACGCCTGTGCTTGTCCCGCTTCGCGCAGCACTTCCGGAGGAAGAAGAGCATGAGACATGCCTTCGACCAGCCGAAAGTGGGCGTGCCTGTTTTTGATGGTTTGGGGTTGTAAAGGGAACCACCAGGGAACACCCCCCATTTGTTGGGTCCTCCTATTTTGACGCATACCCACATCGGAATATCCCTGAAATTGCATGATAAAACTGGGTTCATGAGAGAGTGACACTCTCAAAATTACTCTCAACAAAATGCTGCTTGCGCGGAGAACAACAACTCTACTGAGACTGCTCAGAGATCCACTGCAGGTCTCACACCTCGTTAGCTTCGCGCGACACATCTTGCTGGTTTATGAAATCAGAAAACGGGCTGGGACCTCGAGAAAACCAACTAACGTCCCTCACTCGTGTCCAAACGCTCATTGAAAAACTTGGGTGTCCGTAGAGTGAAAGTAGACTGCGCCATGCCTTTTCTGTGGGTAAGTAAACCGTGTGACTAAAGCAACCCAAATATTATGTTTGCCAACTAATTTCACCCAGCAACTTTAGCAGGGATCCCTATGTTTCCCCTTTTAAACAACACGCCAGGGCCAATATGATCGTTTCTCAAAATGGTGGTCCCTTTAGTTGGTCTCGAAAGGGAAATCAAAAGGAAGTTAATTATTCTTGGAAACTCTATTTGGAGAACAAAAGGGGGCTGATGATGTTTATTCTCATTAAAATTATAGTTATCATTGAGCTAGCTATTCATAGAGAACACAAATAACAATCCGAGTCCGCCGACAAAACACAAAACCACAAACAAAACATACCCTAAGTCATGCAACATGGATACGTAGGCTCTGAAATGGTGTTGTTCCTTATGTTGGTCTTCTCTTAGATCTTCACACTTTTCAAATGCAAAAACTCCGACACAACCAAAAATAACATTATCTAAATGATAATTGAATGTTCATCAAACTCCTTTGGAAAGGAAATTCTTTACAAAACCAATGCAAACAATCTCAAGGTTTGCAAGAAAAAGACAAAACATGATGTCAGATTTCATGCGGGCAAAGTTCAAGATCTGGAGCCATGTTGAGCTGCTGTGTCTTGTGTTTTGCTTTCTTGGAAAACTCGTGGCTTTTCGCACTCTTTCAAACAAGCAACCTTGGGCACACATTCCAAAGCAATCTGAGCGATTCCCCACCTATCTGCAACTTCTGGGCTTGAAATGGTTTCAGTTCCAAGTTCTCAAAAGCCATGGGTTGCGTTTCATGGACCCTCTTTCGTTGAGGTATCTCCTCCTACCTCCCACCTCCTTGAAACCCCAAACCCACCGGCGGCTGAGGCGCCAGAGCCACCCCGGCCGCCGCCGCCGCCACGAACTGAAAGGGCACCTTTCGCAGCTCCGCCCAGTGGTCCTGCGGGTGCCTCATGAAAGCCCTGATGCCCACATGCCCATTAAACACTTCCATTTGCTTGAGCCCTCTGGGACAAAACAGTCCAGTAGTTTTACATTTGCGCTAACACCAAAAAGGAAAAATCAAGAATATGTTTAAGCAAATGGAAGAACATGAATGCAACCACCAGCACGCAAAATGCCCTCTCTAAATGGCAACCGCAAAAACCCGGCGACTTTCTCCAGCTCTAATCCCATGGCTTGCAATGGCATATCTGGACCGTCTGAAGGAACCCTCAAAGCTCCCGTACAAATATGCGGCATGCCCAATACTTCCTTACCTCTTGTGGAAATGCCCCATGTTATATACAGGGTGGTGTCCGGGATCTTCTCCGATATGATTTCATAGTTAAAGGATGGCTAAGTGTGATCCACAATATGAACATGTTATGTATATTGTTGATATATTCTAGACTTGTGCCAAGGCTTGTAAACTGGCTGGATATTCTGACTGAACCGAATTAACATGGTTTGTCGGCCTGCTCGGATCGACGGGGGCCAGGTGCTTCAGAGGGAGGCGGACGTCTGTAAACGGAGCTGGGCAAACTACTCTACTGGGTGGAAAGAACCTCTCAAACAGTGGTTCTGAACAACATAAACGAGGTTCACAGGTTCCATGTCGGGCTGCCACATATAACTGCGCCTGATTCATTGACCCAAAATAAGGAATAAGGAACCCCAATTGAGGGGCCTTCATCGCGGTCTCGTTTAGACCCCGCGAATCGGGTTCGTGAACCATTGTCCCCATGCCCGCAGAGGGGTGGCTCCAGGCTGCTTGCTCTCGTATCGCTGGTAGAGATTCCGGTCTAAGACGAGCAAACCAGAGATTTGACATTCTGAGGTGCGGGAACATACTCTAGCGATTCCATATACCTATATAGTGGTAGCAAAGGGAGCCACCCTTTGAAAACCAATTGGAAAATGGCTGGTTGCCTACCATACTGGTAACTGGGATCTGGGCTGTGTGTCCAATGGGACCCGTGACTGCTTGCAATAAAGTCCGCGGCTGTTCGGTCCTGGCTCGCGACTGCATCCTGGAGAGCTCTGGGACAATTTGCGACATGTGGAAAAACAATGCCAGCCTCGGCTGTTGGGCCAAGAGTGGTTCTTGACCTACACCACTGCTACCTCCACGTGAGGGACTAAGTAAGTCACAACTGTGGGCAAGAGAGAGGCGAACTGGTGGGGTCGGAAACATCGATCCGCTCAAAAAACGAAGGTCCACTCTCACGAAACACTGAAGTTCACAGACCCCTGTTCAAACGGAAAGTGGGTAGGCCCAAACTGTGGTTGTCCCTTTGTTGTTCCTTTAAACCGCCACAAAAATGGCACCCTCAAACAACACACCCTCAAGTAGATTTGAGGTGGGGTGCACTTGCAAGCTCATTTCCACGCTACTCCTGTGAGCTCCGCTTGGGAATTCCTGCGAAACCACCAATTATATTCCTCTCCCCAAATATGAGACAGTGAGACAAGGCAGCACTCGGGAGGTCTGAAGGCGGCTGTTTGGGTGAAATGCCAGTTGCCGCTTCTTGGGCAAGAGACACCGCCATGTCCAGGTAGCTGGTTTTCTTTTGGTTTCCCTTGACCACCATCTCAAAAGGGTCCCCATATTTTGAGACAGACCCACTTCAAAGTTAATGGGGTAATTCTTGGTTACCTCGTGTAGTGGCAACCATAGGGGGACTTGGGTAAGTCTACAGAAACATGTCTGGTTGTTTTGGGCAGGCATCATGATCCCCAGTCTTTGCAAGGTGCTGCAATGATTCGATCTCTGCATACGTTGCCAAAGCACAAGCTGTCCGAGCCATCCAACACATTCCAAGACTAAAATTGGCGGCAACACTACAAGCGCATTTGGATACAATGAAAGTGAGAATTGTAGCAAATCGCGCTCTTGTCTGTGCCGCCTATCCACCACAACGACGACGACGACGACGACAACGACAACGACAACGACAACGACAACGACCACGACCACGACGACGACGACGACGACAACGACAACGACAACGACAACGGCAATCACATGAATGGGCAGTCACAAGTATTCAATGACTCCGAACAAATCCGTTCAATTCCTGAACTCCTACATGTACAAGCAAGCAGATATTTCATATTGGTGCTGACGTGAATGCTTGAATCAATGGACCACTAAGCCAGTCGTTCTGATGCCACCCTTCCCTCCCCAAAGGCGCGTGGCTCCTGCGGCTTCTGCCTCGGAGATGTGCTTGGAGGCTGAGACCCAGAGGAACGAAGCAGTGGACCTTTACCAAAAACGCTCCTCGCCTTGCAGGTCATAAAAAGCTGAAAGGAGGGGTGCATTCAAAACCTCCTAGAAAGGTTTTGTTGGGGAATGACCCCCAACCCAAACCTGATGGACTCGTGGAGCTCTCAACAACCATGCATTTGTGCAATTAAAAGGTAGTCTTGAACGGACAACCCTGATTGAGCGGAGAGGTTATAGCAAAAGATATGATCGGCGTCTGCTGGTTCTTGCTGATCTTCGTCCAGCCGCTTGCGGTGCTTCTGGTCGTAAATACGCCTCACGTTGCTCCATGAGTGATTGCTCGGGCATACTGCTTTGGTCCTTCAACTGCACGCAGGGCTGCTTGGTCACGACGCCTCGCAGCATCTCAAATGAGCCCCCCACCATCATAGCATGCCACTGGATGCTCTGGGCTTGGCAGAACTCTTGCAATTTGTCTCGCATATCTCATTTAAGTGCCACACTGCGTTGGGCCGGGTCACTGATGTGGGCCCTACGCCGTGGGGAGATATGATTGATGTGACAGGAAGCCACCCCCAATTCAACTGCGGAAGCAGGTTCCGCAGGTGCAAATCTTTCGCTTGTGGGAAAAGGGTTTCTCCAAATGGTCATGGACCTCGAAGGGCGAACAGAGGAGGGGGGGCACTTGGCCTTCAGGAATAGCCTCCATGAACTCGAGGCAACCAACAAAATAGATGGTGCCCATCTGCTTTCCTTCTCAACAAATGAAACAGGGTATCCTCAAAAACGACCAACCCGTATGCACCAGGTGACACTAAAAGCTAGAACCTTCATTGGAAAAGCCAAATTCTGTCTCTCGGTGGCATGAACACTTCCTCAACAAAACGCCCAAGTTGAGTGTGCAACCGTGCTTGTGGAAATCACCCGTTCTATGATACCGCTACCACAATGGGAGTAGTTTATCACTTTCAAGGGGGGTCTCGTATCACGGAAACTGGCCCTAAAACCCGATGTTTTGCAAGCATGCACTCACTGGTCACTAGCATTTCTTTGGCCAATTGATTGGCCCCAGCGTGCATTCGGATCACTTGGGCCCCCGGCACTTGATTCCGCGGGTTCGCGCCGACCCTCGGAGGTTTGGCGAAACCCCAGTGCCGGAGGCGAAACCCGCCGAACAAATGCCACGGGCATTGTTTGGCCCAGCGATTTTTGGAAATGCGGCTCCTTAGCTCCCTGTTTTGAACAGGGATGGTGAGTTTTCCCGGCTCCCTGACTCCCCCAATATCCATGGCCAGATAAAGAAAGTGGGAGCGGGCTCATGATTCTTGACACCCTCTCTTGCACCCGTTTGAAAAACCTAAAGAGAATTTATTGAGGGTTACACTCATACAGGGTGTCCAACTTCATGTTCAATTTCCTGAGTCATGGCAAGGCCCTCCTGCTTTGCGACAGAATTCCAATCGGAGACTTGCCCAAATGCGGCAGTATCGAGGGGACCACTATGGCCAAAAACTAGTCACAAAAGTTTCTGCTAGCCTGAAGCACATGGCATGGGAAGACTAGGAAGTCCCCTGCGCTTTGCGCAAAACTTCGAGAGTCTCCCATTGTCCCTCCCAAACAGGGCCACAGACTACTGGATATTTTGACAGGCCTGATGTGACCAAAGCTGGCTGCCCTTCATCCCGAGTACAGTGATCTTTCCTATTCTGTTCACAGTGAGGATGGGCTGCCGAGTCTTGGCAGAGTGGGTGTAGGGTCATTCTGTGGCTTTTGCAGAAGTCCCTCGATCCCGCGCGGGCATTGACTCAAAGGATTGAATGATTTCCTTGTCTGCACGACGAAAACACAACGGCTACTGCATAGTCTCGCGTCACGCCCCCTGTCAGCTACACATCTGGGATGCCTCTTATGTGGGATGTTCGCTTGATGAATCATCCATCCACCAATTGCTGCTCTTTCTGGGGGGTAAAGGAAAAAAACGCACAAAAGGGGGTGCAACTGCAAACCCTTCCCCTTCCCTCACCCCTCGCCCCCCTCCCCCCCACCCAAAAGAAAGCAAAAGAAAGCAAAAGAAAACAAGAGACAAGATTCCTCTGCCTCCTAAAGTTCAGGCGAGCACTCCGCCGCTACAAACGCCACTTTGAGAGGTCAAAACCACACTTGAGTGACTTCTGGTCAAGTTCCTGGAAGGTTCAACTCTCCAAGTCAGCTTTGGAATCTTGGCTTCTCAGTTCCTTGAAAGGACCCCTACTTTTCCGTTGCTTGATTGTAACACAAGGCCCATCCCAGACAAATCGCCTCGCTCCCTTTCTCCGGGCCTTGCGGGGGAAAGAAAAGAAAAACGCTCACACATCACCTTACCCCTTGGTGGATTGACTTGGTTTGGGAAATCTTGAACCCCTGGGTCCTCTTGAAACCACACGGCAGGGTACCTCCCTCACCTCGAAAGCACCAATCTAAGCCACCGATTTGAGGGATACTCAACCGGCCACACCGCAGCCCGAGAGCCCGGCTGCGCACTCACCTCGGTGCCGGTCCAACATCCCGGCCCAAGAAAAAATCCGCCGACAACAGGCGGCGTGTTGGACATAAGAAATGCTCCTTACCTCTTTACCTGTTACCCCTCCCCTAAAAAATGGTAAAAGTAGGGGGCCTGGGGGGTGGCCTGTTGATGGTTGCCTGTTCTGGTTTTTATGTTAATCTCAAATCTGTGTTCCCCCTTATTCGTTTTGAAAAGAGGGTTTTTAGGGAGCTTATTTATGGTTTTCGTTAAGGTAATCATTTGGGTAATTGCCCCCCTTGTTCATTGTTGGGCTAGGGGCAAACATTTTTTTCATTTGAAGGAGTTAGCCCTTTTAGTAGTTATAATGTTCTGGGGTGTTGGTGGTGTATTTGTTTCTTCCCCATAAAAGGGTTTCACGTCGGCACCGCACCGGCTTCGCGGACTTCGTCTTCACCCTTGTTTTTTTTTTTGCCGGGATGCTCAGACAACGTTTGTCGCTCTGCTTGGAATAGGTTGCGTGGTCAGATTACCTGATGTACATTCTCATTGCCAGTTACTTGATGAACACGTTACCTCTGACAGCATTTTGGCTTTCATCAGTGTTTGTTGTGTGTCCTCACCGCTTTTGTGATGTCTCCTAGAAAGCAGAGCGGTGGCTACATGAAACAGACGGTTCAGCAGGACCAAGCGGATGAGCAGACGGTTCAACCACCTCAAGCGGATGAGCAGACGGTTCAACCAGACCAAGCGGATGAGCCGACGGTTCAGCAGGACCAAGCGGATGAGCAGGACCAAGCGGATGAGCAGACGGTTCAGCAGGACCAAGCGGATGAGCAGACGGTTCAGCAGGACCAAGCGGATGAGCAGGCGGTTCAGGAGGAGGAGGACGCCGAAGTCGTCATGTTGGCTCAGTTGCTTTCCATGCAGATGGACATCAGCGGAAGTAGCAACGACACCTTGGGGACAATTCACACACGTGTCATGAAGCAGATGCTTCACTTGACACAGTTGAAGGACGGCATCGAGGGAGAACAGAAGAAGAGGGCAAAGATGGTGAAGGACGAGTTGAAGAAGGAGGAACAGAGGTTGGAGCAACTGCAGAAGAAGAGGTCGTTGAATGAGAAGAAGTCAGGCCTCATTTCGGTAAAGGTGCTTCTCCCTGACAAGACCACCTACATCACCATCAAAATCCGCAAGGGCAAAACCCGTGGCAGTCTCCGACGCCGTGCCATCAAACAGGCACAATCCCTTGGTTTCTTCAAGAACATTGACCTCAAGGGCAAGAGCAAGAAGAAGAACCCGACGGTGAAGTCGGTGTCGGATGTCATGCTTCTGGACATTAAAAGTGCCATCTTCACTCGCAATCTCAAGAAGGCGCGTGGTTATCTCTACAACTCGGGCGCATTCTTGGAGATGCCCATTCTGTTCATCTTGATGGACAGTGACTACGTGGAGGGCTTGACCATTTCTTTCCCTGACCCAAGCACGGCAGACCCCAATGAGGCGGTTGTGGATGACCAAGACGAAGATGAGGAGTCAGAGGATGACACGGATGATGAGGATGATGACTGAGTTCTCTCTTCACTTTTGTATAGGTGTCTTTGGTGGCGGTAGGCATTAAACCCTTTCCAGACATATGCTGTTGTTTCAAAATTCCACAGCCGTGTTGTGAGAGTTTGCCATGTCACCAGAATGGATGTCTCTGTCAGTAAGAACGTCTGACACTTGGACAGACCTTGCAATCTATCCGCCTTGTGGTTGAAAATATGCATCAACCAGTGAGCAACGATGAAGTGACAAATCACCTTGTGACCTTGTGACCTTGTGTTGTTTCTTGCGTAACATCAAGGTTTGTATGATAGTAGTGCCTACGGACAGCCTCTTGCTATGTTGTCCAAAATGAACACCGCTACGCAGACTAAGCGACCCCACTGGACTCAGCTCATGAAGGCAGAGAACCAAGCAATGCGGGACTTCTTGACGGAAAAGGGCTTTGCCGTGAAGCAGGTTGACAACACGGTTGCCTTTGTCATCGTTCCCTCCAGTGAACAGAACCAAGCAGATGACCCAAATGAGCCCTCCGAACCTTCTGAACCTTCTGAACAAGGCAGTGGTGATGAAGGGGAAAAGGGTGCTGTTCACATCATGGTTGAGGTGGAGTGTCTGAATGAGTTTCACCTTTTCACCATCTTCACCGAGACGATGAAGGTGCTGGACTTGAAGTTTGTACTTCATGGATGGTTTGGCATTCCATGGTTTCGAATGGAGTTGCATCACTGGACAGACATCCTTGATGATGAGGACATTCTCCTTAGCTACATGCCAGAGGAGGACAATGAGGGCGTGTTCACTCAGGTGCAGTTGATTGTGAATGAGGACGGTGGTATGACGGACAGTATGGAGGTGGTGCTGGTGGAGCAGTTCGGGGAAAGACGTCGCCACACCTTGGAGATGGCCAAGCTGTTGCCCTTTCAGACCATCATGTCCTTCCTCGGTTACTTCATGTCAGGTCAGTTGGACATCGACCCCAGCGACCTGACGCTCTTCTGCCACAGCGAGGACACGTTGGAGGACTACTCCGACAAGATGGTGGTGAACGTTCACATCAGGGGACAGGGCGGTGTCTTCAACCCAGTGAAGAAGACCTACTTGAAGCGAGAGCCAGCCATTGCAAAGTTGAAGGAGGACACACAGAAGCAGTTTGACATTGACCCAGAGGCGGACACACCTGACGCAGACTTGCCAGTTGAGTTCGTCCAGTTTCTGGATAAGGAGCGGGAGAAGTTGAACAACATGATGGAACTGAAGATGCGGATGGGCTCGTCTTTCTTCAAGGCTGGCATCAAACACGTTAGTTTGGACACCCTGTTCGCTATCCAGTGCATCTTTACCTCAAACAGGCAGAAGAAAGGCGTGAAGCACATGACCATCGTTGAAAAGATGGAGAAATCCTTGAGGTTGCTATATCCTCAACTCAACACCATCGAGAGGTGCAATGCGAAATTGGCGACCTTTCAGGCGCAGTTGATGAAAGACCTTGCTGGCATGTTTTGCGAGGAGAACTACAACTACAGTGAGCAGAACGGCAAGGCAAACATTGACCCGACCAACTTCATCAACCATGTGAAGTCAGAGGTGGAGCGTCGTAGTGAGGGGCAGTCTGTGGTGGATGATGTCACTGTGGGAGCGAACTGTTTGCTTCAGTGATGAAACATGTACAGATGTCCATTTCAGAAACCATCCAAACAAATGCCATGAAGGATAAAAAGGGCGTTCCCAAGTTTCAGGGAACAAGGGTCAGGTGTTCCCCAATCTCGGGGAGTTTGTTCCCCAACCTCGGGGAACAAGGGTCAGGTGTTCCCCAATCTCGGGGAGTTTGTTCCCCAAGACAAGGGAACAGGGGAAAACCGTGCCCCAAAGTAAGGGAACAGGAAACTGACCCTCCTTAATCCACCTTTTCCCACCACTTTTGCAATTGTCCCCGCATCCACTCACGCTGCTGAGGTTGAGAAGTCAAGGACGTCGTTGTCTTCAAGACTGACCCCTTCCAGGTTTGACAGTCACAGGGTTTTTAGAGAGTGGGGCTTCTTTATTCACCTCTAAATCAAGAAACAAGGAAAACTCTAGCCAATTTGTCAATTCAATGTTTGAGCCCAAGCCCAATTTTCAAGGTTTCTTCCCTTCGACCCTTCAACACCACTTTCCACAAACCCACTAAAAGCAAGGGCATAATCCACCAGTTCCCAAATTCACCCAAACCCCAAAATCTGAAAATCCATTTCAAGCTCATCACCAACGACCCCAATTTCAAGTTTCAAGTTCAACCCCAACCCCAACCAGCACCAATCCTGTTTGTCAGAAGGCACCTCCCTCGACGACAACAAGGTATCGGGCGGGTGACGGGTGGGTCGGGCGTTTCCTATACACCCTAAACCCTAATCCCTAAACCCTAAAATTAAACTCTGTAGCGAGGTGCCATGCAGTTGCGAGTCGCCGGTAACACTTTGCAGTTGCGAATCGCCGGTAACATTTTGTGAGGTTTAAATGTGTGGCGAGTGCTTGAAAGCGTTACCTATACACCCTAAACTAAACCGTTGTGTAAGGTTAAACTCTCGCCGATTTTTTGTTTCAATGTTTTAGACCAACCCCAATTTCAAGGGAGCTCTTCGCAAACCCTTAAATCCCAACAATCCCTAACCACCAAAATAAGGGCATAATCCCCCATTTTCAACTCCTCCAAAACCAACAAATACATAAACTTTAATGTTTTCAGTTTCAACCTCATCCCCAAACCCACATTTCCAGTTTCAAACCCAATCCCAAACCCGACCAACCGAACCTGTCCCTGAAAATAATTCTAATAATTTCATATTATTAGAACTATTTAGATAATTATTGAAAATAATTCTTCGCAAACCGTCCTCAAATGATATGTCCCCAAACACCCCTTTTGGGGACGTATCATTTTACCTAATGCTGTAATGCCCATATGGTAATGAAGTGAAAGCATCAATATAAAACCTTTTATTTTCATAATTACTCAGACTTTGCTTGACTTGAGACATTGAATATATTTGATGTGACTTACTCCTAATAAAATTATATGTGATTTCGTGCTTTTTGTTTTGATATAATGCTTCGTGGTAGTTCTGATACGACAGTTCTTTTTTCACTTTGTGTTTCACTACACCTTTTGATTTCTTATGTTCATCAACCTCACCATGAATTGTGAAGGCATAAGATTTAGGTTTCAATCCGATGAATTTAGTAATGATTTTTCCATTTACTTCGTCCTTAAACATTCCTAAGACCTTTTTATTAGTTTTGTCATGACATGGATGCTCAACAGGATAGTCGCTAAAATCCATGTGTTGCTTTATATCATTGAAATCCTTATAGACATCATCAGTCATTGTTTGAATTACATAACTGTCAGTATCAGTATAAACCAGTTTGATGTTTTCATTATACTTCTTTTTCAATACATCATAGTAAAACTGATACATATGTAATTTGCTTAAATCTAAAATGCTCATTCCTAAGAAAATCGGTTTATCCAGTTTCAGTTTTGCTTTAGTTTTCTCAACTCCGACGAGATTTTCATTAATAATAAATCTATTTTTGAAAGTTGGATTATTAACGCATTTTTCATATCTTACCTCATTATCAACCAGTTCAAAGTCCATATGGTTTCGTTTGTCTTCCATAGTTTTTCCGTACACCGCGTTATTCATTAATTTGAATAAATCTTTCTCAAAATCGCTTTTGGCTTCTTTCCTTTTACCAGTGTTGAAATCAATCCACGGTTTCAACCATGCCCTCTGTTGAAACTTTATTATCCTATGGACTTTACCCATTTTCATTCCCATTTTCAAATAATACTGTAAAGTCTTGATATGAACCACATATTTTTCTTTATCCTTTAGATTTAATATTAACTTACTTGTTTTCTCGTCCTTCGGGGTTTTTCCATCATAATATATTTTGAAGACTTGCTTTTGATAGTCGGAAAGCATATTCACATTTACATTCATTATTTCAGGCGCTAGTGGATAGTCGGAGTGGAAATCATGCAATGTTTCGGGATATTCCAAATCAACTTCCATAATATAACCAAACTCATCGTTTTCATTCCAATTTTCAACACTGGGCGTTTTCTTTGCCCACTTGATATTTTTTAGCGGTAACTTCTGGGACATTGCTAAACCATACAAGTTATTAGCATCCAAGTAACTAATATAATTTGATGGCTTGTTCTCATCATATGCTTCCCCCATATACTTATTATTTGCCACTGCTAATTTATGACTGACTTGACACATGCCACCTCTCATTCCCTTTTCAACCATCTCAAACATTTCTTGGTCATGCAATTGTTCTATTTCAACACCAGTTTTTAGAAGCATCGCGTCCCATGCGAAATTTGGCAACGTATAATAATGAGCGGGGTCTAAACCGTAGTATTCCATACACAAGTCTCTAAAGTTTTCAAATACATCGGTCAGTAGTAAAACATCAGTTCTTAAATACAGGTCGTGATACTGTCCGAGCGTCCTGATGCCGAAGTGCTTCCAGACCTTCAAGGCTCGTTCGTAATCCTTGTCGCTGACGTGCTCCTCACTCAATTTACTGTAAAACGCTTCTTTCGGTGGTAAAGCCCTTTCCTTAAATCTTTCAAAATCATCAAAGTAGTCATAGGGATAAATACCCTTGTCAGTCAATAAATCCAAATCTTCATCGGTTTTAACATACGGGTTTCTAACGCTGTATCTGAAATTGTTCTTCCAATTCTCACGCTTTTTATCATCCTCATATTTACTCAACTTCACCAACTTATCCAACGAAGACGATAAGAAACTGAAACTGTCCTTGAAACAAAGATTTTTAAAACCAAAGGTTATAAACTTTTCGCTGTTCTGAGCGATACATTCTATTTTAGAATTCTTGTTCAGTTCGTGAGCCTTGTTGATGATTAAGTGGGCATCGTAGTTTTTAAGGTTATGAAGAAACACAGGGATTTTATAATATCTCATACTAAAACCAAGATTACAATCATCGTGGGCGCATCCTCTGTAAGCTCCAGTAAAGTGACAATGGTCTCGAACCTTCTTGTCCTCAGGTTTAAAACCATTTCCACAGATAAAGCAAGTAGTAGCATTTTCAAAATCTTCCTTGTCCTTTTCAGTCATGATTATCTCTTTTACTTCCTTCATCCTACTAATAATATCTTCTCTGACTTCATTGATTTTTTCAACAAACTTATCCATACAATCTTCACCTCTGTATAAGTAAGGCTCACTACTTCCGGTTATAGCATTGACTACATTAATCATAAAACCACACGGACGATGATTTTGATATGATGTAGTTTTAGCTTTTGCCGATTTGCTTTTAACATCAATTGGCACAGTTAAACATTCAAAGTCGGCATAGATTACGAATGGAGCTTTAAGTTTCTTGAAATGGTTTTTGAATTCTATTGTTTCACCTGCTTTTGGCATTTCTATTTTTTGACCCTCAACTGCTAGACATCCCTGTTCTTCGTGTTTCTTTAAAAGTTCTTCGGTCTTGAAACCATGTGAGCAGGTTCTACAGTGATACTTCTTCGCCTTCATCTTGTTAGTCTGACTACTCATTAACTTATCATAATTTTTGATATAAGCGTAATGGGATTTAACATCATCAGTCAATTTAATCAAATCGATTTTGTGTTGTGCTTGTGGGTTGTTGCTTCTTTTGTATAATAAAATAGTTTTACTATTCGTATCGGGGTTTATGTAATAAACATTGACCGATATGTGTTTGTTCTGTTCTTCAAATAGTTCAATCTCATCATTACCTACTGGAAAGTCTATTCCATCCCATTTGATAAATTTGTCATCTACATATTTCTTATAATGATACATGTCGCAGGGATGGTCTTTTTTGTATAACTCATAAAATCCGCATTGAACGGAATATTTAAAACATAAGTCATCCTCATTTTTAATATTAATACAAGCCTTTTTGTTTGCCACCCAGTCGGGTAATGGAATGAATGATGAACCACGGGTAGGATTGTACCTGTCATAACTGATGACTAACTTTTCAACTTGGACAAGAACCAATCCCGACTGAACGTATTCGGTTATTTCAATTTGTGTCTCAATGTCGTGTCCAATGTTGTTTAAGACGCTGTTCAACTCATCGGGATTATGAATATTGTATCTTCTGCTTCTTAACCTCCTTTGAATAAGTTCGTTGTCGGGATTTTTGAATGATAAATCGGTTTCCACGATTATTTTCATGTTCGGGTTTCTGTTCAGGAATTCGGCCAGTCGTTGCTTCTGGTATTTTAAGTAGGATAAACCTTTCATCCCCTTTAATCTTATATCACTTACCGAGTAGGTGTTGGCGTATCCCTTGAACGCTTGTTGCTCGTCTGTGATTTTGGACTTGAAACGCTTGACATAATCCTGTAAGGGTCTGCCTCTCGTTAGTTTTAGATAATTAGCACCTTTCATTAAAAGGCCATGCTTTCTATATCCGTCACTCCTCGCCACTTCCTTGAGTTTCGTGTTCAATACGTTTGAAACTGGTTTGTTCTTATCATATCTGTAGGTCTTATCACCTATTTTGAGTTTTTGTGTTTGCCTCCCTTCTTTTTGTATTAGTTCGCCTTGTTGGCTGTTTAAAATGAAATCTATGATTTTTCCTTCTGACATGGTAACCATAATACTATACTCTATATAATATAAGGTATTTTCTCTTTAAGTAGTTTTTCGGGCTGGGGTTGGCTGTTGGAGAAAATGGGTTTCGGGTTGAGAATGAACGCATTAATCTCATTAAGTGTTTTTAATAAGATGAATGATTATTATTTTTTCATAATGTGCATTGTCGCGAAGCTTGCGAACAAATTTTAGATTTCTTGTGTTTAGATAAATTTGATTTGCTTGATATCGTCCTTCCGCAGTCCTCACAAGTGTAAGACTGTTTTAGGTTATTGTTGTAGTAATTCTGGTGGTAGTTCTTCTGGTCGTCCCTCCACCTCACGGGTTGCTCACTGTCCTCGCTCGAAGTCTGGTTCTGTTCGCTTATCATCTGTAAGACTAAGTCGTTTTCTGCTTTCATCAGTTCAACCATCATATCAAATTCGTCATTCGTTATTCTCTGTTTACTATTACCGTTAATGAAAATTCCTGTCATTTTACTATATTAGGGCGTTTTGTCTTTAAGTAGTTTTATTTTTTCTTCTTACCTCGGCTACTTTTTGTATTTGTGCTTTCTGGGCTTCTACTCCTGCTTCTTGTTTCCATTTGTTCCCTCGTCCATTCACTACCTCTAGCTATTTCTTGGGGTGAGTTGCTCCTGCTTCTTGTTTCTAATTGTCTTCTGTTCATTTGATTACCTCTTGCTCTTTCTTCTGGTGAGTGGCTTCTGCTTCTTGCTTCTACCTGTCGTCTTGACCAGAATGATGCCCTCGGTTGTTCTTCTTCCTGTTCCCTTGATTGTTCTGATGGTGTGGATGTCTTCTTGTCACGTTTGAATAGTTCAAATACGCTCTTGTCTTCTCCACCTAAAAATATGTTTCTTAACGATTTTATTTCTCGGGTTTCCTCTTTCTTATCTTTTTCGGTTGATGCTGATGACGATGATGACTGTTAAATGAAGACTTTGTAAATCTTCCTGCTTTTCATCTTTTGGTTCATCTTTTGGTTCATCTTTTGGTCCTGAAATTGCATTACTATAAATTTCATCAGCAAAATCTTTTGCTATATATCGTGTTGTTTGTGCGTCTGCCTCGTTGTTTTCATATAACTGTGATGTTGGTGCTACTTCATCAAACATATCAGGGAACAATTCATGTTGAAGAACTTGTTCATCAGTTTGAACTCTAGCATTCAACCGTAGTCTCCTATCGTATTTTGAAAGGTCAAAATCGTCAAAATCTATATTGTTAATTGACAAGTCAATTACCTGTCTTTCGGGGATGATTTCAATTTTTAATCTGTGCGTCATCGCTTCCTTTAGCATTTCTTCAAAAGTAGGGCGTCGGCGTAATCCATAATATTTAACAGTCATATTAAATATTATATATTTTATTAAACTTCCGCAGGTATTTCTTTAAATGAACCATCCATCACGGTTGGACTATCTTCTTTTTCCTTAGGTCGTGGGTGGAAAACTGAGTAATACACTTTATCATTGTAAAACCTTACTAATTTCAATCTGTGTTCCTTCTTTATAAAATCACCATCGCTATTAATTAAAGCATTATATAACTCAGTGAATTCTTCATAAACACTGTCTTTAATCTTTTTAAATCCTTTCAGTTTGTCCATGACTTCTTTCATCTCTTCTGGTCTGCTTGCAAGATAAGCGGGTGTTAATTCAGACGCTCTTTTCTTAAACTCGTTGTAACCATAAGCGTCTTCTGCTTTTGATTCTACTTCAACAACTGGGTCGTCTTCTCGTTCATCTTCTTCTTCGCCTTCCTCTAATGGTTCTAATTCTGGCATTTCATCAGCGGACACCATTGAATGAACTTCTACACCGGCAGGATATGAACTCTTCGATACAGCGCTTGCCATTTCTTCGTGTTGTTGTCTCCAAAGTCTCATTCTTTCAGCAAGTTCTTCTTTCTGTTTCTGTGCTTCCGTTAGTCCTTCTTGAATGAAAGACTGGTGTTGTTTCAGTGTGTCAGCAAGTTTCAACTCGTCATTAAGTTTATCTCTTACTCTGTCAGAGTCCGACATTGCTCCTTTCATAACTTCTCCTCTCCGGTCTAGTTCTTGTTTCTTTTGAATGTCTAAGGCTTCCTTATTATCAAACTGACTACCGTATTGGTTTAATCTGTATCTTGTCGCTTTTCTGTCTATCACATTTTCAATTGATGGACGGTTCTCATCTCCTACTAATGTTTCTTTCAATAATTCATCATAAGAAGGTCTCAAATGTAATTGTGATTTCAATGAACCTACTTTTACCGGTCCTACTGTATTCAATCTACTAATTGATTTAATCATAGTATATTAATTATTTAGAAAAATAAATTAATCAGAGATATTCTTAATCATTTCTTCTAAATGCTTCTTTCTTACAGTTAGTTGTTCCTTTGTTTGTATTCCGTCTGGTGACCGTGTGTTGTCTAATATTTTTCTTATTCTGTCTAATTCCTTTCTGTAACTTTCGGTTCTGTTGCTTTCAGCTAAATCATTTCTATACTTTATTAATGCTCCCTGTGATTGTCTCGCTTCCAGTGTGTCCTTCAACTGTTTAAAATAATTCATTCTTGAAGCAACTCCCCATAAATCTGAAACATTATAATGACGTTCTACTTGTGGTGCCCTTTTAAATTCTACATTTCTATGACTTCTCGTAAGCATGAATAATATATATTATAATTAGATTATTATTTAAAACATTGATGAAGATAATTTGTTTATTTTTTCTTGTTTATCTTGTTTTTTCTTTTGTTTAAGTTCTTCATAATGTTGGCTTAATAGTTCTGTTGCCGTGGGTTTCTTAATAGTTTCTTTAATCACTTCTTGTTTAATCTCATTCTTAATTTCTTCTTTTACTTCAGGTTGTATCTTTCTAATATTCTTTTGTGGATTGACTGGGAGCATCTCGGTTTTTGCCCCTTTACAATTTTTAGGATGTGAGTGTCTCAAACTTTTCAATGTCATCTTTTTAGAGCATTGTTCACATTCTACTAATTCAACTTCTTTTTTAGTTCTTGGTAATGCTTTTGCTTTCGCTTTTGGTTCAGGAGTGACTTCTTCAGGTTTAACTTCTTCTGGCGTTGGTTCTTCATTAACTGTTTCATTTTGTTCAACGACTTCATTATTAACAGGTGCTTCTTCTGTTTTAGTTTCATTATTAACATCTACTACCTCAATACTTGACATATAATATATATAGATTTTCCATATGGAAAATCTATATATATTATTTAAATAATATCGCTTTTTACAAATAATAATGACAGGGATACATTTACTCCATTTAAATTAATTTCATTTCCTAATGAATTAGAAAGCCAAAAGTCTAACTGTTTAAAACTTCTATTTGATACATCCAAGTAATCCAGTGGATTTAATTCGGAGTCGAAAATCAAACCAGAATGTGGTGCTGTGACTGGTACTTTCTTAACAACTGTGCTATCACCCGTTCTTAAATTTACTTGATTATAATTAGACAACTGAGAAGAATGAATATAAATATTTCTAATAGGTTGAAGATTAATGAAACCAGAAACATAAGGAACATTATATCGATAAACATTCATTTGATAATTTCCTAAAACTTCATTAACAGACTGTAAATTATTAGTATCAAAACTGGCATTCCATATATAATCAGAATATATTATTTTCATTTGTTCATCAGTGAATACTGCAAATTGTCTATCGGCATAGTTTGAAGAAATCGTTATTTTATTAGTTTTCACACTGTAAGTAACTTCATAAGTATTTGAGAAATTAGTATTATCTACAACATCGTTTATTTTCGCTTTTAATTCTGTCGCTAGTTCTGTGCCAGTATAAACTCCTTCTGCTAGCGCAACAGCAATCCAATGGACATTAGTATTATCTTCATCTGGAACTAATGGAGAAGAATAAAAATATAGAATATTATTTAATCCTGACTGTATTGAATACCACGAGTTAGGTAATGTTACTTCGTGAATGTAGCAATGAACTCCGTTGTCTGTTTGTAATGTTTCCGGCAATTCAACTCTAAAATTTGATGATGAACCGCTAATTCTATGAGCACTGTCAATATAGACCTTCTTGTATGTCAACATAATATATTTTTAATTAGAAAATAAATTTTCTAATTAAAAATTATTCTGTTGCTTAGGACTTCGTCGTATGTCAGCATTATTAATTAATTGAGAAATTAATTTATAACTTTAATTATATGATTAATAATAAAAAGTTAATTTATGAAATGAAGCATGGGAAAATTAAACATTATCAACCTTATAAGAAAACAACTAAAATAACTGATGTTATGAAGCAAACTGACAAAATATTAAATAGTTATTATCCTAATTCAAATTTAACTGATGCACAAGGTTTGAGTAGAGCATATGGCAATGGTAACGGTTTTTATATTGATGGTGATAAAATGTATATAAGCGGAACATTTGGAAAAGGAACGTTTGGAGGTGCTGTTAATGACATTCTGGCAGATGTAGGACTTCCCTTTAAAATGACTAAATATTCACAACGATATAAAGACACATCAACAGCATTGGATGAAAACAATGAAGTTAAACATCTTATAACACATAGTCTCGGTTCAAGTGTAGGGGCACAGATAACAAAAGATTATCCTGAAAGAGAATTAACTTTAACCAGTTACGGCGCACCGTTTATATCACGAAGGTCTAAAATTACTGATGATTACATTAATTTTAGAAGTATCTTAGACCCTGTCAGTATTGCTGACCGTGGCGCTATAACTGTTTATACTGGTTCATTAAATCCATTTACTAACCACGATTACATAACTGGATACGGAGACCAAGGTAAAGATGTTTCAAGAAGTGTTGAACCGGTAACAGAGATAATATAGTTAAATAACTACTTAAATATATAAATATACAATATTATATATGAATAATCAGTTACATGAAAACTTGACAGAAAGTGAAACAAAATATAAACCATCAACACTTGTAGAAAGATTAAGGGATTTAAATAGAGACAGTAAACGAACACATGTAAAATGTCTGTGTGGGTGTTTCATTATTAGGAGTGTCAGAGTTAGACCTGACTATATTGATTATAACTGGATTATTTCAATTTATAATATGTTTGTACCAAAATATAAAAATGGTTATGTCCTCATCAATGACAACGCTAACAATTGTAATCATACTCAATCAGACCTTGATGAAATAGTAAAAAGAAAAAACGCAAAACTATTTTCATATTATTATTATGATACAACATAAGAAATATGACAATGAAACAACAGATGATATGATTAAGAATGAAAATAAAAAGTATAAGAAAAGTTCATATGATGAAATTAAAGAATTAGTAATGGAGAAAGAAAAAGGGAATAATCCAGTTGAAGATAAGATTAATAAAAAGAAAATTAAAATATTTAAAAATAATAAATCTAATCAAAAGGATTACACTAAATTATTCAATTTGTAAAACATAATTATGTTTTAGAAATTAATGAAATTACAATTTCATCAATTTGTAAAAAACATATTATTATTTGTTTTTTAGAAATTAATGAAATTGCAATTTCATCAATTTAGTTTAAATTATTTCTAAATTAAATTATATATAGCAATGGAAACTTTTAGTGCTGAAGATATTCTAATTGACAACCTCTCATTCAAATTAAACAAAGGTGCAAGTTATATAAATGAGCGTCGTAGCGTTTCGTTCTTCCCGTCTGGTTCAAATGTTTATACTCCATCGTCTGGAAATCGTGTGTTGAAAATTGCATTAAATGCTGAAGATAATAGTTGGTTAGACCCTCAATCAGTGATGGTGTATTTAAATGTTGAAAACAAGGATACTACAAACAATCGGAAAGTAAGACCACTGTCTCCTGCTTATTCCTTCTTTAGAAGAGCACGGTTAATTGCTGGTAATCAACTTGTTGAAGACATTGATTATTATAACAGAAATCATCAAATGATGAGTTGTTTAATGTCTAAGGGTGCTCGTGATAATGAAGATGCCCAGAGTTTTGGTTATAGATTTGATGACGATTTAACACAAAGAGTAGCAAATCCATCAACTGGACTTATTGGAACTGCTTATGACAGCAATTCTATTCCGGGGTTTCAAACAAAAATGGTTGTAGGTTTCAAACCGATGCTTGGATTATTCAATCAATTTAAGTATATTCCATTAAAGGCGTGTCCTCTTGTTTTGGAACTTGAACTGGTTTCAAATTTTACTGATTGTATTGTTACACCTGCTGTTTCTACTGATTTCCCTGTCAGTGAATTGGCACCTAATGATTTCAAAAACACAAGTGGTCAATTTGAACTTAATAATTGCTTCCTTCAATGTGATGTAGTAAGTCTGGATAATGATTTACATAATAAATATGTTGCTCACCTCCTCGACGGGAAAGAACTCCCTATCACTTATAATACTTATATTTGTCAGTCTAATTCTGTTGTCGGTCAAGCAACAATAAACACTACAGTTGTCCGCTCTGTGTCTAAACTCGCTGCCGCATTCATCACCTTCAACAAAGAAGACCTCACGGGAGCAAGCACGGAAGTTCATAAAGAATACAACAGATTTTATCATCCTATGAGTCGTATTACTTTTGCTAATTCGGGAATTTATGATAATGACCTTGATTTAGAATTTCAACTACAACTCGGTTCAAAATTATTTCCTGAGTATCCTTGTAAGAGCATAACACAAGCGTTCTATTATTTACGAAAAGCATTGAATTTACCTTTATTTCATCAACATCATTTATCTATTGAATTTAATCAGTATAAATCAGATAAGTTCATCTTTGCTATGAATATGGAGAAGGTTCCCGATAGTTCATACACTGGAATTAACACGAAATCTGGGCAACAGCTTCTAATTCGTTGTAAACCATCAGGTTCTATGCTTACTGCTTTGATGCCTGACACGATTTATATAACATTAGTATCAGAACAAATATTATCCATTAGAGACGCCGGAGTGCAGATACTTGATTAAAAATAAGTAAAAATGATAACATTAAAAAATAAATAAATATTATCATTTTCTATTATTAATATATAATGCCTTCAATTAATTTAACAAACTTTGAGAATGTTGTAGCGCACACAATTAGCGAAATCAATTCTACAAGTGGGGTAACAAACATTAGAAACATATACGCTAATCAAACAGATATAATTGATTTACTCAACAACAAAGCAGACCAAGTAGACACTTACTCAAAAGCTCAAATTGATAGTAATTTTTATGATATAACTCAATCATATAACAAAACAGAAGTAAATGTATTATCAAATAATATTAGTTCAAATACATTTTTAATAGGTAATCTGACAATAACTTCAAATACAAATTTTAATAATATTTCATCAAATACAAATTTAATAAATAATTTAAATTCTACTATGACAACTAATTTTAATAACATTAGTTCTAATTCTAACTTAATTAATACAAATTTTAATAATATTTCATCAAATACAAATTTAATAAATAATTTAAATTCTACTGTATCAACTAATTTTAATAATATTTCATCAAATTCTCACTTAATATCTCAATTACAAACAGGTTCATTTAATGAATCAGATTATTACAATAAAATAACAACTAATAATTTATTATCAGATAAATTAAATACATCAATATTAAATAATACAATAATACATAATATAACAACTACTTCAACTTTCAAAATAGCAGAATTTGGAAATTATAATTATTATCATGAATTATACAATAATTATATTGATACTTATATTTATGGAAATTTAAGTGGAGCAACTATGTTTTTAAATCAAAGAGGTTTTGGAGATGTAGAAATTAATAATTCTTCGGTTTTTCAAAATGATAAAATAATATTAAATCATAATACTACAATATTAAGTAATTTGCAGGTAAGTGGAGCTTTTTCTTGTTCGTCTATTTTAGATATTACGGGATCAGATGCTAGGTATGTTTTACAATCAGATGGATTAAGTAATTTAATAACGGGAAATACAAACACTATTAATTCAATAATTACAAATGATACCGCGCAAGATACAGTAATAAGTCAAAAATTAGACAAAGTCAATACTACATTACAAACAGTCAATTCGCCATTAATCATCAGTTTAACAGATAATACTAATCCTATTTTTAGAATCCAGGACGCAGTTAGTAACCAACGACTGGAATTTAAACGAGGATGTCAGTTGGACTCTTATCAGGGATTAACAGGTGCAACGCCTTATAGACTCTGGCTCGGATGGAACACGGGCGATGTCATTATTGGAAGACCTAATAATGCTTCAAGAATTACGATCAACGGTAATGTACATACTTCATATAATTTTGCGCAGATGCACGGAACTTCATATTTTGAAGGTGCTGTTTATATGAAAGGAAATTTATTTACAAATAATGATTTCTCAACAGATATTAAAACAAAAATAGATAATATCAATACTTCAATAAATGGATTAGAACCATACTTAGAAACATATACCCCATCTTCGACCGAAGGCTTTTACATACATCATCCTAATTTTTTAGCTTGTAGTATCGGAGATATAACCAATGCTTCTAACCAATACTTCATGGCAGATGGGCTTGTAGGAAAAACAATTTTTAGTAAACCTATCGATGTGTTAGGTAATATTTATACGAATGCTGATGTTAATTGTGATAATGTTAATATTGATACTGATGGTAAATTAACAATTGATACAAACTGTGAATTATATAGATATGTTAGTGCTTTTTCATCTTTTGATATGAGAAATACCGATGCTAATTCTTCAATTAGATTTATTTGTGGAGACCCCGCTGTTCAGTCCAACATAGTCGGGGCAGTTAATATTACCAGTGGATGGACTTTTAATACTGCTACTGTTGATGTTATGGGTAATTTATTTGCTGATGATGTTTATGTTAAAACTAATGGAGCATTAAGAAGCAATCATTTAGCACCTAACGGAGGAACATTAATAACCGTTGATACTAATATGGCAATACAAAATGCTTATTTAGCAACTAATACAATACAATCATTTGATTTAACAACAGTTTCATTTTTAAATGATATTTCCATGACTACTGGCACAGACATAAAGCTTGGTACGAGTGAAATATCAACTTATTACGATGGAACAAATTTATCCACAATTGATGTAATATTCAGAACATCAAATACTGCGTTCAGAATAGCAGATAGTTCAACTACATCTTCAGTTTTATTATCTATTGATAAGGCATTTGGAGCTACCATTAATACTGAAAATTTTACAAATAATGCTTTATCAACTTTTAACGAAAATGTAACAGTTGCAGGAACGAAGAAATTGCTATGTAATACACTTGAACCATCAACAGGGACAAATATAGATCTTACCGCAACAACAGTAACCATCAATGGGACGTTTGTGGACTCATCTGATTCACGGTTGAAATATGACATAGACAATATCAAATCTAATTGTATGAATATCATTAAGAAATTTAAACCGAAGAAGTTTAAAAGACACGATAGAAATGATGACGGTAAAACTCACATTGGTTATTTAGCAGACGAAGTATTAAAAGCAATTCCTAAAGAATTTGAAAATGTTGTTAGTAAAGATAGAGATTATTTAGGATTGAATTATTTAGTTCTACCTGTGTTGGTTCATAAGGCAGTATTAGAGTTAAATGATAAAGTAGATAAACTTGAAAAAGAAATTAAGGAAATGAAAAAAGAAAAATCTAAATAATAATATATAATGGGTATTGGTCAAAGTAAAAACGAAGAAAATAACAGTATGGAAGACATTAAGAATTTAAGAGTAGATGAAAAAACGAGAGCGGATACTTTAATAATAAAATCTATTCAAGAATGTGTAACGAGAATAGAAAAGTTAGAAAATCAAAAATCGGACAAACTATTATATAAATTACCTGCGTTGAATTTATGCAACGCTTCATTGATTTAAATTAATAATATTAATATGATTCATTAACATTATTAATTAAAAAATATGAATAAAATTTACTAATAAAACTTTGTCTTTCTTAATTGATGACTTTAATAGTTATTTTTTTCACTTGTAATGAAATAAAATTAACCATATTGCCCTATACACTAAATTAGTTTCATAAAGGTCTTTATTAAGAAAATAATAAATATCAAATAAATTATTTGATGTTAAAGTACGATTACGAACATGATTCAAACAAGTAAATGAGGTAGATGTAACAAATATATCATATTCAATTAATAATTTTAATGGTTTATGTTTTTGATGTAATTTATCTAACTCACTTAAGTTAAAAATATATGATATGCCGTTTTTGATAATATTTTTCATATTGATATTATCAATTTCAAAATATTGTGAATTCTTTAATTTGTAAGACTTATACACTGGTTTAAATTTATTAATATAATTTTTAATAATATTATTATTTTTTATTTTTAATAATCTAACATCACCTAAATTATAAGATAATACAAGGTTTTTAATGTCTAATGGTAAATCATAAAATAACATAATATATTTAAATCTTTATTTTATTTTAAATGCTTTTTCAAATCTAACATAAAACATATTATTAACATAAATTAGGCTTTAATTATTTAATTTTCTTTTTGTTCAGTCATAAGTTGCTTTCGCTCTTTGTTTGCATTATACTTTTCTCTTCTTTCTTGATTGAATTTATCCTTGATACGTTCATACCATTCGTGCTTTGTTTCTTTGACATGTTCTTTGTTCCTTTCTGTCCATAGTTTCTTGTATTCTTTTGCTTCATCTTCTGTTCGTGTTGGTCTGGCCGTGTTCAAGGTTGCGTTTAGTTGTTCAATATATTCTCGCTCTGTTTTCTTTGCCATCATTTCATTTTCACAGTTTAAGGTTTCTATCAGTATCATATCCCAGTTGTCCCACCCACCATTTTCTCTAATGAATTTATATAGGTATTTATTATTTACATGGTTGTTATATGACTTACCAAAGGAATTATAATGACTTGTTTTATGAGCAGATTTTCTGTTTTTGAAATTGGTTGTATGACCTACATAACAGTCTTTGATGTTTAAGTCCTTGCAAACAATTTTATAAAAGTGAGTATTTGAATAGTCTATTTCTTTTCTCGGCATTATACAGTCCTAACAAGTATTAAGAAGTATTCTTTAAAACTATTTTTTTATTTTACTTTAAACGATTTTTCAAAGCGAATGAAGAACATTTTGTTTATGTCCTTAGCATTCATATTGACGAAAAAGAAACTGTAGGCTTCATCATTAACAGCGGTATGATACATGTTTAACAGTTGTTGCTTATCAACAATGGCACTGTTTTCCTCAATGAAAGACATAAGTTCAGTAGCATTCTTCAATCTAAATATATATAACGAACTCGCATTCAAACGAATAATTGGTGCTAAAACATTGTATTTCTGTGTTGAGAGAATAAAAGAAATCGCATCATGTCTTCCTCTTGTTGCTAATCCATGGAGTAGTTTTGAATATCTCACAAACTTAGCATCATCAGCATGGTCATCTATCACGATTAAAATTGAATGTAGTTTCTTCATCTTCTGTTCTTTCATATAATGAATTATCTTTCTTTGTGTGTTAATTATTTCTTCCAGTTCTTCAGGTTGGTAGGTGTCATAATATAACTTTTCTTTTTCGTCATCAACCTTCATATTATCTTTTTGATATTTCTTGACTTCAACGAAGGTAGGGTCATTATGAACCGACGGGCTAAAAATGAATATACGGGCGAAGCAGTCCCTATAAACATTTAGGATAAGGTTTTGAATTAAAACTGTTTTGCCACCCGTTGATGAAGCAACAACAATTGAGCGAAAAGGTAGTTTTGGTACATGTTCATATTTAGATTGTTTGAAATCGTAATCAGTTATATTTATTGGTTTTATTATTGGAACATCAGACATAATAAAATAATATTAAAGTTATTTAGAAAATATTTTATATTTATTATTTTATATGAATAGAAGTTATTCAGATTATATTGATATAATAGATAAAGTAGAAAATATAGAACAAGTAGTAATAACTGATAGTAAATGTAAGAAAGTATGCTATTGTACATTAGAATTAATTAAGTTAGGAATACAATATATCAAAAATAAAAATGTAAATATTAATATAAATGGGAAGAAAGAAAAACAAAAAGAATAAAACGAGTTCTTGTGGTTCTTCAACTGATGAAGAAAAAGAAGAAATTGTTAAAGAAACATCAGTTATTGAGTTTGCTTGTCCGATGTGTAAAAAGATGTTAGAAATGAAGAATGAATTAGAAATACAAAAGAAAGGAAATTGTAAATGCTCGTGTATTCCAACAAGTTTCAAAATGAGTAAAAATGATAAGAAAATGAATATTGATAAAACTAAAGACAGTATCAACTTAGAAACAGATGTTCATAATATAACTTTTAAATGGGGTAAGGATGCATCACTTTCGGAAAATGGTGATATCGAAACTCAGGAAACTATACGTGAAATGATGAAAAAATAGTATTTAAAGAGTAGATTTAACATAATTGCAACATTTAGTTTTAAAAGTTTAGTTTTATAATTTAGTATATATATGGAAGAACATTTAGAGAACATTGACAGTAGTTTGGAGTTGTTGTTTCCAAGATTAGAAAAAGTGTTGGAGCAAAATGAAAACATACTGAACATCTTAAAGAGCATGAATATTAAACCTACATATAATAACAATAACAATTATCAAGCAAAAGAAGTAGATAGAGACAGTAGCGAATACAAAAATAAACGAAACATTTATGTTAAAAAACTGAATGAAAAAGTCATAAAAGAACCTAAACAATCAAGTCTGGATTACTATCAAGTCAAGTATAAAGAAGATACCAAGAAATACGTTTAATCATTAACTAACAAAATTTCGTGTCTCAAAAGCGGTTTGTTTATTCCTGCTACTTTGTAAGTTTTATTACCCATAATATCATATTCAATTTTATCGATATTGAATATTTTATTAGACCATTTAGAGTTATACTCCTTTCTGTCGGTGTAATTACCCCTTTTCTTTTGGAACACTTTTACCTTGTCGTTCTCCTCTATTTTGGGATACTTTCTTTTGTTTTTTTCTCGTAGTTTAAGATTGACCTTTACATTTATTTCATTGTCGTCCTTGTGTGCATCGGTCGGTGTCATCCTTGTTGATGAGTGAGATGTGCTGTTATACTGTTTCAATGCTTGCGTTAGGGCATCGGTCCATTTCATGTTGTTAAACCTAACTCTATCGTGAATTTTGTTTTTCATCGTTCTAATAAAACGCTCGGCCACATTTGCGTGGGTCTTCGTGACGATGTGGTTTATTCCTTCACTGTTGAAGAAATCCTGAACTTGATTTTTAGTTGCAAACGCTCCGTCGTCATCAGAATACACGGACATCGGATAACCCATCTTTTTAAAGCTTGCTCTCAACGCCTTCAAAACGTGCTCTCCGTCTCTTTCCTCCATCGGTATTACATCTGCTAATTTACTGAAGATGTCAATCACGACTAAAGCATACTGTGGAACGTTCTTGTCTTTTGCTAAAGGTGACATATGCATTATGTCTATTTGATATTCATATCGTGCGAATGGAGCGGTATAGGAATTAGTACCTCTATAATTTTTGATTTGTTTATTTGGTTGTTTCTTTAAGAAAGACTTTACATCGTCTAATGTTATTGTTGGGTCTTCTTCCTTTGCCTTCTTGTGTGTCGCTTGTGTGCTTCCGAAACCCTCGTCTAAGTCGTAATAGATGTTGCTGATTATTTGGTCTTTTGTTAATCTCGCCATTATATTAAATTGTTAGAAAATATTTTTTCAATAAAAACCCCGCCCCTTAACATAAAATAAAAAACTACTTAAAGAAATATTAACTTATTATATTAAGTGAAAATATGACTGAACATGTCGGAGTGATTGCTGACTTATCAAACTGGGTGCTATCAGACGAAGAAGATGATGATAATGACAGTTATAAAAAGGAATTAGATGACGAGTTAAACAAAATAAAGGATTTCATCAAAAGACACCCTTTGCCATCAGTTGATGAAAACGAAGAATTCTGGAAAGATGTTATTAACAGGTTTAGGGATAATAGCGGATTAAACTTGATGACAATATACTCATTTGTTAGGTTTGACATCATGAAAGAAATGTATGAAAACCTAACAGATGAAGTCATCATAAAAGACTGTGGTAAAAAGTTAAACCGAGATGGACAGTTTAATGCTATGATTATTAATCACTATATCTTATCGGGAGCGATACGGAAACTAAACACAGAAGACAGTCTAGTAGATGGTCAGATGCGAATTATTGAATTCTGGTGGGATGGAATAGGTGGATGGAAAGCATGAGTGATTTAGTTTATTCATATTACTTAATTATAATATGATTAAACAATGTAAACTTTTATAACCTTTCATTATACTATAATTTTAACTTATAACAAACTTTCAATAACAAAAACGATGACAAAACAAACAAACCACCAACGCCCCAGAACTTGATAACTACTAAAAGGGCTAACTCTTTCAAATGAAAAAAATGTTTGCCCCTAGCCCAACAATGAACAAGGGGGGCAATTACCCAAATGATTACCTTAACGAAAACCATAAATAAGCTCCCTAAAAACCCTCTTTTCAAAACGAATAAGGGGGAACACAGATTTGAGATTAACATAAAAACCAGAACAGGCAACCATCAACAGGCCACCCCCCAGGCCCCCTACTTTTACCATTTTTTCCCCTAACCCCTCCCCAGGGGGGGTCCACGTACCACGCGGTGATTCGAAGACGCTTCACTAAATCTGTTCATTGTGCGGGCTTGCGCAACTCAGTTTGTCAAAAACATTGGGGTGTTCGATTTCCCCCGGGTGCGCTTTCGCATCCTTAGCAGCTCCAGCGGCACATCGCCAGCATCACCTGCATCATCCGCATCAGCGCCTGCCAAGGATGCGGATGATGCAAGTGATGCTGGGGATGTTGCCTATGCTGGTGAACCCCCCCCCAGTTCCTTGTTGAGATCATTTATTTCCCCCCTTTTCCTTCTAAGGCCTTTTCCCACCCTCAGTTCTTCTCCCTTTTCCTCCCAAAGATCTTTCCCCCCCTTTCCTCCCTAAGTCCTTTTCCCTGAGTTCGTCTCCCTTTGCCTCCCTAAGATCTCTTCCCCCCTTTCCCGCTTAAGATCCTTGCCCCCGTTTCCCCCCTAAGGCCTTTTCCCCCCAAGATCTCCACCCTTCTCTTCCCAAAGTTTTTTTCTCTCTTTCCCGATTGAGATCCTGTCCCCCGATTGCCCCTTAGGGCCTGTTCCCCCCGAGAAAGATTTTCCTTTTCCTCCCAAAGATCTTTTCCCCCCTTTCCCCCTTAAGGCATTTCTTCCCCAGATCTTCTCCCTTTCCTCCCTCAGATCTTTCCCCCCCCTTCATTTCCAGATCTTAGGGAGGAAAGGCAGAAGATCTGGGGCAAAAAGGCCTTAGGGGGGAAAGGGGAGAAATGATCTCAACAGGGCAAGGGGTGGAAAAGATCTTCGGGAGGAAAGGGAGAAGATCTGGGGAAAAAAGGCCAACAGGGAAAGGGGGGAAAAGATCTTAGGAAGGAAAAGCGAGAAGCTCTCAGGGGGGGAAAGGCCTTGGGAGGGAAAGGGGGGAAAGGATCTCAACAGGGAAAGGGTGGGAAAGATCTTAGGGAGGAAAGGGGGGGGAGATCTTCCCCCCTTTCCCTCCCAAGGCCTTTCCCCCCCATGAGAGCTTCTCCCTGTTCCTTCCTAAGATCTTTTCCCCCCTTTCCCTGTTGGGCTTCCCCCCCTAAGTCCTTTTCTCCCAGATCTTCTCCCTTTCCTCCCTAAGATCTTCCCCCCCCCTTTCCTTCCTAAGATTGTTTCCCCCCTTTCCCTGTTGAGATCCTTCCCACCCTTTCCCCCTGAGGCCTTTCCCCCCCTGAGAGCTTCTCCTTCCTTAGATCTTTCCCCCCTGTCCCTGTTGGCCTTTTTTCCCCCAGATCTTCTCCCTTTCCTCCCTAAGATCTTTTCCACCCCTTTCCCTGTTGAGATCATTTCTCCCCTTTCCCCCCTAAGGCCTTTGCCCCCAGATCTTCTCCCTTTCCTCCCTAAGATCTTTCCCCCCCTTTCCCTGCTCAGATCCTTTCCCCCCTTTCCCCCCTAAGGCCTTTCCCCCCCTGAGATCTTCTCCCTTTTCCTCCCTAAGATCTTTTGCCATTTTTCCCTGTTGAGATCCATCCCCCCTTTCCCCCCTAAGGCCCTTTCTCCCTCTGAGTTTTTCCCTTTTCCTCCCCACGATGTTTTCCCCCCTCTCCCTGTTGAGATCCTTTCCCTCCTTTCCCCCCTAAGGCCTTTTTTCCCCCTGCGATCTTCCCCCTTTTCCTTCCTAAGATCTTTTCCCCCCTTTCCTTGTTGAGATCCTTTCCCGCCCTTTCCCCCCTAAGGCGTTTTCCCCCCCAAGATCTTCTCCCTTTTCCTCCCTAAGATCCTTTGCCCCCTTTCCCTGTTGAGATCCTTTCCCCCCTTTCCCCCCTAAGGCCTTTCCCCCCCTGAGATCTTCTCCCTTGTCCTCCCCAAGATCTTTTCCCTTGGTTGAGATCCTTTCCCCCTTTCCCCCCAAGATCTTCTCCCTTTTCCTCCCTAGGATCTTCTCCCACCTTTCCCTGTTGAGCTCCTTTCCCCCTTTTCCCCCTAAGGCCTTTTCAGATCTTCTCCCTTTTCCTCCCTAAGATCCTTTGCCCCCTGTCCCTGTTGAGATCCTTTCCCCCTTTCCCCCCTAAGGCCTTTTCCCTGCCTGGGACCTTCTCCCTTTTTCACTGAGATCTTTCCCCCCCTTTCCCTGTTGAGATCCTTTCCCCTCTTTCCCCCCTACGGCCTTTCCCCCCGCTGAGATCTTCTTCCTATTCCTCCTTAAGATCCTTTGCCCCCTTTCCCTGTTGAGATCCTTTCCCCCCTTCCCTTTAAGGCCTTTCCAGATCTTCTCCCTTTCCTTCCTAAGATTGTTTCCCCCCTTTCCCTGTTGAGATCCTTCCCACCCTTTCCCCCCTCAGGCCTTTCCCCCCCCTGAGAGCTTCTCCCTTTTCCTTCCTTAGGTCTTTCCCCCCTTTCCCTGTTGGCCTTTTTTCTCCCAGATCTTCTCCCTTTCCGCCCTAAGATCTTTTCCACCCCTTTCCCTGTTGAGATCATTTCTCCCCTTTCCCCCCTAAGGCCTTTGTCCCCAGATCTTCTCCCTTTCCTCCCTAAGATCTTCCCCCCCCCCCGCTGAGATCCTTTTCCCCCTTTCCCCCCTAAGGCCTTTCCCCCCCCTGAGAGCTTCTCCCTTTTCCTTCCTAAATCTTTTCCCCCCTTTCCCTGTTGGGCTTTCCCCCCTAAGTCCTTTTCTCCCAGATCTTCTCCCTGAAAGGGAGACGATCTGGGAGATCTTAGGGAGGCAAAGGGAGAAGATCTCAGGGGGGAAAAGGCCTTAGGGGGGAAAGGGGGGAAAGGATCTCAACAGGGAGAGGGGTGAAAACATCTTAGGGAGGAAAAGGGAAAAAAACAGAGGGAGAAAAGGCCTTCGGGCGGAAAGGGGGAATGGATCTCAACAAAGAAAGGGGGGCAAAAATCTCAGAGGGGAAGGGGGCAAGGGGACAATTCCAAAGGGACGCAAATAAGAAAGCAGGCCTGTAATGTCGGCGGCCTGAGCCGGAGGCACTAAAATTGAAAAAATGTGCAAGTCCCCCGGATGTTGTGGGGAAGTTTAGTGTGTGTCCCCCATTTCCCCACCATAAGGACCATAGGCTGTCAATCATTTTGACCGAACCTGCTCCACAGCGTTGATCCAGGCCCAAAATCCAGGGCTCCGAGGTGAAACTTTTCCCTGAGCTTCCAGCCTTGGACGCGATTGCCGCAGCCGCCACTGTGGTGCTTGTCGTAGCGGTCGTTGCCGCTGTCGTGGCAGGCCCTGTGATCCACGTGCTGACCGTGGCCGCCGTGGTGGCTACCGTCGTCGCCGCCGTGGTGGCTGTGGTGGCCGCAGCGGTGGTCGCCGCGGTGGTGGCCGGCACTGTGGTCGCCGGCGCGGTGGTCGCTGGCGCAGTTGGTGCGGCACTGGTCACGGCGGCCTGGCGTTGGCCCCAGGCGAGCCCAAGTCCCCATGCCCGGAAGCACTTGACGTCGCTTGACTCATCGATCCCCAGTGCATGACCCCCAACGAAAATGTGTTGGGAAAACCTTAAGACTGCCAGGCTTTGATAGGCTGATCTTTCGTTGGTTGAGTCCTTTTGCAGACTACCTGATTGGGCAAAATGTATGGCCTGCCGAACACCCAAACACAAGACCCGGCCGCCCAGGAAAGATTCTAGAAATAACCCAAGTGAATCACGCCCTGTCGGACTATGGACAACACGTGCGGCCAATTGAGGTCTTTCGCCATGAGCGCTTTCCCCAAAACGCGCCTGGGCCACGTGGGCCGGACGCTCCTTGTGCTCAGGACCTCAGAAGGCTGCAAGCCGCAGAAAGGGTCCAACTCGACTCGATTTCCCAGAAAAAGTAGAGGTGGAAGAAGACAAACTTCCTCTATAGTCCTAAACAAAGGCTTAAAACAACAACTGCTGGGTCAACTTTGATCGGCTTGCCCATGCTTCCTGTGCAGCTCAACTGTGGTTTTAACTTGACGACGGCGACTCGCAGGCGACGCGCGCTTTTGTATGTGCGCAGAGCCTGTGTTCGAACACACAATCGAATCCTATAATATATATGTATATTTAATTATATATATGTACTCGGACAGGACTCGGCTGCGTACTGCCTACGCACCTTTGAAGGCAGAAATGGTGAAAATCTATCCTCAACTCGTGCACATGTGGAAAAAAAGGGCCCTTTCCGAAGCAGCTGCAACCTCCCGTCTCTTTTTTGGGGGCCGGTCCCCCAAAGGAGACTAGGATTGACTTACAGTAAAACGGCGTTCTGCCTATCAAATTAACGGAAAAAGCCCAACAAAGGGGGCCATTCTGCATTTTGCTCTTTTTCGAGGCGTGTGTGGGACAGTGAGCTTCTTCCCATTCCAACTCTGTGACTCTTTTTGGGGGTGATTGGTAGGTGGGCCCGTGACAACTCAGGCTCAACTTTGGAGGCAACGGGCCAAAGAGGGAAATTCCCAATTGGGAAGAAACAGAAGCCTTGAGCATGAGGCTCCAATATCAACCCAAGGGCTCTCATCTGTGAACACACCCGGCGACGCTTACACCTCAAGCACTGGGGTGCCCGGCACTTGGCAGCGGCAATGCCAACCTGCTTCGCGTCCAAGTCGAAGATGATGTCCTGGCGCCAAGTTTTCGGCTGCCAGTAGGGAGCCGATCCCCTCTCAGCTACCACCCCTTGCACTCACTAAAATAAGATCCTGATAAGGCATTCAAGGCCTTATTTGGAGGAAAGCAGGAATTAGGGGAGGAAAAGGGAGGTTGGATCCTATGCCGAACGCGACCCCTCGCTGACATGCTGCGCTGTCTTGCAAGACGACCCTCATGCGTGCAGGAACTTGTCCACATCCCTCTTTACCACTACCAAGTGCAGCGTGATTTGGATCAAATCTACAACTGGGAAGGTAAAAGAGATGTGACGTAGCTTGTGGACTGCAGGATCATGCTATTTCCCACCAATTCTCAAATGTTTCTTCGAGCCATGTTTGGCACTGTGCAGTCTGACCTGCTCAGATAGCTAGCCTGAAACAGTTCAGACTTGTTGGGCATGTACACAAATAAAGAAGCTCATCAACAAAGTTTGCAAACTCAACGCGCAAGTGGTAAATTGTGTGAGACACAATCGAAATCTGGTATTAAAGCTATTAAAGCGGTCTTTCCAATTCAGGTAAACAATCCAAGGGCGTCTGCACCGTTTGAAGGCTAGGACGGTCCCCTACTAACCTTTCCTTACACAGGTTTTGATTGTGGCTCGTGTACCATCCCTTGCAGCCGGCCTTGTGCATCATCCACACCGCGCCCAGCACGGTGTTGGCATGAGGCCCGTCATCTTCGAATCCATAGCAGTAGCTATTGGTAGAATGCTTCCTGGCAACGGATCGATCGGTCAAAGTCCTACAACTCCGATTTGCGAAGATTTCCCCAGAGGGACATGGGACAACTAGGGTTCGCGCCACGGTTTTTGTGGCAACAATGAGTGAGTTCCCCATGGAAACTTTACACCCAGGGCAATTCAAGGACCTTCCAACAAATCGACCGATCGTTTGGCCTCACCGTGGCAGGAACAGGATCTGGAAAAAGGTTGTTTCGCAGCCCCACCCAAACCGCTTCCCTTCAAACAGCGGGGCTTTCGGCAAAGGGTGCCAACCACCATGCCATATTTTTTGACCAGCCCCGTCCGTGAAAACAATTGGCAGTAATTAATTGTCAAACGCATCCACGGTTTTGATGTAAGAACACTGTGACACAAATGCTATGGCTAAAGTGACTATTGGTGTACTTGAACTTGTGTTTCATGGACAAGCGCGGTACCAAGCACACCTTGGACTATGCGCAAATGGCAAAAGGGGACGGGTCCTCTTTGCTGACTTAAACACCTGCAAAAAGTCGTTTCTCCAAATATCCCATGATGGCTTCCTTTCGGCCCAGGTATGCCAATACCTAGCGAGCCGAGCATCGAGCGGCCGCGGTATTGCAATGCCCCTCCGCCCAATTGCATCCTTAAGGGGGCGCGCAACACCTCTCTAATTTGCTGCCAGGCCTGTAGAAGTATGCTTGAGGCACCCAGGCTGTCTCTACAGACCCGAAGACCACCATGATGGTCGGGAACCTTGCTGCGTTTGACCAGAGTTTTGCCATTGACCCCAAGAGAGAAGGATCCCTTGCCCGAACCTTCGTATCAATCGCGGTTTGGTCATTGCTTTAACTGGGTTAAAACATGGTTGCAGAGGGGCCGGGCATTGATTGATACGGCAACCTGATTCAAGGTCCAGCGGCGCAATCAGTACTAAGGTTTTTCTGTGAGCATGCCAATCAACGTCATGCAAACACGCACCGCTCTTGAACCAAGTGTGCCCACACCAGTTCAGCTGACAAAGACAAAGCTCCTTGCAATGCGCATCGCTTCCTGCCCTTGTGATGAGCAGCGGGGCGTGCTTGAATGGGAAGTGTGAACAAATGGCTGATACACTCATATCGAGCCGATAGCAAGGGGAGCCATTGCGCCTAACAATGTCTCTCAGCTTCCCTACTAGCTCGGTGGTAGATTGGTTGGGGGTTGTAGTCTGTTGAAAAGATGCAAGAAGAGATCCATGTTGTTTTTGTTAGCGTCCGGAATATATAACGGCCCCACTAGTTGTGCAAGTTTGGGGTTGGAAACCGCCCCTCTGAGGTGGCATTGTGTTTGGGGGGGCTAATTTCGACACCGCTGCAACTGCGGTCCTGCTCGCAGATGTCGGTTCGTGCTGTTAACTGACGTAATGTTGGCTTTGGTTCTCTTTTCGCGCATTGCCCGCTTTTCTGTCAATCTTGAGTCCTGTCCCAACCTGGCACTGCAGTTTTAGCTTCGCACGGAATACTGCAAGTCGTTTGGGCGAGCCTGTGCTGGACCCTGCTCTTGAGGTGACTCTGTCCATTGCGGCGGATCCAACAGGACAACTTCGCGATCATGCACTGTCACCCCTGGGCCAGAAAACTTGCTGAACAGCCCAGAAGCTTCTGGCGGAGTGAGCTACTCTCTTCCCAAGAATTCTGGAAGCTGACAGGCTAGTGTGCTCCCCCCACAAGTTGAGGATTTCTCTGACGTGAGAGCAGGCGCCCGGGCTTATCCACGCCATGGGTCAGCGTCCAGCAGTTGCGCCCGTGCTTGGTGCCGCCGCACCTGCCACCTGCAAAGGCGCCCGGCACACAACAAGCCCAAGACACACGCGAACGATCAATCCGGGCAGATTACTATTCCCAAACTGGAGATCAGGAATCTGCGAATCGGTGAGTGAGCTCGTTGTAGTTTACCCGTATCTTGTCCCAAGAAAGTTCCTGCTACAGTGCACACCAGGTAGTGGGGGACAAACCTTTTGTTTTTCAACCTTGGCACGCGTTCAACCGACCTAATCCCTTGTTCAACCTTTGCGCATTTTATTTTGAACTCGCCACCTTTTTCCAACCTTGGCCCGTCTGGCGTGGCCAGGATCGGTCCGAACATCGTGGGAGGGGGCGGGGGGCGGCCGCCCCAGCGAGCGCCAGAGCGAGAATGGCTCACCAATGGGCGGGGGGTCGCCGCTCCCCCCCGCAGCAGATCCGTTCCCACAACAGAACCAGAACCACCCCGCCAAGAGACGAGCGCTACGCAACCAGAGCCACGTAAGAGCAAGAATCATCAACAACCTCGAGCGTCCTGCTGTGAGGGCAGAACCCGCAAAAGTGCGTGCATGCGTGCTTCAAGTGCTTCTTTCCGTTTGCTTCTTTCTTGGTTTCTTGGTTTCTTGGTTTCTTGGTTTCTTGGTTTCTTGGTTTCTTGGTTTCTTGGTTTCTTGGTTTCTTGGCATCTTGGTTTCTTGGTTTGTGTCTTTCTTTCTGTCTTTCTTTCGCTCTTTTTGCGTTCTGTCTTTCTTTCCGTCTTTCTCTCTTGTTCTCTCTTGTTCTCTCTTGTCCTCTCCTTTCTTCTTTGCTTCTTGTGCGCGCGCGGGTGTCTGTGTGTGTGTGGCGTGCGCGTGTCTCTGTGTCTGTGTATCTCTGTGTCTCCGTGTCTATGTTGCGTTGTTCCAAGAAATAGGGCGCAGGTGGAGAACATTGACTTTGCTGCATGCCAGGAGCCTCATATTTGGCTTTTTGGCTATGATCACGTGTACTATCTCTTCTTATCAGTGGGGCACGAATGTCTCCAATTGGAGACTTGCTGTCGCATCAGTTTTTTGCTGGAACCTGTCTTCTTGAGGTGCTTGGCCAGCAGTAGCACGCGGTATGGGGTCGCTGCTCGTCTTTCACCTTTCGGGCGCCACCGAACGGAAGCGACACGTAAGTTGGTGAAAACTTTGGTCGCGCCAAACTTGATCGTTGCAAGTGGGATGAGTGCCACGGCAGTGTCCTTATGTGCCACCAAAACAGGGCATGCTCCTGGCATGTTCCTGTGTGTACTCTTGGAGCAGCCGCTTTTTTCTCCGTGCCGGGCTCTGTGCAATCTGGACACACTTACTAAGCCTCCCCGTGCTTGCGCTTTCGGCCTTGGGGCCTCTTCACTGGCAGCGAATGCAGATCCACTCGGATCTTGTTCAAGGCTTTTGCACAGAAATTGTGCTCGCAGTCGGCATGCAACAAGAATTCGACACAGGTGCAAAGCATGGTGCCAAAGGGCAAGGCCAACTTCCGCCGATTGCGGGGCCAGGCTGAAATGGGCAAGAGTCCCCGCATGACCACTGCGTGATCCAGAAAGTATCTGTCCAAGACATCTATCTGGAGGTTTCGCTGCCCCTCGCAGTCCTGCATCGCCCCGCTCTTTTGCAAGGTTTTGCTTAAGTCCTTCCGATTCACCTCAGACACGATCAAACCGCAGAGGTTGTTTGCGAACTCGCCTGCGATCACTGCGTCTGCAGGCATGGCTGTGCCCACCTTCCGACTTTGCATGGCCCAGAATTGTGTCATGCCATCAGGCGCAACGCTGCCTTGGTTGTCTGTGCGGCGCCAGACTACGCAGAAGTTCTGGCTGCCATGCTGCTTGTTGTCCCGTGCGTTCCAAACGTCCATGGCAGGAGAACGCCCAAGAATGCTGCAAAAAATGCATGCCCCAGGTCTTGGGAATTAGAGGGTGCTTGTCATGGGTGCCGGGGCACCCCCGGTAGCCCGCAAGGTTAAAAAAGCATGTTCGAGAAAGGAGGGAGAGCGAAGGTCAAAAACGATAGTCCTTGAGTTTTGCAAGGGGGGCAAGGCTAAGCAAAAACGGTTAAAGGTTAAAAAATGCCAAGCCCCACTGGGGAAGAGGTTTTGGAGGTTAACCCTAGAGTTGTTGCTTAGAAGCAGCAATCACAATTCAGGTTGCTGGCAACTGACTTAGAAACTTGGAGCCAATAAAAGCCGTCAAGCTTGCGGGCATGTTCATCTCCCCGAGCGTTGGTTTCTGTACATACGGGTGCGTGCACATTGCTAAGAAGGCAATGAGACACCAAACACATCCGGAGGAAGTCTGTTTAAAACCGGGTCCTGTTTGTGGGTTGTCGTGGGCATGCTTTTTCAGGAGCTTTCATCAACAACATGGCTACCAGCGCAATCACGAAATCGGGGTTTTGGGGAGAGTGGCTGCCATTTGTTGGACCCCATGATTGGCGTCATGTTGGTATCCCTTTCAAATGGGAACTTGAAAGGGGATCATGATGTTTGCAAAACAAAATAATGCCGGTTGGTTTCCCCTTAAAGGTCAAGGGGGGGGGACCCCAACCCGTTATTGTCAACCCTCCTTTTCCGGGTTCCTCCAAAGATCTAATTGGCACAAGGCCAGACAATTTTCTCCCTGCCAAAGGGAAATTAGAGGAAATCAAACCATAAACCTATGTTCTTCCCCTGAATTTTGACCCCTGAGCAACCCTGCCCACCATGGGGGGTCTTCAGCAATGGACCCTGCCCCATGGGTTTTTGCTGGTCTCCCTTCAACCCGCCCAAAAAAAGAAATATTACCTTCCGAACCAAAAAACAACATCCATTTGTCCCCAGCCAACAAATGCGACACCCATGTTGTCAACCCCCATCCGTGTTCAACCACCCGTCTTTCCCGCTCGCAGGCTTCGGGCGCGGCAGATCCGCAGCTTCCGCCGGGCCTGAGCAGTAGCTCTCGATGGCCGAGGACAAGGCGCGATAGTTGCTGCTCCGCATGTAGGTGTACCTGCACATGGGGTTAGGTTGCCCAAAATTGACTCTTTTTTTTTAAAGAGGACATGGGAAAATTAGGGTTGCCCCCTGGTGTTAAAATGAGAATGTTCATGAGTCCCCAATGTCCCTCCCAAATGGACCACAGACTGCTGAACTGTTGACCAAATCTCACGTTTGTAAGTGGGGTATGACCTGGGTTACATTGGGCAATCACTCTATTTGTGCCATGGTGAAAATGATCCATTTACTTGGGGTTTGTTGGTAGGGTCCATGTAATCTAGTTGTTTGACATGCCTTGCGATCCGCCGACCCCCTCTGGTTGTCCCAAAATGGGAACTGGACCTCTGGAAGCGGTTGGCTTTCTTTGAGGTTCCTCCGCAACGACTTCAACGGGTGCATCACCTCAACTCCCAATCGACTTAAAGTCAGGGATCCAACGATGGCACTGGGGGAGAACCTTCCGAATGGCCATGAATCTGCAAGGCGTCTTTCCCAAACTGAACAGCATGAGGATCCAAAAATCAGTCGGAGCGCACGTGGTGCCGCTATCGATCATGGTGCTGCCCCAGCTCGTGATGGTTTGACCATTCACCTGAAAAACAGCGACGCGCGCGCGCGCGTGCCAGGAGATCAAGGATTGCAAGAAGTTATATCACTTGTTGAGATATCTCCGTTGTTGCCCCCCCTTGTTTCGGGCTTCATGTTGATGTGCAGGGGAGTAGCTTACTATCATCAGCGTCACCTTCAAGTGATAGGTGCAAGGGAAACAGCCCCAGTTTCTGACTTTGATAATCCCAAGAAGCGGTCAAAACCGTGACTCTGCATTGGTTTGAACAAGCTGCCTCCCCTTTTAGCTTTGAGCCACAGCAATGGGCTTTTGAGGTCGCCTCCGAGGTTCCGAACGCAAGTGCTGGCAACAGAGTCGCTGGGGATTGAGCGAATTTCAGGGACTGCACCGAAGCACCGCCCCCCCCTTTTTGGGCAGGTTCATAGCTTCGTTTGGACCAAAAGCGGACTGTCCTGCCCAGAAGAGGGCAAAAGCAATGACGTATCCACCACGAGGCGAGGCCTTCTGTAGCAAGCGGCTTATTGATCGTTGGAATGACCCCCAATCAACCATCCACCAGGGATAACCATGGGCTTGATTCGTTCAAAAGGCATTCCGTAAAGGTAAACTGACATGAAATCATCGAATCACCTGTTTAATGAGGGTCAGCGCCAACTTGACTCAAAAACAACATCAACATAAGGCATAGGCACACTGCCTTGTTTGAGCACAGCTGTGGCTCCCCTCAATTGAATCTGGCACAAATGAGTCGCTGGTCGGTATGCCACATCAAAATGACCGTTTATGCAATAAAACAGGCGCCTTGAGCGCGATTTGTCCGGAATGTGTCACTTTGCAGGCCCCCAAGCGAGAATGGGGTATGCAAACCAATCAGCACAATACAGTGGCTGCATGTGAAAGTACCCTAGTTTTCTGCAGAGAAGACCAGGGTGCTTGGGGCTACCTGAGTCGACCAAAACGCAGATTGCAAAAAGACGGCGCCCAAGAACCAAAGAGCGGCAAGCCGCTTCTTTTTCTGCGGAGGAATGTACGATCATTCAGCTTCCACTACCCAATTGGTTTTGGCTCACCTGTCAGGAGCTGCCCAAGCACAAATCCCGCATCTGCCTCTACCTGTCTTGCGCTGAAGTCCGCTTCAAAATCAACAAGAGGTGTCCTGGAGTTCCACAAAAGTTCCCGCACTTCACCCCTTGGACCACATGCATCTTTCCTCCCTTGCACCAAACCCATTCGTCTTGCATCTTAAGGGGAAGGCTTCCTGGGTTTCCACAAGAAAAATCAAAAAAACTCGATATCCTCTTGTAGCAACCCAACAGGTGGCACCAGGAAACCCCTCGGCTCTCGGCGGTCGCCTTCATGGCGCTGAGGCCCACCCCGTAGAAGCCCCCGGGATTCAGCGGGATGCGCTGCAGCCTCCCCGTGTGGTACCTGCCAGGCGGACGACTCAGAGTCTGGCTGGGCCTCAGGGAAGGACCTTGCGGGGTTTGGGAATGAACCGTTTGTTAAAGGAAGCCACAAGATGGAGGGATCATTGCCTCATTCCCTGCTGAGAACCAGCAAGCAGTGGATGGTTGACACTGGATTTCGGCAAACTAGTTTGTAACGTGGAACTCGTTCAAGCAACTGGGGGGAGTGGTGGTTGCTTGATTGCAGACGTGCAGAAAGCAGAAAGGTGAAAGGCAAAGAAAACCAGGGCTTCCTTTCTGAAGCAACCCGTTGGGCGTCTGTCTCCTCTGGCGTTGTCTTTGCAAGAAACTGAAAGGAAGCCGCCCATTTGGGGATTCCCATGGCCAAACACACCCATATTATATATATATATATATACAAAGTGACTAGATGGTGGTTTAGACGCCAAATGATACCATATGCTCCCTTGGAGGTGCAGTTTGACCCGCACAATGAACAGTTGGCACAAACATAACTGCAAGGCTCACCTAAGAAATGCATTTACGCTGCTCACCTTGGACTCGGCATTTATTCTGTGCCCAGAAGTGGCAGCATGTATCCCATGAGATGCCTGCAACATGCCCAGCCGCAGTCAGCATTCACTTATCAAGTGGCATCGGAATGTGGTGACCAACTCCCCTTTGCTGGTAATATGCAATTGTTACCATTGTTCTGCCTCCAAATGAATAACAAGCCGTTCTGTATATACATATATAAAATCATAGCTTGCCTCTTGATTTGGTGACTGCATCCGACTTCCTTTTCAGTAAATGACGCCTACTTCACTCCTTGAACGCAGCGGTTGCTCTCCGTGCCAATTTACTACTCCGGGTCTCTCTCAGAGGTCATTGGATCATTATACATTTCCACCCACAAGTTGCCCAGTCCTACCAAAACCGTTTAAATTTCAACATGAGTCACCGCAGCGTTGGCGTGTCGGACGCGGCAACGTTCCACTAAAAATAGTCTTCCGGAGCCGGTGTGGAAAAACAGGGTCTCAGGCTCGAATCCCCCTGCTCTCTGCCAGCTCGTGTCTTCCGCTTCCTGTTGCCGAAAACATTGACAAGCACAGTGTTTCCACCGCCTTTCAGCGAAAGCGTTGAAAACTACCGTGTTTTTTCAGTATTCTTGGCCTCCTTCAGGAAATGCAAGGGAAAATACAGGGGACATGAAGGAGGGGAAATGACGGTGGAGTGGGGAAAAGGACAGGGAAATGAAGGGGAATTGGAAGGAAATGAGGGGAAATGATAGGAAATGACGGGACATAAAAAGGACATGAAGGGGAAAGCAAGGGGAGACGCGTGGGATTTGAAGGGCTAGTAAAGCGACAATAGATGGGTACTGCAAGCGAAGTGCAAGGACATAAAGGCAACTCGGGGGGAAATGACGCTGCAATGCAAACGCAATGCAAACCCTGCCTCGGCCCAACGCAGGCGAACTTAAAGGGACACGCAAGGGTGCAATGTCGGCAGACTGAGCCGCAGGCTCTAAAGTTTATAGGCAGCCCTGGTTGATCCTCCCAAGGGAAATATTAAGGACCCAAATATTTACGGTTGTCCTCGAGTGAGAAGTCCGCAGCGGTCTCTGCCTAAACTGGTGTCCAGAAAGGTTGTTTCGGCCAAGCAGAGCCTAAGGGCAACCAAGGCCCCCTTGTCAAGCTCCGGAAGCCAAAGGCAAAAGCTTAAAGGCAGCCTGGTTGAAAGTCCCCCTGTCCAATAACATGGAACCTGACTGAGGTTCCATGTTAGTGGACAGGAGCTCACTCTCTCTGCTCCCAGGTGCGAGGTATCGTAGCCACCCACGTTGAACTGGCCACCCCACCTGGGCCAAATGGCTAGCTCACAATTCAACCCGTCAGGTACATGTCCATAGCAGACCCCGCCAAGCCGTCCATGGGATTGAATTTTGATTAAGTGCTAAACTGTTACTGTTGCTAAACTGTTTGCTCGATTTGGTGCTGAAAGACTCACAGCTGGGCGGTGACTCCCAATGTGGATGTCTGGTTCACAACTCTCCCATCCCTTCCATTTTGTCATGTGATGTTGCGTACTGTCAGGGTACCCCGCAGCAACTGATGTATGGCATGGTGCGTAATGTGATGTCCTAGTATGTTTTGTTCAGTGAAATAAAACATGCGCAGCAGCGGTGTGTGTGTGTGAGAATATATAATTGTATTGATGTGACGCAGTGAGGTGTGATGTCAAGTAATATTGTGCCGTAAGGGATGTTGAGAGCTCCCCGCCAGATTGCCAGCCCCCTCCCCTTCTGCTTGCTTGCTTCAAAAAGCCCCTGATACGTTTGCCCGTCGAAACAGACATCCAATCTGGCCCTTGGCCCAGTGGCTCGGAGGTGTTCCCCCCGGGAATGACGACAGCCTGGGAAAAACAAACAGCGCCGAACAGCCCACAACCAAAAGAAAACTGGCTGCGGAGTGCCCTCTGTTCACCTTGAACACCAAGCGCAAAGGGGAGGCCGCTTTAATTGCAAAGCACCACAGTTGACCAGTTTGGCATAACTACAAGGCGAATCAACTGTCGGGGGGGGGCATGCATCGATCACCTGGCCATTTGGTGCACCCACCTTGACCCCCAGAGACCCGGGCTCTGCAAGGCAGATAGAGAAAACTTTGTGGCTCACGTGCTCCCGGTCCTGCGGCCGAAAACGGAACCCTCCTCGAACATACCTTTGGATCCCACCCCCACGGTGAGGATTGCTTTCATAAAGGCTTGGAGAATCCCTGATGGGAACATTCCCACTGGGTGATTCATGGGGTGGGAACCCCATTTTAAGGGGTCTCCGGATCACTTTTGCGGGACAAAAGACCATATATCCGGCAGGTTGATTAATCTCTCTTCCCTACAAAGCACCATTTCAACACCAATCAAATTTCCCGTTGGCTTCCCTGGAAACAAGCAGAAGGCGGTACCCGAAAACAAGACACAAAACCCGACCCCCCCACCCCTACCCAGACCTTGAATGGCACCTTTTTGGTAGTTGACTCAAGAGAGAGTCCAAACAATGTTAACCCCGGATTAATAAACCCCGTTGATTGATAAGGGGGTGTCCCCTTTTAGTGGGGATTCATCACTTTTGGAGGGAACACCCCCCTAATAATGGGACGGGTTTATTAATCCTGGGTCAACTTTAGAAAGGCGAAAAGGTCACCACCCGAAGCACTCCCCCCCCCCCAAGAACCAAGAACTTCAGTCCTTGAAGATCTTCTCCAGGATCCCCTCCCCGCTCAGCGAGGAAGGGCCGATGCCCATGATGCCGTTGGCCTCCAGTCAAAAAAAAACACGGGGAGTTGGTCCGACAAAAGGAGCAGCAAAAACGCTTTCTAGAGTTGATTGCGTACCCTCCCACTTTTCTGCGGCTTACCTGACGAACGGAAGTCCCTAGTTTGTTCATTTCAAGGAGTCGCACTGACTGGTTTCATCGCAATGTGGATGCGAGGGCCCAACTTGCTCTTACAATGCCATATTGAAATTGAGTACGGGAAGCTCAATGTGCAATGTCAGTGCGATCCTCTTCTTCGACAGTCCAACCCCCACGCTCCTTGCCTCTCTGTACTGGCCCAGTGGTTCCGCATGGAAATCGGACACTCAGTTGTGCGCATGCGCATATTCAAGAGAAACTCATCCACGAAAAAAGAAAAAAAAGGAAACACTAACGGAGGAGTGCGTCTTCAAGGGAAACCCCTCCCCCGAATCCAAGGTCTGGGGTGGGCTAGAATTTGACTGGTTGGAAAGCTAGTAACAAGGGAGTAAATTAGGGTTGACTAGGGGGGTTGTGGGTTGACCTGGTCTCCAAGGGCTAACTAGGTTTACTTGCAGCGGGGTTAAGCGGGCGTGCAATCCACGCAAGGCAAAGCCCATCGCGCAAGTCCGGAGCCAGTCTCGGCACCTCTTCCTCGCGCCTTCTGAGTGAAGAACAGGTTGTTCTCGTTCGAGTGGCAGCCCATCCTGCAAAAACGCCCCCCCTCACCTGCTCCGGTTGTCACGGAACCCAAAACGGGTGAAACTGGCTTGAGTCACACAAACACACGAACAAAAACATGAAGCAAACAAACAAACAAACAAACAAACAAACAAGCAAACAAGCAAGCAAACAAACAAACAAACAGGAAAGCAAGCAAGCAAACAAACAAACAAACAAGGAAAAAGCAAGCAAGCAAGCAAGCAAACAAACAAACAAACAAACAAGCAAACGGGAAAGCAAGCAAACAAGCAAGCAAGCAAACAAGCCAACAAGCGAACAAACAAGAAAGCAAGCAAACAAACCAACAAGCGAACAAACAAGCAAGCAAGCGAGCAAGCAAGCGAGCAAGCGAGCAAGCAAGCAAGCGAGCAAGCAAGCGAGCAAGCAAGCGAGCGAGCGAGCGAACGAGAAAGAAAGAAGGGCAAGCAAGCAAGCGAGCAAGCAAACAAGCAAACAAGCGAACAAGCGAACAAATAAACAAGCCAGCAAGCAAGCGAACAAACAAGCAAGCAAGGGAGCAAGCAAGAAAGGCAAACAAGCAAGCGAGCAAAGCAAACAAGCAAACAAGCGACCAAACAAGCAAGCAAGCAAACAAACAAGCAAGCGAGCGAGCAAACAAGCAAGCAAGCGAGCGAACAAGAAAGCCAGAAAGGCAAGCAAGCGAGCGAGCGAACAAGCAAGAAAGGCAAGCGAGCAAGCAAGAGAAGAAACAAGCAAGAAAGCGAGCGAGCGAGCAAGAAAGGCAAGCAAGCAAACAAGCCAACAAGCGAACCAACAAGCAAGCAAGCGAGCAAGCGAGCGAGCGAGCGAGCAAGACAGGCAAGCAAGCAAACAAGCGAACAAGCGAACAAACAAGCAAGCAAGTGAGCAAGTGAGCGAGCGAGCGAGCAAGCAAGCAAGCCAACAAACAAGCAAGCAAACGAGCAAGCAAGCAAGCGAGGAAGCAAGCGAGCAAGCAAGGTAACAAACAAGCAAGCAAGCGCGCGAGCAAGTGAGCAAGCAAACGAGCAAGCAAGCGAGCGAGCAAGCAAGCAAGCAAGCCAACAAACAAGCAAGCAAACGAGCAAGCAAGCAAGCGAGGAAGCAAGCGAGCAATCAAGGTAACAAACAAGCAAGCAAGCGAGCGAGCAAGTGAGCAATCAAACGAGCAAGCAAGCGAGCAAGCAAGCGAACAAACAAGCAAGCAAGCGAGCAAGTGAGCGAGCAAGCAAGCAAGCAAGCAAGCAAGAACAAGCGAACAACGAGCAACAAGCAAGCAAGCAAGCGAGGAAGCAAGCGAGGAAGCAAGCGAGCAAGCGAGCAAGCAAAGCAAACAAGCAAGCAAGCAAGCAAGCAAACAAACAAGCAAAGCAAGCGAGCAAACAAGAAGCAAGCGAGAACGAGAAAGCAGAAAGGCAAGAAAGGCGAACAAGCAAGAAAGGCAAGCGAGCAAGCAAGAGAAGAAACAAGCAAGAAAGCGAGCGAGCGAGCAAGAAAGGCAAGCAAGCAAACAAGCCAACAAGCGAACCAACAAGCAAGCAAGCGAGCAAGCGAGCGAGCGAGCGAGCAAGACAGGCAAGCAAGCAAACAAGCGAACAAGCGAACAAACAACCAAGCAAGCGAGCAAGTGAGCGAGCGAGCGAGCAAGCAAGCAAGCAAGCCAACAAACAAGCAAGCAAACGAGCAAGCAAGCAAGCGAGGAAGGAAGCGAGCAAGCAAGGTAACAAACAAGCAAGCAAGCGAGCGAGCAAGTGAGCAAGCAAACGAGCAAGCAAGCGAGCGAGCGAACAAGCAAGAAAGGCAAGCGAGCAAGCAGGAGAAGAAACAAGCAAGAAAGCGAGCGAGCGAGCAAGAAAGGCAAGCAAGCAAACAAGCCAACAAGCGAACAAACAAGCAAGCAAGCGGGCAAGTGAGCGAGTGAGCGAGCAAGCAAGCAAGCAAGCAAGCGAGCAAGCAAGCGAGCGAGCGAGCGAGGAAGCGAGCGAGCGAGGAAGCAAGCAAGGCAAGCAAGCAAGCAAGCAAGAAGGGCAAGCAACAAAGCATGCATGTATCGCACAAAAGCGACCCAGGGAAGCAACGCCTTACCCGTTCGGACTGCCAGTCACTCGGTCATGTGCAAATCTCACATGGAAAGAAAGGGTCGGAAGTGGACATCGGCCTTTGACCCGCGCTTTCATTTTTCTTAAGTCAAAACGCGATGTGAAGAGAGAGTCGTAGTAGTTCTAAATATGATCTTTTTGGTTTAAGATATAAAGTTTAAGTAACGTTGGTTGGGTTGAATAAGAAGTCACTAGGTTTGTTCAAATTTGATCGCTTTGCTCTTCCTTTCCGTTACTTTCCATGTGTTCTCCAATTCCAATTCGTCATTCCATTACTCTCCATTCCTAGCTAGAAGTGCCTCAGGCCAGCCCGGGCCGGAAAAAGTAACCGTTTCGCAATTTCCCGTGTAAAGCATTTTACAGCGGCGAGTGCCCTTTCCAATTCCTTGACATGTCTTCCATGTCCCTTTCGGTATTTGTTCATGTCCTTTCCGTGTCCTTACAACTCCCGTTTCAGGTGTTTGTTTCCGCTGCTATTTTTTGCTATTCCCTTTGTAATTGTGTGACCATTCTCTTTCATGTGTTCCACGCCGCTTTCCATGACTGTGTTCATTTCATGACCATGTCCTGTTCATTCGTTCGATTCCTGTCATTGGCCTTTCATAAACATAGTTCTCCTTTGCTACTAGATGGCTCTTCGTTTCAAAGCGTGATGCTACGATCCTGATGGATCTCGTAAATAGAAAACGTGAACTGTCATAAGCACCGGAAAGAGCGAAATATAGGAAGCACGCTTTGGAAATGGAGTTGTACACTTCGTGAAACGAAGCAAGGCAGAACACGAGAGACACAAATAAGGAATAAGGAACACTGAGCCTTCTCAACAAAGAAAGCTTAGTCGAGGAGAATTCGGAAAGACCAGACTAAGCTGATGTGTTTGTGTTGTATTTGGCAATTGCTCTCTTTCATGAATTTGTATTAATTGAAGTGTTTTTTTTGGGTTTCTTATGCGCCATACTCACGCACGCACACGCGCGCGCGCGCCACATTTGGTGCAATATCTCCCCCCCATCCCCGCATCCTTTTCTGCGCGGGCGCAAAACAAATATCAAATATCCCAAAGGTGGGTGTAGAAATGAAGGCTTGTTCACGATGCCTACAGTAACAAGGGCGGTGTTTCACTTGGGAAACCACGCGACCAAGTCCTTTCGTACTTCAAAGTTTGCCTGTCAGCCAAACCAAAACATCCATTGCGGTTTCTCGCACATGAAAGGTATCCAGCCACAACTCGCGCAGCTAAAGACAAGTCGTCAAGTACAAACCAATTCCCCCAAACATGCGAAGCTACATGAATATCCTTTTGGTGGACCTCCCTTTCTGGCTCCGAGCAAGTCGACACACTCTGGGCGGGGTATCCAAGGCCGGTCCAAGGCCCCTCTTGCAGAAAGATGATTCGTCTCTCCCTTACCAGCACCGCCGTCTCCTTTTGGGTGCACAGATTGGCAGAGGAAGCAACTACTTCTGGGGGGACAAACGCACATGTTTCCAAGCAGGCAGTCTTAAACTCCCTGACACTTTAGCCGGTCCACTTTGCCCACTTAGGCGTGAGGTCCAGAGATGCCCGACACCCCTTGGGGCTCTCAAAAAGCAGTGCTTTTCGCAAACCCCAACGTGGCCGTCCCGTAATTTTCCCAACCCGCTGATCGGCCGTTTTTTGGTTTTCTCGGACAAAAGGCCATGTCCCCCGCCCCCTTTCGCCTGGCTTTGACCTGCGGGTTGTGCTGGATCATGTCCCCCAGGCTGACCTTGTCCTGAGAGTCCCGCGCTCTTCTCCACTCAGGAGGGCATTTGGGCAACGGGGAAACTGTCCTACAGGATAGGGGCCCACTTTTGACGGTGGTCATGAAATGGCCACCAAAAGAAACCCACCAATTTTGCGGGTTCCCATTTACAGAGGTCCACATAGAATGTCCCATTGAACCATCGAAATTGAAAACCATGTTCCGCCAAAGGAAGCTTCACTTTCACTTGGCCTTTCCAAAGATGTCTGGGAAAATCATCGCAGACAAGCTCCAAGGAGCCAAGCATTGTCCAACAAAATGGATGATGAGTCAAACCGCGAGTTGTACTAGCAACGTTATAAGGAAGACCGGCGTCTGAACCAACAAACCAAGCTCTCAACAAAACACGTCCGCGCGTGAACAGAACTAAAGTCTTGGATGAACGCGCTGCTTCCAGCCTCTTAGCCTCCGTCCGCTTGAATCTGCTGCAAGTGTCATCACAGTGGCACTTTGGTGGACCTTGGGCTTTCGACATTGCGGGGCCTAGATAGAAATGCTTATTCCTGCTCCTTTTGTTTTCCCCCCGTGTCATCATTCAACAAACACCGTCAAAGATCTGAAGACACAAGTCGCGGCATGGAAGCGGGCGGCCCACCCACTTTCACCCTGCCCCACGGTCACCCATATGTCATTTGCTCTCAGGAATGCACCAGTCGGGAGAAATTCGCCGGGAAATCATGTGCATATATGCATGCATTAAATACATGAGCCATGAAAAACAACACTTGTTGGCTTGCGATGAATTACACATTATACGCGCGCGCGTGTCTGGACGTCCGAATTCCGCCCGCCTCAAACCAGAACCCTGAGATGGAGGATCCTTCCGTGTAACCTGCCAAGGCCAGGCAAGAACCTATTTATCCCAGGTTCGTCACTGGTGTTGCAAACCAACACTCGAGCACAAGGTCGAATTTCTTGCAGGCTGCGGCGAAGCGCATCCCCGGCATTACTCGCATCATTTGGGCACGTTTGACAATGAGGCACCATACTGCGCCACACAATTCCAAATGATGCTGGTGATGCTAGGGATGCTTACACATTGCCATGGTCCACCCCACAAGAAAGCATCAACTGCTGGAAGGTGATCTTAGGAAATGTCTTCCTTCAAGAAGACCCTTGAATTGCCTAGAAGGGCAAGAGGCAAACCGCCCATTTAGGCGTTCAACGAATCTCGCGGCGGGCCTTGGTAGTAGCTGCACTTGCCAGACCTCAGCACCATCGGGGACCCATGGAATCATACCAGGGGGGCAAGGGTGTCCTTTTTAAGGCAAACCAGATAGCCCTGATAGCCATCTATTTTTCCAGCAAAACAACCAAAAAGGACACCTAACTGTTGGGGCATTAAATGACTCCACATCCCCATTGAGGCTCCTTTTTCAAGGGAGCCCGCGAGCTCAAGTAGGTCTCGACCCGGCGTGCCCATGGGCATGTCTCACCTGTTGACATGGTCTCCTGATTCCAAATCACGGGGCTGAAGCAAAGTGGAAGAAAATCGAACTTAGCCTGAGTTCTACTGTAGATCCTTTCGAGTGTCACCACGCAATTCTGAAACCTTTGGTCATTGTGGGGGGTCTTCCCGGAAGTCGGCTGAACATGCTGTACCAAGGCTTGCGGGACGTCACGAAGATCATCGCATCAGTCCGGCCAGGAAGAGCTTGATCAGGATTTGCTTTGTACAAATCAGGACTGGATCGCGCAATGGTGTGAGGCGCAGAGATACTTCAAACTGAAGCAACATGCACTCTCCAAGGTGGGTAGAGAGATCCACCTGCCAGAGCTTTGCGAAAGATGCTCAAGACGTTCCTGTCCACATCTCATGATTCACGTGATCATTGATGACGCTCAAAATGCTTCGATCATCATGGCTTGAATCCAGCTTGACACCATTAGGCAAGAGCAGCAAGAGACTGCTGGCGGGCTTCAGGCTATAAGCACTTTCCCAAGCATGCTGGCAACGTTCCTCACTGTGCGTGCCATACGTCGCAGTGTACCACCCGGAGAACTCTTCAGCGGTGTAGAACTTTCCATCTCGTGCCAATCGCATCTCGACGCCCACTTTCTCCTTCAAGGCCTCTCGGATTTCTCCTACACTCATGTCTGCAGCTGCGTCAGCCGAAAAGATGTCCTTGCCTGACATATTGCAGCATCGGAGCGAGAAGGTGTCCACAGAGTTTTCTCCAATCATTTGTTGGGGAGGCTGCTGAGTATGCAGTGTGACAGCATAGGTATGCTCACGCAAATGTTTCTCCCGCTGCCACTCAATCCAGCAAGATCGGCAATACTCAGCTGAATTGGATTTTCTGAAGCCCCCAGCAGCTTTCAGGCAGGAGGTACACTCGTACACGAAGGCATTGCACTGCCTGCATTCGGAAAGTACATCAGGGTTCCACCATGTGTGACCACAGCTGCCACAGCGTACATTGTCGGGACTGGGAGGGCGGTCCACGCAACGGCCACATTTATGCGCACAAGTCACAACACCACCAAAGCGGTAATGGCGGGACATTGCAGAATGTAAGACGAACTGAGGTTCATAGAGATTCTGTGCGTCAGGAGCCATCTGCTGCGATTGCCTGGGGCGAGCTCACCAACAGGAAGAGCTTTATCAGGATGTTGTTGCTTGAACGCAATGGCAGCGGAACCGTTTAGGTCCAGGCCATTGTCCCTTCTGAGCAGAACACTAGCGAGCACTGTGTGCTTTTGTCAGGGAGACCCGTGAATGGTCTCATGATGCTATGGCTCCCCTGCTTCAAATCCCGATTTGTCTCGCCCCGATAATTTGACTGACACCCAGGCTCATAGTCCCCAAAAGTAGAGCCAACTCCGTTGTTCAAGTCAACAAGCAGACCCCTGTTCACACGAAGTCGCCTCAATATGCCTCACCAATGCGGGGCGTGATTTGTTGGTCGCATCATTCCTTTTAGGAAGAAGTATTGATTGATGGAGGTTGCAACCCAAAAGTCGGCCTTCCGACTTTTGGGGGGGAGGAACTTTGGCAGTATGGGTCAAAATTAAACAAACAAAAAAAAGAAGATTCTGGTCCATGCGTCCATTTACCAGGGCTCCATTTTGGGGTAACCCGAATCACCGCCTTCTCAGCTCAGCCCCCAGGCGAGCAGCGGCCCACCGGGCAGCGCCCGGAGGAGCACTGCAGCCAGGAGGAGCTGCTGCTCTTCGCCACGTCGAAGCTGCGGAGAAAAAACGGCGACGGGGGGCCGCTGCTTGGCTTTGGAAGATGTTTTGGTTTGGGGGTAACCAGGGCTGGGCCAAGGTGAATATGTTTGGTTTGGTGGCAACCAGAGGGCTGAGCCAAGCTCCTTGATTAAAAAAAATGCTTGAGCCACGGTTTGAACGACCTCTTTTTTTGGTTTCCTTTTGGGCAATCACGGGCAAATCTTGTAATATTTGGCTTCCCGCCGTTTCTGCTCCTCTCTTCGCTTTTGCCAGCGATTGGGGATGGAAGTAATCTTCAGTCCAATGCATTCTTTACGCAGGCGTCTTTTGACAGATTAGAGCCGCTACTCAAGAACGGTTCAAAAGGATTCGGCAACAAACGTTGCCACAGAATCCAACTGTTTACCCCAACGCTGAGTTACTTAAGAGAAGCTCGGTAAGACTTCCACACGGGAACCCCGGAATGCAGCGTGTAAGGTTAGGGGCCCTTCAACAGGAACCTTGGATCTTGAAGGCTACCCAAAGGGGCAGAGGCAGGCAGAGGCAACACGTGGGGCGTGTGGTTTTTGAGGGTATCGGTTTTCCCCCGTTTAAGGGGAAACCAAAAGTCAAGCCACCATTTTGACACATACCTACCTGCATGACCAAATGGAGTCGGCCCGCTTTTTGGGGATCCCTTTGCAGCTCAAAATGCACAAGAGCCCCCGCGGCGACTGGAACCAGGTGATACCAATACTAGCTGAGACAACATACGTCTGACATTGAGACTGGCTCGGAGTTTGCCCCTACTGTGGATGGACAAAATTCCGCACTAGTTGGCAGGTGGTTTATCCCAATATGCATGGGGGGTCATTCACTTCAACTGGTGCAGAAGTTCGTCCATCCACGAGTTGAGCAGAAATTCGAGAAACATGCAGCCACCAATTCGGGGTTTGCATCGGAGCTTTTCCCTGACTTTCATGGCAATGTGGGTGGGAGGGTACCTTTCTTTCCCCATACTGTCAAAGACCATTAAAAGGAAAGTCCACCATAAACCATCAAGAGGAAAATGTCCTTTCCGAAAGATGCCTTCTCTTTCTACGACCCGGCATGGGTCCCAAAGCTTGTAGCCCTCCTCATGAGTTGCTAAAGCCTCCGTAAAGCCCCCACCCCTTGAACCCGAGGTGAGGAGACGAACCTCTCAGCCTTTCACGAGTCTGCTTTCGGGGTTGCCTCCAAATTGACTGAAAGCCGTTTTTCCCGAGCCCTTGTTAAAGCATTGCTTCTTCCCAAGCTCCTTTCGTTCCCGCCCTTGGAATAAAAAAATCAGGGCTTGATTGTTTAAACACATCTTTCATC